>CM075677.1:60158063-60728778 GCA_037954025.1 Phaseolus coccineus
GTGAAGATTGGATCTGTTCTTTCTTCAAAAATTTATTTTTCCTAGAGTTGGAAGCACTTATTTGATTTTTGCTCTCATCCATCTTAAAATAAAATTCCTTCTAATTAATGTACACATTTTGTTGCATAATAGCCTTAATATAGCTCACATTTTCCACTTTTACAAAAACATGCTTTACCTTATTTAACAAAACTACTGCTAAAGGAATAAGCACAATACGTCATGAGTCAAATTAATCATACCTCATAATCCAGGCCATTGGGCTAAGTACATGACAAATTCTTAGCATTTTCACATATAGAAATTAAACAAGTATACGTGAACATATAGAAGTATTTTACTAGTCATGTACTGTTTAAAGTGCAAAAGAAAAACTCACATCTACATGAACAGATGATAGTCAAACTATGACAAGCATAAATTGAAGATTACTAAGATATGATTAATTAGGAGCATTTTATCTCTTGTCTCAACACTCTGACCATGAATTTAAACAAGGATCAAGGTATGGATGTAAAGATGGAGGAACAATTCCAAAACAGTCACCTCTTGCTGAAGACTATTCCATCCACCTAACCCCGATCCAGTGACACTTGACATGAGGTTTGAAGAAGCCATTGGACTAGGGCTTCTGTGCCGCAGTCTATCAAAGTCACCAAAACCTTGATTGGACAGCATTCCAGAAACTCTCAATATTTCTGCGCATAGAGAATCATTCTAATCAGGAAGAAACCAAGATGTACTATTTAATATCATACCTACTGAATGAAAAGAGCCATGATAAATCAATCAATAAAAAAATATTTGTATTCATAAAGAAATAGGATGAAAGAACAGATATTGTAAAATGAACAAGATAAGTCAAGCAATAATAAAAATATTCGTAATTAAAAAAATTAGGATGAAAGAACAGACATTATGAAATAAACGATATCATATATCATAATTTTTACTCATCATTCATCAGTAATAAACTGGACAAAGACCTTATCTCCTAAAAGCTTTACACTATAGGGCAAAGGCACATAAAGTCCAATATTGAGAGAAAGTGTATGGGACGTGTAATCAATGTCAAAGTTTCTCTAAACAAGACCAATTCATCTGCTTCAGGCTTTGTGAGGAAAATTTTATGTGGTTAAGAAGGAAATAGTTACTTCCCCCAGTCTGGATGTTTAAGTAAGGAAGTAATGAAGACTACTAGTACACTACCCTTTTGGGAGTTGAGACTGAAGTGGAGGGCCCTAGAGCCTCAGCTTGAATTGCACTAAGTCCCTCCTCAGGGAACTGCTTGATCACAGGATTGAACCCCACTAAGGGCCATTGTGATCTATCCCTGCACCAAATCTTAGATCTCTTTAGCAGCCAAAGAAGAAAGAAAAAACTAAAGTACATGAAATGAAAAATGCTTCCCCTTGTCAGTTAGAAACTTTAAATAAACTGTTCCCCTGCTTGCCCCCCAGTTTGAGACTGACAGGGGTTAGCAGGGAACACCTCCACCTCCACTTCCCTCCTTATCTTCCAAATAAGGCTTTCAAATTTGGTCAGCTTCCCCATCCTTATTACCTCTCATTCAATCAAGACATATGAAGATATATTTCAAACTTCTCAAATCAGATACCACACCAAATACTTCAAACACAAAAAAAAATCAGTTTTTTATGCAGAACATTATAAACAAGGTTCTATTGGAAGGATCTTCTCATAATACACACGATTCAGATCCCTACCCTCATAATCGGAGAGTAAGCTTATTGGCATCACAGTTTGAATCAAACACTTTACTTTACATTGACAGAGCAGAAGCTCTGGAAAGTGAAAAGCATGAAGACACATTGGGCGAAAGACACAATCTTCAGGGGCAATTGGGGCTTTTAAATTTGTAATACAGTTACAGAGAGAGATGCAAAGTTGGAAGTGAAGTGAGAAGAAAAGGGCGATCTATAGATCTCGAGAAGAAAGGAAACCTTGATTCAAGAGACGAGTGCAAATGGGAAGAGCTTGCATGAAAGGACCAAGCTTCTGATGCTCTGCCAGCAACTCCGTGAGGTACTGACTGAAAAAGTGAAAGCAAAAGCAAAAACAGAAGGAAGTGAGTTGAGGCGTAGTTGAAGCAATCCAGTTGAAGTGGTGAAGTTGAAGAAGAGTACCTGTCAACTTCTGGGTTGGTTCTAATCTGAGGAGAAGCAGCTCTGACCGGAGAGAAGTTGGAATTGTAGAGACCCGACATGGCTAAACCTAAACCTAAACCTTGGATTGTGGCAGAGAGAGCAGCCGTAGGTTTAGTTTAGTGTCGTGAAACAACGTTTGCTGTTGCTGGATGGACAACTATCTCAATTTCACACCCAACAAATCATTTTTTTTATATTCTATTTTTTTATATTACTTCCTGCTTCTTTGTTTGCTGTTTTGTCACAAGCTGGCTAGAGCCAAAAAGAATACCATAAACAGTAAGAAAAAAAAAAGCAGAGTGGAATGGTAAAATAAATAAGAGAGAGAAAAAGAAAAGATTATGACAGTTGGAGAGTTAAGGTAAGTGAAGAAGGAGATTTTGACTGAAGGGGTGAGAGAAGAAGGAAAAAGACAGAATTTTTAATTTTAGTTTTGCATTTGTGTAGTGAAGGAGGTGGAGACACGTGTTGGGCATGCATGGAGGGAGGCAGAGAATGAAGGAAAGGGTTGGGTTGGGTTGGTTTTGTTTTGTTTTGTGGTAACAAATGATGAAGAAGGGTTGTGTTGTGTTCAAGTTGAGAATGAACAAGAGTTAAAGAAGAGTTGAGTAACAAAAAATAAAGAATGAAAGAGAGAGAAATTATGATGTTTGCCACCACCCTCTTAGCTGGACCCACAATACCTCTTTTTTCTACTAATTAAAATTCTTTTTTTTTACTTTTAACTTATTTTAAGATAAATAAATTCAAAACCTGTATATATTATTAAGATTTAAATGTTTTTTAGCTTCCATATTTTCCTCGTTTTTCTTCTTTTCAAATTAGCAAAATGTTAACATGTAATATAAATTTGGAAAGAGTTATTAATATATAGAAAAAGATAACATGGAAACCGTTTATTATAGCTTCTTCTTCTTTATTCATATTTATAGATTTAAACAACAATGATAAAGCCTATATTATAATACTATAGTAAATACTTCTATAATTAAGTAAATAATAATAATATTGTTACAAAATTAAAGTAAATAATAATTATCTTACACAAAAATAGTATTACTTAATTGTTTTATTGCAATATTTATCTTTACTGTATATTTCTATGTATTTAAGGCACGTGAATTAATTTTTATGAAGGTAATCTGTTTTTAAATACTGTATATATAAGTAGCAATATGGTATAATTAAGAAAAATATAGTATTTAATATGTTAAAATGTGTGAAATTGGAATAATATCAAATTAATAAATATTTGAATTAAACACTTTGTTTTTTCAAAATTTTTTAAAAAGGGGTGTATTAGAAGAGAAGTGTTGAGGCAGGCCCACTAGAGAGGAGAAGTGTTGAGGAAGGCCCATTAGAAGAGAAGAGTGTTGGGCTGAGTTGGAGGCCTTTTGTGTGAATAAATGTAAAGAAAGACTGAAGTAAAAATGCAAACCGTCTCTTTCAAATTGTCTGCAACATCAATTATGCAGATGATCGAAGACAAAAATGAAGTTAAAATAAGAATTTATTTTTAAATTAAAAGTGAAAAAAAAAATTCCAGAGAGAATGATCATTACGAAGCTTCAGATTTGAAAAACGTACAAAATTGTATGTGTTATGTTAGGTTTGGAAGAAGACAGAAATTAATAATTGAGCATAAAACTGATATTTTGGCGTCGGTGATAATCTGCTGTGGACTTCATTCCTTCTTCATTCATCTTATCCCTTTCGTTGCTTTCATCAAAATAATAGCAATTATTAAAAAAAATGAGTTGGGACTTCTTAAAAAATCAAAAGCTGCGACTTTTTCAAAATATGAAATTCCTTTTCAAAACTTAAAGAAAGGATGCGTTGTTCAAAGCTTAAAGTAATGGCAAATTAAATGGATTCGTTGGCCATGCGTTGTCCCGAATTTTACGACAAGACAATGTCAAACTCAAAATCATCTCACATCCTCGTACCTTTGCTTTGGTTTCAATTTTTGACATTGTTTTTACATTTCTCATATCCCAAACATTCCACATCCTACCAATTTCGCCAGGGAAATCATTCTTCTCCATCAGTTATGTGCACGTATTTTCACTGTCATTGTCATCATTCATAGTATAAATCAATGATGTTCTTTCTTTCTTTGGGCTTCTGTTGAAGAACACATAGGAGATGAAATCATTGCAAGCAAAAGTACCAAGATTGATGCCCTTATCAGCTCATTACTCACTTGTTAGGAATGAATTGATACAGTGCCTGTTACTACTCCAATATTTCTATAACTAATATATATTTGCCCACAAATTCGGGTCAAATTTGCAAGATAACACTAGCTACTTGCACCTAAGGCAAGGTGAAGACAATCTCCAAACATGTAGCTAATCTAATTCTAAGCAATTTACTTTCTTCCTGAACAAGTGACTCAAGTTCTAAGCTTCCATTCCCTTTCCTGCATTCCTACATGAGTCCTGTTTGCAATGCAAAGCCAAAGGAAAGAAGGCAAAAGAAGCTGGCATTGAATTTCCAAGAATGTTTTCCGGAGCATTAATAGGCATTTGTTTGACCAATTTTGATTCCAATTTAACGAGTTTCAAAGAGGCGCAAAGAGGATTGGTAAAAAATTATCCCAAAAGTAGGAGCTACATTTTTATTCCTTGTCGATGGAACAACTGAATTCTTCACATATAGAATCACTCTGTGCTGCTACTGCATACACATTCACACCACAATGAATCACAAAGGAGATAAACAGATTTACTTTACACAAAAATTCTATATTACCATTTACCACCCGTATAAACTAGCCAAGGGGAAGAGAGAAGCCTAAGCAAACAACCACCAAAAAGAGGTGTTTGGAAGAATTTCTGAATACAGCAACGGAGCTTGCACATATGAGTGGAACAGCAAGTGAAGATGGTGCAAGAACAATGTGTCAGGGTGCATATTCATGCTCAAGGGTAGGCTGCGTTCGAGTAACCGTGGCAGCAGGCGCTTTTGTATCCCCAACATTGGCCACATGAAGGGCCTCTCCTGCATCTGCAGCCCTTTCCATCTGTTGTATTCTCTTCTTTCGTTTGTACTTTAGCGCCCACAAAACCAGCAAACACAGCAACACCAAAAACACAAGTCCACCCAACACAGACCCCACAATAGCCCCAACCTTCTTGCCACTTTTGCTCTCCTTTGGCACAACTGGCGGCGGTGGTGGTGGTTGTGGTGGAGAAGGAGCAGGAGACACTGGTGGTGGCAATGATGGTGGCGGGGGTGGAAGAACAG
The DNA here is from genome assembly GCA_037954025.1 of Phaseolus coccineus. NCBI lineage: Eukaryota > Viridiplantae > Streptophyta > Magnoliopsida > Fabales > Fabaceae > Phaseolus > Phaseolus coccineus. Next base: position 60,163,481 of record CM075677.1, read on the forward strand.
AAGTCTCGGCGACGATAGATAAATGGCCTTGTGTGGAGGTAGAGCAAGTGTCGCCTCCTGTTACATTGCTGAAATTGGAGGAACCCTGCAAATCAAACCAAACACATCTTGCCACAGCACCCAGAGGAGGATCTCTGACATCCATAAACTTGACCTTGATAGGGTCAGCAGAGGCACTAACATTGAGGGTTGGTAAATTAATAGCTGACAAATTGGAGCCATTGTAGGCCAAGAGTCCGAGAACAGGAGCCAGGTAAGTGTAATTGGGCAAAGGGTAGTAGCTTTTGGACCAATTCCCCAAATTTTGGTACACCAAAACCAGCCTCTTCACATACGGTTTCTCAATTATCCCTATGGGAATCTCAAACTCGTTGTAACTGGGAACAACCCCTTTTCTCCTCAAACTACCACTCCTTAATCTCAATGCGGCAATCTTAACCCCAGTGAAATTGGAAGGAAGGTGAGATGTTGCATTGTAAATGGTACCTGTTTTGGGTTTGACCAAAGCCCTGTAGGCATATTCTTGCAGAATCGCGTCTAGGGACCTGGCTTCGCTAGACTGAGCCCTGACACGGGAAAGAGGAGAGCATAGCAGAAGAAGCAGAAGCAGAAACAGCAGAAGATGATGATGAAGCCTCATGGAGAACAAAAACAACAACAACAATAATAATAAAGATAAAGTTTTGAGCTGTTGGGGGTCTTATTGAGAAGGAAGAAGAACAACGGCAGGGTATAACATAAAGAACAATATTCTAAAGCGACTTTGAAGGTTTGGTCTTTGTTGTGCTGAATTGAACCGTTATTGAGAAAAGGCAAAGAGAGGGGTGGGGAATCTTGCTCTGGGCTTTTGCATTTCATCCATTCCTGAAAAATCAGTTGAGTTCCAAAAGGGGAACAAGATTGAATTGAAGAAAATGAAAACGAAAATGAAATTAAAGATGAATAGAATGAAAGCCCTAAAAATGAGTTGTTGAGGGAAACCAGAATCGAAACATGGGAAACAATGTTGATGAGAGTCCTCCATTACAGCATTTCGGTTGAGATCATAATACTCTCTGCTCCAGAAAGAGAAGAGAAAGAGATAAGTAGTATGTGTTGCGTTGCAGAGAGTGGTTGAGGTGCAGTGGACAACAAAAGCAGAAAGCAGGGTGAGTGTGTGTGTGTGTTTGTTTTTGTGGCCCTTCCAAAAACAAAAACACCAACAAACAACATCAACATCAACAAACACTATATTCTAATACAACCTCTTCCATGTCAAATTATTCACTCCTTCTTCCCTTCTTCTCTCCTCCTAATAACCCTTATTCAATAATATTAATTTACTTTTTTCTTCAAATCTATAATTCAAAATTCTAATTTTTTTCTAAGCACTCCATGCAATTATAGCTTCATAATTCCAAAAAACATTACATGTTTGGTTAGAACAACTATTTACCAACTCATGCACATGTTTGACGGCGCTTAATTTTATTCTATAATTTATTTCATGTTCCAACATTATTTAATGAATGAATGAAAGCATGCTTTTACTGGTAACAGATTAAAATTAAACTCTTGCTTTTTTATATATAAAGATAAATTATTTTTTTAGATAAAGTCTTTGTCTTATCATGTAAACTGCAGTGAGGGGTTCCATTATTTGTTAAGCTTACGTAGAGATGACAGAATGATAAGTTAGCTCCATTGAGTTCTGTTCATTTTTTTTTATTTTGGTGAAAGAAAAACTCAAAGTCCTGCTTCAATTTGGGTTTGACATAAAAGCCTTGAAAAGGTCTGCACTAAAATTTAATGCCCTTGTGTTCAGTTGGGGAGATATTTTGAAAAAACAGGTGATTTTTTTAGTAATTAATTTGAGGAAATTGAAATGCTGATAGATTTGGAAGTAAAGAAAAAAAGAAGAAAAAGAAAGTAGTTAAAGCACACACGAGTGATGAGCAAAAGAATATAAAGAAATAAAGGTGCAGAGATGAGTGAGTATGGTGGTTTTACAGTGATGACCCTAGTTGTTTTGCATTTATATGAAAATGTGGTGTTACAAAAGAGGTGTTGAAGGATAGAGGGAGGGTTGGTTGGATTGCAACGCAAAAATACTTGTGAATCAATTCACTTACAAAAGAAGAACATGTATACATCATCACTATAAATACATCCAACTGCATCATCTTTCCTCAATTTTCTTTCATGCAACATTAATCAACATAATCCTTTTAACTATGGTGGGAAAAAGGGCAAATTCTTCCTCCACTTGTCACATTTATAATCTACTTTTTTAAATAACATAAATAGCATAGTACACTTCCATATTTTTCTTTCAGTCCTAACATTTTTATTATTTTAAATTTGAGATATCAGTTTTATTATTTAAACGTGTATATAAAAGTTGATAAAATAATTCGTTGTATTTGAGTTTTCTAATGCAAAGATAAATTTTTTAAGTTTTGTACTCTATTTCTACATTCTGATAATAATTTTGTGATTACAAAACTTATCTCAATAAGCAATATATTACGAGTTATCATGAACAACCACCATCATTATATCATTATCATTATTATAGAGAAGAAAGGATCAAACTTTTTACTATAATTTTTAGAATATTGTTATTATTATAGTTAGAAGAATATTGTTAGACTTAAAAATAAATAAAAAGAGGTTGGGAGATAGAATTTGTCAGGAACAAAACTGATGAATTACTATTCTCACAGCTTTGGTGAAATGATTGAGGTGCTGAAATTATATGAAGAAAAAACAAAGTTTTTAATCAAAAAGCTTTACAAAGTATAAGTTAATTAAAACTGGCTTTACCAAAAGTTGCAAGTTGCATGTGAGTTTGACTTAAAAATAAACTCGATAAATTTCGCCTGCTTCTTTTTTAAACCTTGTTAGTTCAGTTTAGTATAAGCAAGTTTTGGGTTTAGATATTTTATCATTTTTATCATTATTTTATCATTTTATCATTTTTTTCATAAATTATAAATAAATACGAACCAATTTATAGATCTTTCAATCCTATTACACAAAGTTTATATAATTTATGATTTCTGCATAACTTTAAAAAAAACAGAAGATAATTACTTAAGTCTTATGTTTGCGGATTCTATATTTTACCTTGTGTTTAAGAATCTTAATCTATCACATTACTTATTTGTAAAAATAATCATAATTATACTATATTGGAGAATTGATAGAGACATAAGTCTTCTTTAGTTATTCTGGTTCCTTGCATTTCTTCAATTTTAAGAGTAATATCTAAAAAAAAATACTCTGAGATTCAAGTCAACAATATGTATGTCTATATCATAAATATTATAATTAAAGAATCATTACATTTTTTCTTTAAAGTCTTCTCCTATTTATAGCTTTCTTATAGTTCTGAGAAATATCCTAGGTTGATGAAGATTTAATACTCCGGTTTAGTTATTTGTGCTAGTTTATCTCGTTGTAGCTAGGGACCAAATCATGTCTTGGCGTGATTCATAAGCGAGTGGAATGACCACAAACCTTCATGTTTCATGTTTGATGTTGGAGTTGGATTTCTACCAGAGTAACATTAGCAGTGATGGCGCTTTGCAATGAAAAACGTGGTGCATGAATTGACAGTTGCTGGTAATTGGCGTGAAACTGATTAATGTATGACAAGTCATTCACTTTTATTCCCTCTTCTTTTCTTGTGGTGAATGAAGGATTTGAATAAAGCAGAACAAAGTTATGTTGTCTCGTCTTCATGCTTTCAAAGCAAAATACATAAATTAAAGAAACAAAATTAGTGCATGCCAATTAATAATTTATATTCTTTCAATTAATTTAATGTACTCATACATGAATTGTTTAGTTAACCAATTCAAATCACTGCCAAGAAACTAAAATAATTTGTGGTTTTTTTGGTTCTATGATTGCGTAATATGATTGGCATATAGTCCAAAGAGAGTAAGCACAAATGCAAGTAGAAGCTCCTTTTCATGATTAGTAACGTCATACCTACATTCACATGCTTCTGCAATCAACTTCTTTCTTATTTCATTGTCTATAGCTTCAATAACACCACAAAACAAACCAAATTTTCCTTCTGCACAATTGGAGGACTTCATTTTTACATCTCTTAAATGCTTCCACAGAATACTACAATTCCAGCTTCTCCCTCATCACACACTTTGATTAGTTTTATGTAAGTAATAATAAATAATATGTAACTATCAAACGAGCAGTGAACTGATATGAAATAAAGGGACTCTCTGTGTCTTGTGCTACAGAAAGATGATGAAGAAGAAGAAGCACAAATTGCCAAACGAACCCAAAACCTGGGCGGGCAAGGTACTGATATGTATATATATAGAGAGAGAGATGGATAGATACATAATGTGTTTTTGGTTTGGGGGAACACAGCACTAAACCCCGCCGTTTCTCGCTAGTTTAATCTTCCCAACATTGTAACAACTGAACAATTAAATGTTACAAGGAATTCATGCCTAATATTGCATATGTGTTTTCCACCAGTAAGGAACCAACCCATCTAAGGCTAAATCAAACTACACACGTAAAAAAATATGCAAGGATCATCACTTTGCAACTGCATGCTCATCTAATTCTGATGCAATCTTCTTGTCTTCTGCTTCTTCTCCGTATTCTTCTTCTTCTTCTTGATGCTGCTGCGGTGGCACAGAAAATATTGATTTTTTCTGGGAGCCTCGATTTAAAGGGGAACGCGGTGACCTGGGCAACTGTACCCTAGGAACTCCGGGAGCAGTAGTGCAAGTGGTATCAATGGGGTAAAGTTCTGCAACTTCTTCCATGCCTTCATCAAGATACACCACGTCCTGCATACTCAACTGATGGTACTCCACAATTTCCCGTAGAAAACGATTCTCCCGAGCATATACCTCATTCTCACTGGCTAATCGACCCTTCTCCGCAAGAAGTGTCTCTAGTTGAAGCCGGATCTTCTCCATCACAACATTCTTAAATTAATTCACACTTCAATAAGAACACTTATAGTTCATTTTCAATACTAATTAACTCACCAAATCATCATCTGCACGGGTTATGTTTTCTCCCTTCTCGCTACCCTCGCGGTCTCGGAGTATTTTGTTTTCTTCTTCCAACTGACCACACCGTGCTTTGGAAAAAGCCAAATCTGCTTTCACTGTTTTTAGCTCCCGCAGAAGTAACTTTGCTTTTGCAGCCGTTGCCATTGCCACCTGCCACCCACCCAAAAACCAAAGACCAAATCTTGCGTCTCATGTCATTATTAAAGAACCAAAACCATTGAACATGAATTGCATAGAAAAATCAACAAAACATGAATTCATGTGTTTTTTACTGCACGAAGCAGTATATGACAGACAATTAAATTACGTAGTTGCTAGTGCCACCTTACGTCGCGAGATGCCTTGAGTTGTGTATGGATAGTTTGAGGGTCTCCGGTCTGCGCCGGTTGCTGCCATGGATTCCACGTCCCTGGAGCTTGATGTGACTTTGAGTTGGACGGAGAACTTCCTTTTAGCTTGATTGGAGACCTGGGACTTGATGCTTTACTCTCCATAGCCTCCTGATGAAAGCATCACAATGAGAAAGAGATTTGAAAAGTGTGGTGGTGATGCAATAATAATAATAAGAAGAAGAAGAATGCAGAAGAACGTACGAGAGGAGGAGCAAATGTATTGAAAGAGTGAGTTTTGAGTTTTTCGGAGGCGATGGCGTTGTGGTGTGGGTGTGGGGATGACTTATCATCCTCCAGAATTTCTTTGGCCTTCTGAGCGAGAACGCCCCACACACCGGATTTCGAAACATCCGCCACCACGTAATTGTTATCACAGCTCTGCATGCATGCATGCGCGCACCAGAAAGTATTCATTATTACGAAGTGCATCATGAAAATATCATTTATGCATGCATGGAAATGGCGTGGTAAGAATTAACCTTGGATCTGTGATGGTCATGTTCAGATTTGGGGAAAGCAAAGTGAAGAGAGGGATCACGACGAGCAGCAGAGGCTTTGATGGCCTGAGCAGCGAGGGAGGGTGAGGAAGAGGAAGAGGAAGAAGATGGAGTGAAGGATAAGGAAGAGGACAGAGACGGAAGGGGGTGAGCATTGCCATTTTCAGCATCTGCATGAGGTGGAATCTCTTCCTTGAAGGTGGAAGTCCTTGATATTCCTTGTCTTCTCCTGTACGCCATTGCCTTGCCTTGTCGTCGCCGCCACTGCCACTGCCGCAACACCACGATGATCACGATCACGATCACAATCACAATCACAATCACAAACACAAACAGAACCAACCCTTTCTCTCCCACCTTTCAACTCATATATTAAATCTCACCATCCTTTAACACACAACTGGCTCATTCCTCTACGCCACCTTAAACCTAGGATTCGGAGCAATTCACGTCCACTCTTAACTATATTTTACCTTCTCTCTCTCTCTACCACCATAATTAACTATCATTCATTACAAATTACTTTTTAGATCATGTAAAGATTCAAGATAATGTATGTAACTAATACTTCCTTAATCGTTTTCAATGTCTAAACATTCAAATTTTATGTGTTTATTTAAAATAATTGTTATAAAAAAATTTAAAGGTTTAAACTTTTAGAAAGATATAGAAGAATATTAATTTTCACAAAATTAAATTTGGAAATTTAATACTCTCATATTCTAAAAGAAGTCATGCATATTAAGTCTGTATTTTCTTAAATTTTCCTATATATAATTTCGTAAAAAGTTTATCCATCCTCGTGAGTTTACAATTTCTATATCTTATTTTAAATTTACACATAACATCATGGATAAGAGAATTTTTTTTTATTAATGTAAAAGAAATCTCAAATAATTTACGCGGGGACAAGGCAGTGAAAAAATTATGTCTAAAAAAATCATTTAGACTGATTTTATATTCATATAAAAAAAATATTTTGTCGAGATTACTTTACATTGAGCTAAAAAAAAATGTTGTTGTATATGATGTTATATTAGTTATTCTTTTTGTCGCTACTACTATTATCTAATATGATAATGATCAAAATAATATCACTACAAAATGACTTAACTTAAACAATCTTTTAGGATTTTGCACAAAAAATGGTGCAATTCATTGAATTTATTATATTAATGAGTAATTTTTTTTTTTAATTATGAGATTTGATAAGTTATATCTTGGTAAATAGAAAGAGAGATTTGATTAGTTAAGTCGTATTATAATATATATTGAAAACAAAACTATAAATCATCGTCCATTTTAGTCTAATTTTAAAAATGTTAGAAAAATTATCCTTATTTATGCTTTACAAGCAACAATTACACATTTTGAGTGAATCATGAAATTATTTTGCATCTAGCATTCATCTTAAACAAGAAAAAGAAGCATTACTACATTTTATGGTGCAAGTTTGTGATCGAAACTCATAATTGTTTCCAACATTGATTATAGAACTTTACTAGATTGATAATTCTAATAGATTTTCTTGATTAGCTAATTTTGATCCGTCCAATAACGTCCTCTTATACTTCTTATCAATTTCTTTAGTCCTTTACAATATAAACAAGTAAAACCTTTTGTGTAAGGTCATGAATAACATGGCTCAAAACAAAATCTCTTGCTTAAGAACTCTTTATCACACCTTAGAGGCCACAAAACAAAATCTCTTGCTTAAGAACTCTTTATCACACCTTAGAGGCCACTTGTGACATTCCCAAATGTTACCATTTAAAGGATTGCAACCTTTATTGTTTTCAACATTCAATATCCCTTTGGCTGCTTCTCTTCCACTAGTCTCTTCTCTTGGACTTCTTATTTCACTAGGATAACTATGAAAATGATCCAAATGATAAGATATCATGGAAGAGGTGTATGGAGCAGAAGTAGATGTCATGAGAATTTTACATCCAAGAATTTTCCTTTTAGCTATATTTTGGGCAATAGGTCCTAGATCTTTGGCAAACAACATCAAGCTATCTTTATAGCCAATATCTTGTTGACCAACCTATGTAAAACATGAGAAAAATAACAATGTTTAATAATTCCACTCTATAATTTTTATGCATTTTGTTAAAACATATTTACACATTAGGCAAGGAGAAAATAATACTCACATGTTGAAGGAGTTTTAGTTGACCATTTATTATTGGCAGTATAGAGTTGTCCTTGTCAAAGCGCAATGGTTTATACATGCCACGCCTATCACTCTCTAAAGACTTGCATTTGTTACACTCTTTAGTACCTAATAGATAAAATTTGGTTAAATAAACAATTTTGTTGCTTTTTAGAACTTCAAAAATGCACACATGATGTGAAAAATAGTCTTTTTTAATAAAGAATACATAAGAAGTATTACAACTAAGCTTGGGAGGGGGAAAGGACCATAAGAAATCATTTTCATATTTTTAATTTATAACTAGTAGAATGTTAAAAGAAGTAATTAGTTGGTAAAATATCAAACTCATTATAAGAATGTTACAAAATAAAATAAAGACTAAGAGGCATAATAAACTTAAGAGTTTTGAAAACAAATATTAAAGTTAATGGATGGTTTATATTTTTTTTTCTTGACCATACACAACATAAAATAAAACGTCACAAAATTTGTTTTCCAAACCGAAATCTTCACTTTTACCTGTAGTAATCTCAACATTTCTGGCTTCAAGATGATTTGTCTTACAACTTCTTTTATTTAATGTACTACGAGATGAACATGACATAGTTTTTGAAGGCACGCTAATACTTATTTCATTGGATTTCGAGTTTCTTGAATTCCTGAAATCTCTTTGATTACTTCGACCTGTTTTTCGTCTTATTTCAGAATATTCCATTTCAAACTTCTTAGGATTCTTCTTTAATATATCAAAAACTTTCTTAGCTAGTTCGTTTATAACACAAGCCTGCAAAATGAATCACTTCATTAAGGTATGTTAGATTTTTTAAAGCAAAGCTTGGATCTATAAGTTCATTAACTTTATATTCCATACCTGCCTAAAATATATGGTATCTGAAGAATTAAAACGCATTGCATTGCCAAATATTAGAAAAACATCATGCTGCATGATGAGTCAAATATCATGTATTAAATGATGAATCAAGCTAGTATAATAATTTCTATATATATATATATATATGTGTGTGTGTATGTGTTATTGTTACTAATAATTTTAGAATAAGGAAAGACTTAAAAAAGTTGTTAACCTCAAATTGTTCCAGAGTCTTGTACATCCTCTCATGTAGTTTAGCCCTAATGGTGCCAAAATCCATAGGTTCTTCTATGATAGCATAATAATCTTCAACCTTGTTATATAATTCCATAAAAGAGTGATTTAGAAGGGAAGGCCATACAATAATATCCATAAGATTCACAACTAATTATGGGCACACACCTCATTTGGATCAACTGGTTCAACAAATATTTCATAAGTGTCTTTCCTGTATGGTTTAAAACAATTTTTAAATTACAAGAGGTAACTATATCTTCAAAATGACACACAACAATGATAAAAGTATTCTATACCTCTGTAAAGTATCAAGTACAAGTTGAAGTATTCGTGTCTCTGGCAAAAAACTTGAAGATGCCAATTTTGATGACTTATCTGATTCATTATCAATCATGTAAAAAATTGAATGCATTATGAGTATCATATAAATATACAATTTTAACCAAATGTAATGCCACCTTAGTCGATGATGTAAATCAATTTATGATATAAGCCCTTTACTCACCATCACAAATTTTCTTTTGAATATCATAATGGCTAGAATGCTTCACATCCTACAAAATGAATGACTTGTGAATGTGAACTAATATAAGAATTTAACAAAGTGTGAAAAATGTAACATAAATAAAAAATAATACTTGATTTGTTGATGGTTTGAGTTGTTGGAGTAGTCTCAATTTTGTGTTCTTTCTACCCCTTGTTCGAAATGCAGGTCCTTTGTCACTATCTAAATGTTGTGTTAATAAATGATCATGATGAGACTCAATCTTCAATGTAGATAATCGTGGACTTCTCCTTTGTCCTTCTATTTTTTGCAATTTTCTGTCATAGCAAACAATTCTATAAAATGTAAAGGTCACATATAATACAATTTACTAACAAAATGAAAGGGAAGACTCAACTCACCTCAATCTACCCATATTATGTCCGCAAAGAAGACAAATGATCAAGCCTTTTAAAATAAACAATGAACATAAATACCTCTCCAACATATGTATATTTAATGTATAATTATTATTGCATTTAACCTAAGAGATATCATATCAAAAAATAAAAAAAATATATTAATACGAGTGATGAGATATGAAAATTAGTTAATCATATAATGTATAATGTTTTAGGTACACAAAATCAAAGATTTTAATTCTTAGATAAATAACCTTGTAAAGCAAATAATTTTTCATGAGATTCAGATTCTTTCTTATTTTGTATTTTTAAAAAATGGAAAATACAATGATTTTGGGTTCTAATTTCCTTATAAAAAATATATAAATATATTTTTTAATTTTAGATATTTTATAAAAGTTAAATATTATGTATAATTTAAAAATAATTGTAGACATGATAGAAATATGAAGAATTTATGAAAAATGATATAAAAGTGAATAAAACCCTAGTTGTTGGAAGGAAGAGAGGAGGGGAAGGAAAGAGTGTGGTGGTCCGAAGGCGAAGATGGGCGGCGAAGGAAGGGCGGCGATGAAGAAGAAGAAGAACGCAAAATCTGGGGGCTTCGAATCACTCGGTCTGAGTCCGAATGTGTTCAGGGGAATCAAGCGCAAAGGTTACAAAGTCCCCACTCCCATTCAGCGCAAGACCATGCCCCTCATTCTCTCTGGCTCCGACGTCGTTGCCATGGCTCGCACAGGCTCAGGCAAAACGGCAGCGTTTCTCGTCCCCATGATTCACCGCCTCAACCAGCACATCCCTCAGTCTGGAGTCAGAGCCCTCATTCTGTCCCCCACTCGGGACCTCGCTCTTCAGACTCTCAAGTTCACCAAAGAGCTTGCACACTTCTCAGGTTCGCTTCTCTTTTTGTTCGATGCAACTTTTGGGATCAATTTTGATTTTGATTTTGATATTGGTTTCGTTTGCAGACCTTCGTGTGAGTTTGTTAGTTGGCGGCGATAGCATGGAGAGTCAGTTTGAGGAGTTGGCTCAGAGTCCTGACATTATAATTGCCACTCCTGGTAGGCTCATGCACCATTTGTCGGAGGTTGATGACATGTCCTTGCGCAGCGTGGAGTACGTTGTTTTCGACGAGGCCGATTGTTTGTTTGGTATGGGTTTTGCCGAGCAGTTGCATAAGATTCTTGCTCAGCTCGGGGAGAATCGCCAGACCTTGCTTTTCAGTGCCACATTACCCAGTGCTCTTGCTGAATTTGCCAAGGCTGGTTTGAGAGACCCTCAGCTTGTTCGCCTCGACCTGGAGACTAAGATCAGCCCTGACTTGAAGCTCGCCTTCTTCACCTTGAGGCAGGAGGAGAAGTACCCCGCCCTGCTCCACTTGGTCAGGGAACATATTGGTTCTGATGAACAGTCATTGATTTTTGTGTCCACCAAACATCATGTGGAGTTTCTCAATGTTTTGTTTCGCCAGGAGGGTATTGAGCCGTCTGTATGTTATGGCGACATGGATCAGGATGCTCGCAAAATCCATGTATCGAAGTTTAGGTCTAGAAAGACCATGTTGTTGATTGTCACCGACGTTGCGGCTCGTGGCATTGACATTCCATTGCTTGATAATGTTATCAATTGGGACTTCCCCCCCAAGCCTAAAATATTCGTCCATCGAGTTGGAAGGGCCGCAAGGGCTGGTCGAACTGGTACTGCATATTCTTTTGTGACTCCTGAGGATATGGCCTACCTCTTGGATCTTCATTTGTTTCTTTCAAAACCCATCAAACCTGCTCCCACTGAAGAAGAGGTCTTGCAGGATATGGAGGGAGTAATGTCTAGATGTGACCAGGCAATGGCAAATAGAGAAACCATTTATGGTCGTTTCCCACAAAAGGTCATTGACCTTGTTTCAGACAGAGTTAGGGAAGTTATTGATACTTCTGCTGAACTGGAATTGTTGCAGAGGACCTGTAAAAATGCATTTCGTTTATATTCAAAAACGAAACCCTTACCTGCCAAGGAGTCCATCAGACGAGTAAAGGATTTGCCTCGTGAAGGGCTGCATCCAATGTTCATGAAGGTGTTGGAAACGGGGGAGTTAACAGCACTTGCATTTTCTGAGCATCTGAAAAAGTTTAGGTGAGTGCAAGATTATGTTATGCAGGTATCCTTTCTACTCGCATTCTTTCTGTAGATTATACAGTTACATTGCTTTAATAATTCAATTTCAGGCCAAAACAAACCATTTTGGAAGCTGAAGGAGAAGCAGCTAAATCAAAGAATCAACAGGTGAATTTCTTCTTTAAATACATTATCCACATTGTGTCCATTTTAGAATTCCATATTCTGGTCTAATTCCATAATTTCATTGTTTGATTTGGTATGTAGAGTAACATTATTTTTGTCCTCCCTTCAGTGATTAAAATCCACGCTTCTCTGGTACAACTTAACATTTTCCATTTCAATATAATTGCATACATGAGTTGGTGCCTCTTTACATAAAACACTTAAAAATATGCGCTATGTATGACTCACATTATACCTGTTCATAAACGTTTACTGAAGATGCTTTCTCTCTTTGATTTTCTTACAGCACATGCATCTTATTATGTGTTGCGTTACAATGTCATAGCCATTACTTCAGCATTTATCTTTGGTGTAAACTTCCCAATCTCCTATCACATTCGTATTGTTTGACTTTCTATGCCAATTTCCAAGCACGTTCTTATTTTTATATTTTTTAATTTGGGTATGTTGTATTCGAGATTAGGTTGTGTCATTTATAACTATTGAATGTCCTTCTCAGTGTTTTGTTCATGTTCTATTATATATCATTTCAGAGTTTATGCTGCATGCTCCCAAAAAAAACCCTCTTGCAATCTCTTATGATTTGCATGTCTATATTGTTGTCTTTGTACTTTTCCTATACATTGAAAGTGATGCTCAATATTTGCAGGGCCCTTCCGGGCAATGGGGTGATGTGATGAAAAGGAAAAGAGCTATTCATGAGAATGTTATAAATTTGGTTCATGAACAACAGCAGTCTAAGAATAATAAGGAAAAGGTATGTGGCTACTGCTGAAATTTGGATTTGGACAATTCAACCTCCTTTTTTTTTAAATAACCTGCCATATTCTGCTGACTGATTGGAATCAATGTAATTAATTTTTTTTGGATTTTCTTTTCCACGGATTTGCAGGAGGAAATAGAATCAGAAATTAGTCCTTCCATGGAGAAAGGAAGAAAAGGTTTTATTTCATTTATATTGTCATTGCATATTCTTTAAGTTTGGTCATTGTATTTTTCAATTTTTTAAGTGATTGATCTTCATCATGCTGTATTCCCCACCCCCCTTGTTTTAAGTAGTGCCTTGTGCCTCTGGAACAAAGTAGGTGGCTACTAGTACAGATATATTCTATTTTCTGTGGTGGTTATTTCACTACGTTCTTTCAAGTATATCACACTAGAAAGGCACATGGGAACCCGTTGTATACTATATATCTGTATGAATTGATAAAAAATTGTGGAAACTGTCTGCTTGGCCATCGTTTGATATGCAATTTTCTTTCCCTGTTGCATCCAGCAAATGCCTTTCCCATGTCATTGTAAGAATTTGTAGGTTAAAAATTAATAGAAAATTTCAAGGTTTACTTTTACGTGGGTATGCTTTATTAGGATTTGAGTGAAAGAAGACTAGAAGAGTTAAGTAAGCAAAATATGATTAGCTTCTGATTCTGTTTACTTGAGTTTTAGCAGCACGTGGCACTAAGAGAAAGCCCCAAAGTTTCAAGGACGAGGATCACTATATAAGTTCAATACCAAAAAATCAAGTAAGTTTCTATCTGAATTACATAGTTCATCATATAGATAAATACTATATTCATGGTGGTAATGCATCTGAAACAAAAAGTTTGCTACTAATCTTGCTATCATTGTCAGCATATGGAGGCCGGCCTTTCAGTAAAAGCCAATGAAGACTTTGCTTCAAATAGGTAGCAGTCCTCTTTATTTTGCTATTGGGTTGATTTTATTGTCAACCATTTCTAAATCATTAGTTCAGAAGCCAAACGATAAAACTTTTAGCTGATTATGTTTGTGCTTTGGTGTTTAATTTGTTTGTTTGTATATTGTGTTGTGACTTTCAACATGTATGATTCAGTTTTATGTATTCAATCCCCATCCTTTCTAATGTTCAGTTTTGGTCCTAATGATACTCAATATTTTTAGATTGGACTCAGCTGTCCTTGATCTAGTCGCAGATGATGGTGCTGGCATTCGGAAACAAAGATCTATGTATCACTGGGATAAGGTAATACTGAAGTTGTGATTGATTTATGAAGAAGAAAGACAGTTATTTTTTAAATTTTATAAGTTTTTTTGAAAAACTAGTCATTTATCTCACGTAAACCTTTTGGTGCCAGAGGAGTAAAAAGTACATCAAGTTAAACAATGGTGACCGCGTTGCTGCAAACGGAAAGGTACAATATTTCTAACCCCACAGTTTATATTGATACTTACTATGCAAGATGAGATTCTTCTATTCACCTACCTTTAAGAATTAGTGCATAAATATAAATTTTCCATTCGAGTGTAGATAAAGACAGAGAGTGGTGCAAAAACGAAGGCCACCAAGACTGGCATGTATAAGAGGTGGAAAGAACGCTCACACGGTAAGATATCACTCAGAGGGACAAATGACGGTGATCCTCAGGAATCAACAAGTTTGACAGGTACTGTACATAGTTTTGCTTCTTCTAATATTTATGTTAGATGATGAATTCTGTTATACTGGTAACTACTATTTATCATCCAAGAAATTTATTGTTAAACCTCAGTCAAACCTACACACTAGTCAACTATTCCTATACAACATTTGAAATTTGGATACCCTATTGGTGTAATGTTGCTTGATCAGAGGCTGCAGTCTTGAATGTTCTTGATTGTGTTTTTTTCTTTTAAAGTAATCCGGTTCATCAAAATCCTGAATCTCACTTTTGAGTCTCACATTTCTGTCATTTTTGTCAACTTTCTATGTAAATAGTTTTGTTGATGTCAAAGATAATGTATGCTTGTTGTATATTTTTGTTTAGTATAAAAGCTAAATGTGAAACTCTATGAATTCTTGTTATATAGGATCTTACCGAAGAGGTCGTGGGAATTTTAAAGGCAGCAGCAAGCAGCATTCAATGCCCAATGCTCATGTGCGTTCAGAAATCAAAGATATGGATCAAATTCGAAAGGAAAGGCAGAAAAAGGCCAACAGGACTTCTTATATCAAGAGCAAGTCGACGAAGGGTAAAAAGTTTGGTAAAAGTGGTAAAAATGGTAAAAGAAGAAAAGGCGGCAAATAGTGTGTTTGAAGCTCTAGACATTTAATTAGTTAAGGAAAAGAAGAGGCCTGACATTAAAGGAATTTTATATTTTGGAGGGGTAGGGGGTGAAAACCCAACCAACAGAAGAAGTGTTTTCTTGTATTCTTTTCGTGGTTCGCCAACAAATTTTGTTTGTTCTAGTACATGGATCACCCCTGTTCACTTCCTTTCATCTTTTGTAGTCTCCCTTTTGTGCTTTTGGTGTTTTGTTCTATTTCCGATGCAGTTTAGTTTGGCTACTCAGCTATTTCAATCTTCATTCATAAGCATCCTTTTTTTTAACAATATTAAGATAATTATCTTAATAATGTCACTAAAGGGTAATTTATCGAACTAAAAATAAATGAGCATCCTTTTATCAATCTTATTAGTCACAAACACTTCGGGATTATTTATCTGCTTATTTCAAATTTACGTTTCAAATGAAGCCAACTCCAGTTGCATATTAAAGTGAACTCGGTTTTCGTTTGTAATTAGTCCGAAGAAGAATTAAGCGGCGTTATGTTCATTACTGAAAATTATATATGGTAATTAATTGAAAATTTTCATTGTTTAATTCTAATGGTTACAATTTCGTACTGGCTACAAATTAAATATTGAATATAATTTGATAAAGCAACAATTCGAACTTTATCATTTTTTGAACCCGAAAGTTACATAGCTTTAGTAATTTTAACCATTCTTAGCACTTAATAAATCCAACGGACTAGTAATCCTTGATATTGATATGTTTAGGAAATATTTTTCTTAAACAACATCCCAATAGGAAAAATAAAATAATTTCTTTCATCAAAGAAATTTAGCCTATTCATTAAATAAGTTATAAAAGTTATAGTATAAAATGAAGTGCATTTTTGTAAAAGTAAAAAGATATAAATAAAGTAGATGTGGTATAGAAAGAAGCGGAAAAGAAGTAAAAAGTTAGCGAGCGTGTAGCGAATAGGAGGAGAACACGTGTGATTAAAGGGAGTATAAAAGCAGAGACTTAGAGATTGGCGCTATTTGGCACTCAGAAGACATCGTGGGCAGCAGCAGCAGCTGCAGAGAAGAGGTATCTTTCAACTTCCAACTCACTCAGGTACTCTCTTTTTCTCTTTCCTCAAATCCCCAATTCATTTTTTATCCCATGAATCATTGTTCCAACCCCATAGATTCATGTAGTGGCTTCAAACTGCTGCCACTCCTCCCGGAGAAGATCCATTTGATAGAAAACCTGATACATTTCTTTCTTGTGTTGTGGCTAGGGAGGTAAATTAGGGTTTTTGTGGTTTTGTTGGATGTGGTTGTGTGTGTGTGAGAGTGAGTGAACATAGGGTTTCTGGGGTTTGTTGGGGGAAAATGGTGTGTCTAAACCCAATTTTGTAATTTGCTGTAGCTTATGGCATCCGTGGATCTGTGCAAAGAATCAATGAAAGATGCTATTACTCCAATTCCAAAGGCTGCCACCGATTGTGCGGTTCCTATAACTCCCGAGGCTCTCACCGAGAATGGAGATTTTCAATCCCAATCCCCTCTCACTCTCTCAGTGGTCAGGAAACAACTCAAACGTGCCTGCATTCATTGCGATTCTGACCGTGGTGGCTGTGTTAATGATAATGTTGATAATGGCAATGGTAATGGTAGTATTGGAAGCCCCCGAACTCCTGAGCATGGTGTTTTTGACCCCTTTGCACCTGGTCCTGATAACATGGCACGGGCACCCAATAGCAACAAGTATCTTGATGACTACAGGAACACCGTCGCCCGCAGACTTAATTTTCATCCCTCCTTTGATGTTACTCTGGCAGATACTGATACTCTTTCAGATGAGGACATGGTTGAGTCAGTGTACGAGAATCTTTTGCAAGTAATTTTTTCAAAGCAGGCTGAGGGGTTTCTTGCTCAACTGTCAGACTATTGCGAAACACCTCCTTCTGCGCCTCGCATCACTGGAATTTCCGATGCTTGTTATGGTGCACCTAAGAAGCCAGCGGCTCCTCCTAGGAAGATTGATCCGAGGCTGTGCAAGAAGCTTGAATTCTGACTCAAACTCAACCCACCTGCTTTATATCTAGATGTAAACTTAGACCAGATACACATCACATTCATTCGCAACTGCATTTTGTGCTCCTAATTTGACGATGTATCTCTACTTTGTAGCATAACTTGCTCAGGAAAAATGTTTTTTTACTGAACACAGTTGCATCTGACCAAGCTGATACATCTAGCAGCTACATTGTATAGTAAACTCTTAGTTTATTTTACAAATGAATTATTCTCTAGTTTTAATTTCTTTATGAAGTCGGTCTGATTCCATTTTACTGCAATTATGTTTTGTAAATGATGCTTCAAGCTTGTATGATACTTTCCCTCTGAGATCGTAGTGTTCTTCCCAACCAACGGATATTTTCATATATTTGCTTCTAATCAGTGGTTTGTGTGAATATTGATGTGAATTTGATATCCTTATTAACGTTGAAATTTCATCCCCCAATAAAATTTCAGCAAATACCGGGATCAATGCTTGACTTCTCGTTTATTCCTTCATCTTACTCAGGACAGAAATTTAGTACTAGCTGATAGAAAAACCGGTGCAAGGAAATCTGTTTTGTTCTGAGCTCTTTTTACTTTAGCATTGCCTGATCGACGTGGGGGTGTTGTGGTCTCTGTCCCATATTGTTGGGATGTTTTGTTTTCAAATATAGGGAAAATTATCATTCAAGATTAACAAAGCAAAAAGAAGGATATGGACAATTACAAGCCAAATACTGAAAACCTTAACAGGGATAGTATACGATAGACTTTAAAAAGAAAACGCAAGTCTATATAGCTACTAGCAAAGATAAATAGTGTCTCAACTCAAGAGCTTGTATGAAAGCGTTTCATATTTTTATCGCAAGGGAAAAAATAAGTGTGTGGGCTGATTGAAACTATTGTTTCTATTCAAGAACTTAGAAGCATTGGTGAGCTATGAAGTATCAATCTACTAGGAATCTATAGTCTCATGGTAATGCTTTCTTTAGTAAAACTTTTACATGTAAAAAAAAAAACGTCAAAAGTGAATATATAGTGAACCCCACATAACCGCGCACATCCCTTGTTTTCCTTGACTAACGTTTCTTGTCTTTGAAAAGATTGTTTGCATCCAACAAGCCTCCAAAAAAGTGCTTATATAATCCCCTGTTAATTTTGTCCACTGATAATTAGCGTGTTAGGAGTAGAATGCTCCAAGGCATTAGCTTTTAACCTGCGAGGAGAGAAACTGAACAAAAATATGAATATTAGTTTCAACATTCAAATTACAGTAGTTTCAGAGAGGATTCAAGGTGCTGCTCCCACGCAGTGGTCATGTTTAACCATTAATGCTGCTATACTACGGTCTTCACGTAATGAAATTCTAGGTGCTACCATAAATATTAATGGGGCTATTCAAACTAGTCTTTTACTTGTAGTTGTACCAACCGCGGGGAAAGTCTTCTTGGTATGAAAAGCTTGAGAGCAACCCATATTTGTTTAAAGCTGCTTGACAAATGAAGATTTGCATGACTATTTCAGTATGTTAAAAGAACTTCTGGAGATGATAAAAGTCCAAGTGCAATGATTTTGGCATAACGAAAGATTGGACTTGGATCTCAGGAGTTATTGATCCCAAAACCCTTTTCACATTCTCTAGCAGTATCATAATTCAAGAATCCTCCACCTTGCTTCAATACTTCTCCAATCCCTTCTTTGATTCCGACTAGTATTAACCATTAAGAATGAAGATGAGGTAATTGACCAACAACTAGTATCTTATTATATTCTCAAGCCACTTAGTTAAAAAGAGCAAGATTAAAAGCTTTGGTTATCAACAACACCACACCAAATTTATTTCTCTTTAAATTTCTCAAGACGGAAGTCAAACGGTGACTACACCAATTGGATGGTGCAACATTTATTCTAGGGATCAGAACAAATTGAGATTTAGGATTATTGTAACCAGAATAATGGACTCTTCTATCAAACCCAATCTGTCGTAACAAGATCCAATTAACAACGACTCAAGTAGAACTCACTCAAGCTATCACAAGCTTTAGAGAATGAAAGACAGAAGAAGGTGAATGAATGATACAGCTTTTATCAGCGAATTTAGTTGTGGTATTCAGCGTTGTTAAAGGACAACGATAAAGCTGTTAGTAACATATGCTCAGAAAGCATGAAAATGTCTCAAGTAATTAGGGGAAAAATAGAAGAAATAAAAATTCCATAAGGATGGAATAATAATGTTTCCTTCTGCACTAGGTGCAAATTTCCAATACTTCTGTAGCACCTACTTCCTTGGACATACCACCTTTAATTATACGGTTTGTATGGAAGATTATGCAAAATTGAACATTGAAAAATTGTTATATAGTAATCCAAAAATTGCAACAGAAAAGAACGAGAGGTTTGTTCTCAATTTTTTTGTTTTACAAAATTAAATTGAAAGAAAAAGTTATCACACTTGTCAAGTTTTATAACAATTTCAGGGTAGGAATACATACAACAAGAGGACTGAAACTTTCCTACACTGGAGTCTCAAATTGCTTTCCTCCGGGAAAAATAAATATCAACAGGCATGTATGGCACTACCAACACCTTAATAAGATTAAAAATGGAAGGAAATAAATTGTAATTACCTAATGATTAAAACTACAAATAGCATAAATATGGAGTTTAACTTGAAAGTAAGCATTACTATGAAGTAACCAAAATGGGAAAATTAATATCAAATAAATTCCCAGAAGTAGCTTGAGAAGGAGAGGCGCGAGTAGGATCAATCACAATTACGGATAAAACAAAGTGAAATATGAACAAATTAATTGAACATTAAACAATAAGCATAGTCTACCTATCTATAGTATAGTTTCACTCCAAAACTAAACACTGTTGATCAAAGTTTTGTCTTGTATTGGCACTCTTGGTTCCCAACTGTTCTATTAGAAAGATTAATTACAACATCACAAGACGTGGAGGAAACCACATGCACTTTGATAAAGCCTAAGATGCTGACTTTGCCAGAAATCCTCACAAAAGTATTTAGGGGCAATGTCCCAGATGTGACATCAGAGAAAAGTTGGGAATTGGAGAGCAAACGGTCAGCCATAATGGTGAGGGTGAGGTTGAATCCTTTGGTCTCACCAGACGAAATCTCTCCAGCAGGGATAGGGACTTCACCTATCAACTGTCCTCTGTAATTGAGGTGAGCGATGCTATCTGAGTACTTGAATCCAACCTTGTTTGGGTTCATCACCGAGACATCCGTTCTCAGAGTCACATTCAAATCTACCCTAAGCTTTGCTATATCCAAACTCATGTGAAAGTCCTCTAGCTTCGTTGAGTCCACAGTGGTAACAGGATGCTTGGCTTTGAACACAGTCAAAGCTAGTATCACAATTAGCAGTATAAGTGCAATAACAACACCTGTCACCGTCAGGCACACTTTTCTCCCTTTCCCAGGTCCTACCTTCATTCTGTTTTTCCTTCTCATAGTCAAGCAAATGCATAGTTTTAGTTAAAAATACAGACAATGATTCATGACATACTTATCATTGATAACATACCAACTACCAAGTATCTTTGGGGAATCAACATTTTGATTTTGTTTCTCATGAGTGTATAGTGGGTTTTAGGAGGGAAAAATATAACATAACTTGCAGGGTTGTCGTCTCCAGAGACAAGCTCAATTATTATTCAGAAAAAAGCGCCACAGTTTAGTTTCTTGGTTTTTCAATTCTCATTTTCTCGACAGATATTTTCTAACAAATGCAGAAAAACCATAACTTTCCTATATTCAGTTTCTTGGTCAGCAGAACATTAGCTATTCATGTAGAACTTCAAAAAAATAAAAAACCATTTAAAGTAAGACGAAAATTGATATACCTTGGAATTGAGGTTATCTCTGCTCGTGGAAGATGAAATCCCTCAAAATGCAATCCTAATTCAAGTCAAGATCAAAGCACTCAACTTTCTAACAAGAACAAGAAAATAGCAAAACCCTAAATGAATCTTGAAAGGAACCACTGTCAAATGCTTGTGGGCAGTCACGAAAATTGACGAGAAAAAGCAAAAATGTATAGATGAGAAAGAAGAAAAACTGTTAAAGGGGGTATGCGTAGATTTACACTTCACAGGCTTTTCAACGGAGATGCCATTGAAAGGCGTGTTACAGTGTTTCTTTGGTTGCAAGTTGTGACAGAAGAACTAACTGCACACTTTCTGTCTATTACACTTCACCTAATACCTACTTTTCAATACTCTAACGTTTGCCAAGATAAATAGCATTAGGAAAAATATTTATAATTATACTAATATTTCTCTTTTAATTAATTACATAATAAAAAATATTAAGAATATATTTTCTAATTTTTTTTATACATTCTCTTCTGAATTTAGCAATTTTTTGTTTAATCTTTTTATGTTTTAAAGTTTTTTATTTGAATTTTTATGTTCCTTATTCTACTTGATTTAGTATTTTTTATTACTTTCCTTATGGAATATTGTTTTTTTAAATTATTGGGGCTTTGTTTTTTTAAATAAAAGAGAATAATTAACTTCAATAAGACTCATATACAAAAAAAAAACTAACTTTGATCAGTAAAATCAAATAGCCGCATCAGAAAATTTGGTCTCTTTTTGTGTCTCTGGGTGTCTTCCATGGTGACACTGTTGCGCATAAGAAGAATCATCATCACCTGCAACAACGCTCATGGGTTTTCCCTCTCTCATCACTCTTCTCCAAAATCCAAACTTTTCTCAGCATTACCGCTCCAACTCCAACCCATTGAGTGGGAACCCCTCTCCAAATCCCAGCTCAAGACCCTCGTTCTCAACCACTACGCCAATGGAAGCTTCACCAACCTCATCCAAAACGTCGTCGCTTCACCCCTCGTCCTCTTAACCGCATGCCATAATCTCGCAGTCGCTCCCTTTCGCCCGGCCTCGCTCCGGAACCGCTTCAGCATCGAGACCACGTCCCGGGAGCTCCGCGAAAACCGTTTCAACGTGGAAGCATGTTGCGTCACACTAACTCCCAACACTAAAATTGCTTCTCCTTTGGTTTTGCCCAATTTGAAGCTCAAGGTTGTGGTTGAGGCCATTCGAATGGTGCTGGAAATCGTGTACGACGAACGCTTCGTCACGTTTTGCTACGGTGGCCGCGTCGGCATGGGACGGCACACTGCCATAAGGTACTTGAAAAACTCCGTCGAGAACCCTAGTTGGTGGTTCACCGTGAGGTTCAAGCCTCACGGTTTTGAACATTTCCATGTGGAGAAGCTGTGTTCTGTTATTGAGCGCAAAGTGAAGGATGTTGTTTTCATTGATTTGATAAAGAGGTTGTTTCAATGTAAGGCTTTGGTGATTGAATTGGGTGGGGATTTGCTGGGAAGGGGGCTTCCTCAGGAATGTGGCTTGTGTTCTATTTTGATGAATGTTTACTTTGATGGCTTTGACAAAGATATTCAAGAGATGAGACTGCGGGAGAATCGAGAGAATCGGGAATTGGATCCGAAGATGATTGGTTCAGGTTTGGATTCTGATGTGTTTTACAAGCCTGTGAAGGTGTATGCGGTGAGGTACTTGGATGAAATACTTGTTGCCACGTCAGGGTCGAAGATGTTGGCCATGGAGTTGAGGACGGCAGTTGTCAAGAGTTTGGAACTTGGTTTGGGTTTACGTGTTGATAAGGTGCATACTGCAATTCATAGCGCGGTGTCGGAGAAGATTGAGTTTCTTGGGATGGAGTTGCAAGCTGTTCGGCCTTCAGCTTTACGCCCACCCATGTCGGAGAAAGCAATCAGAGCACGGAAGAAGTACCTAAGGCAGAAAGAAGTTAGGGCTCTTGAATTGAGAAATGCCAGGGCAAGGAATAGAAGGAATTTGGGTTTGAAGATATTTAGTCATGTTTATAAAAAGATCAAGCAGAGTGACGGGTTTAAATTTGATTTTAGTATTGAAAATGAGGTCCGAGAAATTTTTAGATCTTGGGCTGATGAAGTTTCGCAGGAGTTCTTGGGGAATATTGACGAGTGTGAAGAATGGCACCGAAGTCTATCTGCTGGTGATTTTCTTCAGTTGAGACATATTAGAAATCAATTACCACCTGAGCTTATTGATGCTTATGATAAGTTCCAGGAGCAGGTAGATAAACATTTGAATCCTATAAAAGCTAGGAAGGCGATAGAGGAAGAGGAAATAAGAGTAAAGGAAAAAGAAGAACAAAGTTATTCCAAAGGAACAGTTGAGGATTTGACGAGCCTCTGTATGAAAGTTGAGGCACCAGAGTTACTCATAAGAAAGGCTGTGAAGTTGGTTGGGTTTACAAATCATATGGGTCGTCCAAGGCCAATTGAATTTCTGGATGCACTTGAGGATACCGATATTATCAAGTGGTATGCTGGCATAGCAAGAAGGTGGCTTGATTATTTCTGCTGCTGCCACAACTTCAAGATGGTCAAAACTGTTGTATCTTATCATCTGAGGTTCTCTTGTATCTTGACATTAGCAGAGAAGCATGAATCCACCAAGCGTGAAGTGATAAAACATTTTAGCAAAGATTTGAAGGTCTATGATATGAATGGAAATCATGAAGTGCATTTTCCTACAGAAAGAGAGGTTAAGATGATGGGAGATAGAAATCTTTCTGATCCAAAACCAGTAGACGGGGCTTTATCTTTGACTGTAGTAAGATTGGCATCCGATGAGCCTCCATCACAGTGCATTGCCCATTTCTGTGACAAGACAACCACAATCTTATATCGTGTCCATTTGCTGAACAACAGGTTGAATGTGAACCCATCAGAGAAAGTAAATTGGGTGCAAGGGATGGGTGTAATTCATGAAAGCCTAAACCGTAAGTGCCTCCCTCTCTGTACTGATCATGTAAATGATTTGTACATGGGGAGAATCACACTTCAAGATATTGACTTTCCTCATTGTGTGGATGTGGACTAACTTTTGCTGCTAATATATATTTACTTCAGTTGGAATCAATGATGAGTCCTTTATACTTTCATGAATTTTAAAAGTTTTGGCATGTTTGCTGTTGGGTCCTTTGGTTATTTTGGTTCAATTTATTTATCCCCTTATCTGATTGTCTGGTCAGATTGATGAGTTTGAAACTAAGATTTTATGTTGCAAGCAGTTCTTGTGGTGGTGAATTGGTTTCAGCATGTGTTTGGAGGAGATAGGGTCTGTCATAGGTGTTGCAGCTGGATTGGTGGGGGCAGTTGTGGCAGGATTGAAGGAAGGAACTGGGTTGATTGTTAGTGTAATTGTAATGAAAAAATCAAAATTTTGGTCTGTGGGTTGTTTGAAGCGATGGATGGATTGAAGAAAGTGTGGTACGGTTATGAAGTTGTCATGTGAGTTTTCCTCGCAAACCCAAGGTTTGCTGATCTGAAAGGAGCAGAGTAAAGTTTGGTTGGCGCACATGGCAGAAGGTGTAGAAGACGCCCCTGGCATTCTCGCCCCAGCCTTGGATGTCAGTGTCAGGATCAGCCCAAAGGTCAGTGTCAGAAGGTCTCAGGATCAGCCTTGGATGTCGGTGTCACACAAGAGGCCATGGTCGGGGAAGTCAATAGGC
Source organism: Phaseolus coccineus (assembly GCA_037954025.1). Lineage (NCBI taxonomy): Eukaryota > Viridiplantae > Streptophyta > Magnoliopsida > Fabales > Fabaceae > Phaseolus > Phaseolus coccineus. Next base: position 60,188,533 of record CM075677.1, read on the forward strand.
CTTTCTAACTTTGATCTGGTTGAGGCTCTCCATGACTGCGGCCTCGGGCAGACAGTTGAAGCAGTCTGTGAATATCTTAAGAGGCGAATGCTGAATCTGCGGTTGCAGTCGTTGTAGAAGCCACAGATTCTGTTAATAGAGGCACACTCGTGGTGTCCTGGGAGAAGGAAGAAGTTCTATGGAAATTTGATCTTGTAGGCCAGCAGCAGGCATATGAACTCCACACTCTGTTTTCCTCTGCCCACTTAGCCCCCAGGAACAGGTAATCCGAATCCAGCGGAAACCCCTGAAAAATAATCAGTCAACTGCATTATCAGTGCATAACGAATTAACTTATCAACCACTTACCACAAACAAACGTTTATCTGAGCTTCCAATTCCAGAAGGTTTGGCTGGCCCAGGAACAGAACTTTGGCCGTGCTGCAAAGTTTTTGAATATCTGACTCCACCACTTGAATCCGTTTCCCTCTGTTCTTCCTTACTTCCAAAAGCCTCTCTATCAAACCATCCAATCCTTCCATTACCCTCCGATTTTCTTCTCTTCTATTCTATTAAGAGATTTCTAATCCCAAGCTCAAACTCATGAATGCCAAAAATATGTTCTTTCACGCCTTCCTACTGATATAGAGGAAACAAATATTCCAAAACAAAGCAATTTGGCTTTATCAATTTGACTAATTACTACGGCTCAGAAGCTTTGGAGCTAAGTGAATGGAGAAGAGGCGTTCACCCACTCACTAAAATTAGAAAGCTGGAATCAGTTTGCTTTATAGACTTATTGAGGTAGTTGGTACACCAAGACAAAAATTATTGTTAATGTGGAGAGATTTATATGGAAGTAATTTCTTTTGTGTATGGTTTAAATAAATTGTTTTGCTAAGCTCTCTTTCTATGACAATATATATTTAGATAGGTGCTTTTTTTTATATTATATAATATTGCATTGTAGTCTCAGAAATATGTTGTAAATATAATAAAATTTGTTTATTTTTAAACCTGCAATTGAAAGTCAGTTGAGCTAGAAAGTCTACTCAGCTGATAAGAAAACCTGCAATGCGAAACATGAGCAATGCAGTACGTTTGTCACGGTTATGGAAAGTTCTTCACCATTGGAAGCTTTGTGTAGGGTACATTCTGGAAACATCGTTTGATTTGTTACTCTCTCTTCATGGGATCATTTATAGGATGTGACTATTGAAATATAAAGTAATTACAGAAACTTACTAAATTAAAAGCTTGAATTATTTTTTTGATGATAAAATGATATGCATGTATTTACACGGTGATATGATAAAGCTTGGGATTTGTATAAAATGAAAAACCAAGCTGGAGGGATAGTAGTGATTGAATTGATGCATGAATTTAACCTACGAAGTTGTGAAGTCGAAAAAGTATGAAATTGGGACGAGAATGAAGAAGTCAACGGGATCCAGACATGTGATCAAGGAGGATGAGAAAGGCCATGGCGAGAGCGGTGTCCATGTCAGGCTGTACAATTAGACGGAAGATGTCTGCGCCGAAAGCTACCCCTCCTGCACCACCTTCTTTCATCTTTATCTCTGCAACTTTTCTCTTATTCTTGCTGTAAAACGTGCAGCAACGCTGGGAGTATGACCCCTCTATCTCATACGCAATTTCCTTCTTCATATTTCCTGTTCCCAAGGAGCTCATGAGGTGTGCCAAACACTTGTTCTTGCTGTTGTTGAGGATGTTGACACTCTTCCTCGCTGTAAAAAGTGGCTTCAGGGACTCATCCTCTCCTTCAAACACCACACAGGTGTCTCCCAAGCTCAGCCTCTGCACCAGAAATGAATGAATGAATGATTGATAGTTATTAGTTTCACTTGTGACGAAGGAGATGGAGAAGAAAGACGTACCTTGCGGCGGATGGTGAGGAGAGGTGTGCCTGCAGCATCCATGAGAAGTATGTGATCCTTGTTACCTGCAACGTAGTTATCCACCCTAAACACCAGATTCCCTCTCTTAGTGTCGAAAACGGTGAATCCGGTGCAGTTAGGGAGGAGAGACTTCTTCCAAACTGTGAGGACCACTGCATCAGCAGCAACTGCATCAGCAGCAGCAGCAGAAGCATCAGCAGCAGAAGCATCCCACGCAGTCTCAGTCACACATGCACCAGGGTGTACCTTCCTCATTGCCACCAACTCCTACCACATCACTCCCACTTTAATCTATAAATATGGTTTTTGGTTGATCTAAATAATTAATTGTAATGGGGCGGTGACTTGGGTAAGTACACTCCAAAAGATAAAGTATGAGACACCATGGTTGAATGGCATCATGGTCGTACAATATTCAAATATTTGTATGGCTGGGAACCATTTCGCGGTGGTCACCAAGGACGGCTCCAAGATATTTCTTCTCAACTTTTTTCTTTTTTTGTTTCTTCATCACCTAATTATCGTAATTTGTTTCTAGTTAATTATTTTAGTTAATTATTAGTGTAATACGTAATGTCTAAACCAGCAGACAATCGTGTGCTGTTATTTTATCCAAGATAGATCAGGGCGGTTTATGCGACTTTTTGGACCATCCAATAGACACACCTCGTTTCAATGGACAATTTATGTATAAAGTACAGGTAAAATAAGAAGAAAGGGTCATTAAAAATAGAATTGAAGATAGGAATAGAATTTTCATTAATACTAAAGTTGGGCAGAAACATAATAGTGTCACAAAATCATTTATACTTAACATCAAAATCATTTATACATAATATCTAGAGTAAGAAAGTAACACGTATAGTGTATATTTATGATTTAGTTTTAACCCATTTTTCTTCTATTTTCTCACTTTCCTTAGTCGAAATTAAGCTTAGTCGAAATTAAGCTTGAGGTATGCTCGTGGATATAACTTGTATTACTAAAAGCACCTAATGCTTGTGTTGTGGAAAGTGAGAATTTGAGGTGGTAGTTGAGAGAAAACCTAGATGCGCCATAGTACTAGTTCGGTGAGTTTTTTTCTTTAGAAACAATATGTTTAATTATCTTTTTAGTCTTTATATGAAGGGTCAAAAATCAATTTAATCTCGATATTTAAAAAAAAATTAATATGATCCTAATTTTTTTTTAAATGATTAAATGTTATTCCTTCTGTTAGATTATCCCCATTTAAATAGATTTATCTCAGTGATTATGTTATTGTACAATAAATTATATATGTTATCACATTGAATAGTTTTAAAAAAAGTTGGGACCAAATCATTGAAAAGATCGTCCTCGACCTAGTCACCACAACTAGAAGAATGAAACCTTATTTCTAAACCCTAAATCATAAGGTTATTATCAGAATCGACTACCTGATTATTAAAATATTGTCCAAAGTAGATTTAGTTGGACAAATGAAAACTTGGTTAGTTAAATTATTTGAATATGACCTTACATACGAGCTGGAGGGATGGTTAAATCTTAATCTTGGACAACTTCAAGGTCGAGTTGAGACCGATAATAGAATCAATCTCCAACATATGGGTTCTTCACATTGACAAATCTTTCAATTTGAAAGGGTGTGGGACTGGAATAGCCATGGAAGGCCCAGGAGGATTACTCTTTGAGCAATCTTTAAAGTTTGAATTTTAAAAATCACACAATAAAGCTGAGTATGAAATTCTTATTGTTGAGTTGACTTTTGCCAAAGTATGGATACAACTAGCCTAACATGCAAAAGCGATTATGCATTGATGGTTGGACGTCTTTTGGTTGAATTTGAAGTGAAATTGTTATTACGATACTATCACAAAGTCTCATAAATGCTTTCCAAATTTGAATAGATTAGAGTAGAACATGTACGTAGAAAGCATAATACTCAACTGAATTGCTATCAAAACTATCCATGACCAAAAAGAAAAGTCACTTACACTCGATCATTCAACAATCTATTACAATTCCATTTGTAGATCACGTCGAATGCTTCTTAGCTTCAGAAGAAGAAACATGGATGATCCTACGCCAATTTCTTGAAGATGGTGTGCACAAGGATGGAGAAGAAAAGTTATTGAGACATGTGTTTTCAGTATATGCTCATTGGTCTTGATCTTTTCAAGAAAGTTACTCCTATCATTGTTGAAATGTGTAACAAAGGCTCAAGTTGACTACATCATGGAAGAAGAACACATAGTGGTATGTGATTTTCACTCTAATCCAATGATCCCAGTTGAAGTAGGGGAATTATCCCTTCACTGAAAACTGTTCAAAATGGACATAAACAATCAAAGTTTGGTTGTTTATCTTGATTTCGTTCATAAATTGAGAGATAAAGCAAAAATACAAGAGGTCACTAAAATGAGATTGACACGAAAGTATAATTTGAAGGTTTAGTCGAAGAGTTTTCGTCTTGATGACTTTGTATGATGAATAAGGAGTGATGCAAGAAGAAAAGAAGAGAATTGTCGACCATTTGGAAAAACCTATTTTATATTTAATGTACGTCTGTTAATGGAGCGTATCGGCTAGAGCACCTCTCTAGCAAGACAGTTTTACGAACTTGAAATGCTATCCATTTGAAATTTTATTTTTGTTAAATACTTATAAAATTTTAACTTTTGGTGTACTTTTTCTTCACTCGATCTTTTGACTGAAAAGTTTTAGTGAGACACCTATTAAAACAATTTTCGTTGATCTACAATTCATCTTTGATTTTTCATAAGAAGGACTTGATAATTGTTGAGTTTCAAGATTTGAAGGACTCAACCAAGGAAGCTCCACTTTACACGATCACTCCCGACTACCTGAACTGAATGAAGAGTAATCGATTTAAAAAGCTTCCCTAAGCGATCCCTCCCGATTACTAATAATGAATTACTAAAAATGAATCGGCCAAGGAAGTTTCGCAATAAGCCGGCCAATCCCTCCTGATCACTCCAAACACACCCCTATTATACAAATTTATGACAAGCCTCTCAACATGAAATTCAGTGATTAAAAAACCGGACTTAACTCAGTCGCACAAATCCTCGAATGCAAGATCTACGATGACGTTTTAACTAGACAAAGCTCCTCCAAAACCAATATCTCCTCGACATATGAATTCGTATATTATTTTGATGTTACAAAAATGGTATCATCTCGGTTTCGGAAGATCTAACAACTTTCGAAAGTCAAGAGAAAAACCGAAACCTATTAGCCTTTAGATTACGACAAAAAGGATTAGATTTCGGACAGCCATTTCGCTTTATTAAGAATTGTACTTATCACAACATGTCGATCTATTACAAAATTAAATCAAAGATTATGATAAATTATGACTTTACCAATTTTGTAAAATAAGCCCAGAAACTATTCTACCAATTTTGTGTAGACTTCAAAAACATTATTTCAATAACATTAGATACAATCTTAAAAAATAAAAAATTATTCAGGCTGACACGTATGTGAGCCGTGAATCATACGAGACAGACCGACCTAAGTGAACAAAAGTGGATTTACATAGTTAGCCTGCATCGCATTTTTTCCTTTCGCAGGCAAACCAGCAGAGCCTGCTTCACATTGCCATCCATACAGGGAAACATTTAAAACACCACTCATTCGTTGAAAATTTCAAAGTGTTTTACACAAATCATTTGAAACTTAATGCTAACGTGTTTTTCCCTTTCAGGCAACATCACTATCACCAGTTTCAACTTTCAACCTTCCTTAATAATAAAAACAACTTTTGATCGACAGCAAACTTAACACAATGGGAAGCATGTCCTCTCAGCATCAACTGAAGCCCACCAAACGAAGCATATACCTCCCTGGAGCAAAACAAAGAACTCGATCAGTAGGGGAATTGACCAATCTCAAGGACAAAATTAAATACTTACAAGTTAGAATTGTGAAAGACAAAAATCTCGTTGACATGAATATACAAGAATATATCGTCCGTATAAAAAAAATTACACAAATATATTTCTTGTCAGTCAGGATCCTTTAATGAGCATCCTATTGTGCTTGCAAAGATATGATTTCATAAAGCAAAAAGGAAATCATATTCTACTCAAATTCAAAGAAATATAAGCATAAAAACATAACGCTTGCAAATATGAAGTAACGCTACTCTGTCTGCTAACTCTATTTGTCTTGTAAAGCACGGTTAGACTAAACATCCTAGATTCCGAGGACATATTTCTGAAGATATCAAAATGTAGTAAAACACTAATATAATAAGGGAAATGTTTACATACACTTCATGCTGAGGTTTTGAACATCCCTCGTTGGTAATGTTGTATAACCTTCCATGCATGATGTATTCAAACTTGTCTTGAATTGACACTTGGCCATCCTGGAGAGAAATCAAATCACTAGAAAAGGCAATATCCACTACTTTTGGGACAACTATATCATTCAAACTACTTTAACAGATATCCTTATTGTATATAACACAAAATAAATATTATCCTACTTGTCGCATACTCATGGTAACATAATATTGTAGTTACAAACTATTACTTGAAACAACCTGCTAAATTATGACACCGAAAAAGCCTTAACCATCTATAATTTGTTTAATCAAGTACAGGCATTAAAACTACTTATTCAGTTTCAAAATAAATGCATTTGCAGGAAGATATTCTGAGAGACCACACTGTTTTTATCTTCCAAAGGGCTTACTGGATCTTATTAGATATAACCATTCACAATCGTTTTGTGGACTTTTCTCCACATGGTCACTTCAGAATGGAGTTATACTTCAATGCGGGGAAGACAAAATTTGACTCATAATGCCTTGTCATTCTCAATTTACCTTAACCAGTTTGTACTGCTAAATATACAAAAACTACATTTGGATAAGAGTCACTGAAATTATTTAGTTGGCACCATTGAAAAGCACCTCCACATAATATGTGAGTGAGCGGCAACAAAACAATTTTTGGCTACAATCACGTTCTAACAGACAATAAAGCCTATACTAGAGTTGGATCATGTAAGATGTATAAATAACTTGTTCAATAAACAAGGGAACTATGTTGATATCGTCTAATGTCTGTAACCACAGTAAAACAGGGAACATAAATGAATTAAGTTTACCTTAGTATTCAAAACAAGTGAAGGAGACAAAGCCATAAAAAATCTTTCTTTTTCCCTTATCGGATAAATTTCTGTATTTACATCTAGAAGCATGTACATGTCACGCTTCTCACTCCGTGCCACAATCCGAGAGACTGCAAGAAGATAGCCATGAAACTGTATAATTCAAGCTCTCTGAAGGCTGAACACTTCATTAATTAAAGAAATGCAAAGAGGAGGAAAGCACCCAGACAAGTACACAGGATTGCAAACATATATAATGTCTAAAGGGACAACTGATAAATAAATTGTTGCAAATTGCATAACATGCCATTGCAAAAATTAAATTCAATTGAGTCACAGATCTCTATCATGACTATTCATTTCCACATTCTAAAAAGCGAATGTTTTCATAACCAAATACTCCATTTTCCCCCAAGGTTCATAATTATTAGTCAGTAAGTGCACGTTATTATTGCAGCCAAAGCAAAACTTCATTTTCCTTAATTTTCTAATTGGCTTGTGCTCAATAACTAGAACCTAGCCTTTTATTTAACTATCTTCAAACCCATTACGATATCAGTTGAGAATAATGGATTAGGAGAACAATAAGGCTTGACAGATCTCTCTCAGCTGATCTACTAAATAGAAAAAACTAAGTCTGAAATACACAAGGTTGATAAGAAAGCCTACACCCTAAGACCCCCACAAGTTCGCATATGACTGAGGCCATTGCCCATACTCAGTTTTAACACTAGATCGAGCAATTACATTCCGTGTGAGTTTCATGAAGGGAGAACATTGGTCCGGTATGGAGAACAAAGGAGAAAATACCCAAAAAGAAAAGAAAAAGGGACTGTACTCTAATCCATAACTAAACTAAGACAAGGTTTGAAGCCCGAAACACGGGTTGAAATGGAGACTAGAGGAGCCTATGAGACCACCGGACGAACTGGAGTGGTTGTCTGGTCATCGAAGGGTGGTCTGTGGACCTCACACCCCTGACTGAGCCGTGTAGAAGGATAGCATGTGAGGAGGTTGTTGCCTCATTGACCACCATGTTTGTCAGCGGCAGCGGCAGAGGGTGGCCAGAAGTGATAATGGGCAGTGGATGGTCGTTGCCTCAATGACCACCACGGTTGTTCGTTGTTGGATGAGGTGCACTAGATCGGGAGGTTGGCAGCTGCAGAGGGGGGCCAAAAGTGATAGCGGGCAGTGGATGGCATCAAACAGAGACAGGCAAAGTGAGATTGGACCCACTCTGTTACCAAGTTGAGAATAATGGGTTAGGACAAGAATAAAGCTTGAGAGATCACTCACAGCTGATCTTTAAATAGAAAAAAAACCTACACCCTAGGATCCTATATCATTGACAGGTTACAACAGAAAGCAGCTTTATAGAGTATTCTAGAATACAATAATAAACTTCTTCTAACAAATAATAATTAAATCTTAGCGAAACTAAGTGCGTAAAATAAACAGCAGTCTAATAATCAATGATTTATGTTGAAGAACATTCAAGTAAACAATATAAGGTGCTGCTTCAATCACATTATCAACTCAATAAGATAGCTTTGCGTATATCCAAAGCACTCATACTCTAATGCACATTGATTTTATTTCAAAAAGAAGTAACAACACAAGAAATAAGAGCACATACCCTTGTCATACTTTTTACCATCAGGGTCTATATCCTCGACCTTGAAAATGTCATCAAAAAGAAGTTCACTCATCCTTTAAAGCCAATTAGGTGCAGTTAATCAAACTCCAGATCAGAGCAGCACTGAGCGTGATAAAATAAACACCAGAATTTAGTGGATGAACATTATACTTATTTATACCTTACAGACAATCTAAATTTATGGGCATTACAGAGGTCACAATGACACCACTGCGATACCTAGCATTTTCAATCACAAAATGTTATGAGAATCTAGGTTGAGTATCCAATTCTATTTCCATAATAAATAAATTAATTGTGGGGGCAATCACCAATTCAAATAGAGTGGAATGTTAAAGTAATTAAAAGATATTGTTATTTGGACACGGCAGCAAGCTAGGTGCAGATACTCTCAAAGTCCCTAACTAACCTGAACTTGAATGTGTTGTTTAGGGAACATCAGTAGGAGGACAGTGGATTTAAAATGAAAGAAAAGAATTCAGGAAACGGTGTAACACACAATAATAACACCACGTGCTTACTTGACCAACTTTAGAACAACCAAAACTGCTTGTGTTTATTCCTTGACCACTGGGTCCAGTGAGCATCAATCAAAAATTTAAAAGCAACAATAAGCATCAACACAAACAATAAGAAAAACAATAAGCCTCATCCAAACAAAATAGGACCTTAGCAGCTCAACAACTATTTAAATTTACCGAAACAAGAACATGAGTAATAAAATCAGCAGCAGCTCAGCAAACTTTGTGAGACCGACACCCTCATAAACATAAGAGAGAATATAATTATTTCATTCAAACCTGATACATAAAAATATAAATGTTGCTTTCTCCGTATCTCAGCTATTTGTACTGTGCCTGCACTAATCAAACACAAGAATAAAACGAAAGGAGATTATTAGACGTGAAAATTAGAGAGACGAGAGGGAAAGCAAGAATCAGAATCAACGAAAATCAGAATCTAGTAACATACACGGTGCTTTGGGAGAAAAGTACTCACAATCAACGAGAATCAGCGATCAGGTTTGAATGGAGTTAGCGTCCAGAGTAAAGAAGACGAAACTGGGCGACGCAGCTCGCAAACGGTGCAGCTTTTACACCATTTGAAAATGGGCCTGATACATTAAGTTGACAATTTCTACCCGCACCCAAAAGAATCAACTTACACCTCCTTCTCATTAAACTTTGCATCACACTTACACAAAATTTGTTCTATATTTCAAGCATATTTATTTATACTTTTAAGGGAACATTTATTATTAAATTTAGAAAAAAAAAATTGTATTGCAATTTTGTAATTTTCAATTTGCGATTTTAGATTCTATTTTTTTTCTCGATTTTTAGATAATTTGATATTTTGATTAAATCTTTAAAATTCAGTTGAATAAAAATAAATAAATATACTGTATATAAAACTTGAAGATATAATAAAAATTGTAAAACCTAAAAAATAAAAATAGATATTGAGATATTAGAGGAGAGTAAAGTGCAATAAAAATTGGATTAGTGGGGGCTGCGGTGACGGTTATTGTTTAATCCACAGTGGCGCCGACTTCCGGTTGGAGCATGGGGCAAAGAGAATAGAAGAAAGCAGAGACGCGGCTGATCTCATCTCATCTCCGATACCGATGGCTTCCACCGAGGGTCTGGTGCCCATAACTAGGGACTTTCTCGCCTCTTATTACGACAAACACCCTTTTACTCCCCTTTCTGCTGATGTCACTCGACTTTCCTCTCAGATTCGTTCACTGGCTAATGATTTCCTCGCTCAGCATCCTCCTACCCAAGGTTTTTTCCTCTTCCCCCTTCTCTACTGCGTCATCTTCAACTGTAATGCAAACATTGCATGCTCACATACTTTTTGGATCCTTATTTGGTCGTTGATTTCGCTCCAGGAGAAGCCGTCTTAATTGAAGAAGCTGACCGGTTACCTCCGCATAAAATTGACGAGAACATGTGGAAGAATCGAGAGTATATTGAGGAAACAATTTTTTTACTTGAAAGTTCTAATTGGCCAGAAGTGGTACTGTATATTTTCTTAAATCCATTTTCTTAACTTCAGAATTTCTCTTCAACATTTCATTCTAGTTTTGTTTGTTTTACATCATACTAGCTTTTGTAAAATTCGTGTAAAATGATTTTGTTAAATATATGCTTTTATTCTATGCAAATAGGGAAATAAGGAAATATTGTATAGCTAGAAATTAGGGATTATCTTTCATTATTTGTATCCATAATTGTAGCGTTGAATATTATATGTGTTGGTAAAACACACACTTCAGTGAACTGTTTACATTTGAAGTAAAAACAAGTATTTTATGGATACAGCTGAAGCAGCAGTCCGCACCTGACAGCGTTGAGTTTGCCCATACATTTGGGCAGCTGAAAGATAAACTTCATAATACATTGAAGGCTGTAGAATCTTTCCAAATAAAAAATGCTGAACATGTATTTAACACAGGTACCACCTTGCCTTTACTTGAATGCTTGTTTTCAATAGATGAAAAGCTTCTAATTTCCTTAGCATCAATTTCAATTAGCTGTAGTAAAGTTCATTTTGCTTGCTTTTTTTGGCTTTTGTTTCTACCCTGCAGTTATTTAATATAATTCATCTTCGTGGAAATCATAAAGGAAACTCTAGTCTATAAAGTGTATGTCGAAAATGCAAACTACATAATAATAAACCTGTTCCACTATCCAAGATGTCTAGATTCGTTGTAGCTTAGGTAATGAAGTTAGAATTATTAGCCTATAAGGAGATATTTTCTTATATTTTAACACTCCCCCTCAAGCTAAAGCTTACTAAATTGTAAGCTTGTCAAAATAAAATTCTTTAAATAAAGAAATCAAACTACATAGTCTTAGATCCTGGGAGGGTGTTACACCCCTGATTAGGAAGTCATAATACTTGTACTAATATAAGATGATAGTCCTGACTAAATAATGAAAAAAATCATTAGATAGTAATATGGGAACCAATTCTAGGAGATAATATGGAAACTGATCTTAAGATGTTCTAAAATATAATCGAAATACTATTGTATATTTTTCATTTATTCCAATATACCTCTTTATTCTCTAACTCAACAAAACTTATATGCAGTTATGACATATTTGCCTCAAGATTTTCGAGGAACACTACTTAGACAACAACGGGAACGCTCAGAGAGGAATAAGCAAGCAGAGGTTGATACATTGGTAAATTCTGGTGGTAGCATATGCGATCGATATGCTTTACTGTGGAAACAACAAATGGAAAGGTGAGACTTAACCCTTTTTACAGGTTGGCTGTGCATGAATAGATACAAGAAATATATTAAACAACTTACCTATTACAGGAGAAGGCAATTAGCCCAGCTTGGGTCTGCAACAGGAGTCTATAAAACACTTGTGAAGTACCTTGTTGGGGTACCTCAGGTATGGCTATCATAAATTGTTTGATACAAGGTTGTGCTTTATGTTCTTCCTGTTTGGCATCCATTCATTCATTTTGTCTACTTAAATCAGTTTATGTGACTGGTTTTAGCTTATGCATTTTATTTCAATGTTTTAAAATAATGGGTCTAGCTCCTTCTTTCAGGTTTTTCTGATAATCTTAATTTGTTACTAATATCATCATCTGTATTTTTTTGATTAATTTGTTTGTGTTTGAAATAAATTCTATTTACTTGGATAGGTTCTGGTTATCTTAAACTCATTCTAAGACATTTTTCTGAGTTGTAGGTATTACTTGATTTTATTCGCCAGATAAATGATGACAATGGGTACAAAATTATTGTTTCCAATGTTGTTCAAGTTTTCTCTCTTCCTATCTGTATATGATAATAATTAATAATCTATTAATAAGATTCATATGAGAACTCTTATTTATCTACTGGCAGGCCCATGGAGGAACAACGTCGTCGATATGGACCACCCTTGTACAGCCTCACCTCTATGATTCTTTCTGTTCGACTCTTCCTTTCAATATCATGGGCACGATATGATACTAAGAAATTGTGAGATACCTTTCTTTTTTGATCGTTTAGTTGTTGGGTTTTATGATTGATTTTGTCAAATCACTCTTATTTCTATGTATATTGAGGACAAGCAATTATGTAAAGTCTAATATATTGGAATACAACATGATTTACTGGGATCCTCTTCTAGGTTTGGAAATGACTACCAAATTGAAAAATGTGATTACACAACTTCTGAGTTTTATTTTTTAGATTTGATTGCAAGTAACTTGGATAAAAGTCAATTGGTTATTGAAAGGAAGAACTTCTCTGTTGATGATCATCTTTCCTATATATGATTGTTACAGCTTCAAACATCATGGTGTCTGCCACTTCTGGCTTTAGCCATGATAGTCTGCCTTGGGTTTTTGCAATTGTCAGACATTGTATGAGTTAAAAGTATTTCTAATATAATAAGTTTGTTCAATGTAACAAGCACGACTCATTTTTTAACCTGAGTTGTGAGTCATGTCATGGATTTGATATAAGCACGACTGTCTTGTGGATTTGTTCCCTGTTTTCTTTTATATGGTTTTTTGCTTCAGTGATATTTTAGAACTCATCTGAGTTTGAAGATTATTTTTATCATGATACATATTTGGACATCATGCTTCCTTTTGGTGTAAGCTCACGGACTGTGTATAGGAATTCTTATGGTGTTCAGAGAGTTTGATAGACTTTTTAATTTCTTACATTGACAATGTGTTTTTGTATTCTTTTATAATGTGGAACACTTTTGTAATACCCTATCTTCTCTGTGTGTGGGTATAATTTGACAGAAAAAGGGAACAGATTGCTATCTTGGAACAAGCTGTTGATGTCTACACCACAGAGTTGGAAAGGTTTTTGACATTTATCAGGTACAGTAATGCTCATCTTTGATATTTCTCATGATTTAACTTTTCGAATTCATTGTTAATAATCATGCAAAATTGTTGTCTACTTGGCCAGTATCTTTTATTACACAATATTGGTTTCCACACAGGATGCAAGGAAATTCTCTACAGTTTATCATTGTTTATGCATTGATATTTTGAGACAGTGGCTTTCCAAATACAGCTGGTTATATGTTCTAAAAATGTTTAATTTTGAAATTTCATACACGGGCTTACACCATTCAATGACTTCTTAATAACCCTATGTTGTATTAGAAGTTTCTTCCATATATATACTATTTACAGAATTTTAGATTAATCCAACATCACTTAATATGTTATTCACTGCAAGGATGTAAGTTGGGAAAAGCCATGAGAGGAACGTCAATAGCTACAAGTTGCAACACTAATGATTCAGATCTGTAACTTTAATAAACTGCCTAAAGATGCATCACATCAATCATAGTGTTTTCAACTGAGGTCTAAGCCATATGTGTTCAATTGTTCCCTTTCACTATATTTTGCTTTGCATCTGGCTCCCCCTAACAACCTAAGCTTATAGGTTTAACTGGTTGTTAAGAATCTTCAATAAGAAATCTGTATTTGTTCTCACCTTGCTAAATTTCTAATTCTTGTTGACTAACCTGCTATTGTCTTTTTTTTTTTTATCAGCGGGGTCTTTGCAGATGCACCATTCTTCGTTTCAGCAGAGGTCGTTGGTGCACTGGAAGCAAGGTAAATAAACAATATTGCTTTATTGTACTATTTTCTCTATTTTCATGTCAATTTTCTAGTTTGTTCATTTCAGGAAAAATGATGACTACAAAGAGATCAATATTCCAGCTGGGAAAACTTACGAGGTATAAGACTTGTGAAAAATTGATTAACTTGTCTTTCTCTTTTGTTATTATGACATGTTATATCTGCAAGCACGGGTACAACTATAGTTTTCAATCCTGGATAGTGGCAAAAAAAGACTCTATTGATGGGTAGTTGAGAGTGGGTGATTGCAATACTGACTTTATGCATACAAAAATAATATATTGAACACATACAACTACTAAAAAAAATTCAAAATTGAAGGTGTTTTCATCATTAATAGTAAAAAGCCATAGTGACAGTCTAGATACACATTAACCATAAGACTAAGTGTACAAATCAATAACATTGCTTTGTGAACTACAAAGTACACAGAAAATATTTTAACATGTGATGTCTTGAAGCAGAACAGGGGAAATCACAAGCCCGCAAACAGATTAGAGGCGGTACAACCATTAAATATAAGCTGAACACATACATCTCTAAAAGAATCCAAAATTGAAGGTGTTTATATCATTAATAAAAAAAGCTATATTGACACAATTTATATGCACATTTACTATAACACGAAATGAACAAATCAAGACATTATGCTGTGAACGGTAAAGTACTCACAAAATCAAAAGATTTTAAGAATGGAGGCTGTGAAGCAAAGCGGAGAAGATCACAAGCCTGCAGAAACAGATCACAGGTGGTACAGCCAATAAATGGTGATAGATGGGACAGGAAGAACAACACCTTTCATAAATAGAGGGGAAATGGGGAGGGGAGCTTGGGATCAAACCTAGTGCTAGGTGATGTATTGTTCCTCTTAGCCTTTTCATTTTAAATTAGACTCGGGTTTTAATGTCGGTTGGCTACATATGTAGGCCGGACATTTATAGGCTTATTTAAAACCTAGCAAATTTTAGTGTGAGGCTAATGCTTTCACTAGAAGCATTCTGTTAGTTACAGTTAGGTCTGACTACAGTCAGTTAGCTGTATGTTAGCTTCTCTTAGAAGCCTTATGCCCTGTACATAATTTGGATATAATAATCCTATCGTGAGCAAGCATTCTAACTAGTTACAGCACTTATAATTCACAATAACATGAATATCATTTTCCTGGTTTACTGGGAGAACTTTCACTTCTAAAAGATAATTTCCTCTAGAAAAACTGTTCCAAACATGCACATAGGCCTTTGTACACAACATTCTCATATAGGTCTATTAGTATAGCCACTAGCATGTTTGGGAATAATGCTCACCATTTTAATTAATTTATAAATTGTTTCCTTGCACAGAGCATGCTCTTTTTGTTATTTTGTGTATGATTTAGTGTTATTTTTATCTCATTTGAAATTCCTAATTGAATGAATCTGTGACTTGTTTTTTATTTGTTATTATTACTTAAAGAAAGTGTTTGCATTTTGATTTTTTTATGATGCTTTTATTTTCTACTTCAGGTTTTGCTCTCTGTTGATGTTGTAAACTCATACATTGCATGGGACTTTTCATTGGTACAAGGCAAAATAAATATGGTATTGCTGTTGTGGGCTGCTATACCTTGATTTCAAAATGTTATGATATTTTCAACAGGCATCCCTCTATATTGATCTTTCTGTTGTTTATTTGTCAGGATATAGGATTTAGTTTGGAGTTTGTAAGTCCTACTGGGGAAAAAACAGTAAGTTTGGATGGCGTTACACTTTTATTATCTGTATCATATTCTCTATAGGTTTCTTCAGAAGCATTTCCGTTATTGTTCTTCATCATCAGCCATTTTCGCCTTCAATTTCATAGGGCCCAGCCCATTTTCTCCTTTTTCTGTTTTATTGTGCTTTTTTCTCTTTCCTGACCTGATGTCTGTATTTCCATTTCTCAATTTTATGATGACTGATTCATTATCACACATGACACAGCTGATGTTACCATCCCGCCGTTATGAGTCTGACCAAGTGAGTTTGTCATGTTTGTTGCAGCTTTTACACTTAAATAGGCATTTTGTATGTATTACTTAGCTTTTGTGCCCATAATATTAGGGAAACTTCTGCACGTTGATGGCTGGAAGCTATAAACTGATTTGGGACAACACGTATTCAACCTTTTTCAAAAAGGTAATGTATATGGGCATGTTGACTGATTCAATGAGATGTAAACTGTATTATTCATTGCTATCACATGATCTGTTCATTGCTATTGTGCTATGGTTCTCCTTTGGTTAACACTAATGATCTGCTCATTGTTTTTGTAGACTGATTTATTTCGTTTGTTGCTACATATGGCTTCATAAATCTTTTTTAAGTGTTGGGATTCCTTCACTTATTTCCTCCTATATATTGGCTTTCTGATGTGCGTTCTGATGTATGGACTGTAGGTTATACGGTACAAGATAGATTGTATACCTCCTGTGACAGAGCCGGAGCAGTCCGACCCAAGCAAGAATGAAGGATAGCTGATTCGTTTTCTATTGATTTTAATCTAAAGAGAAAAATGTTCCAATTACTCATGTCAAGATTGATATACACCCTATTTATTTGTGAAGGGAAGAGGAATGGAACTGAAAAATTAATCTTCTGTATAGAATTGTTATACATTTAGTTATTCTGTGTGGTTGAAGGTAGCCTGTAGCAAACTGTGATTGTGCTACATTGGGCACAAGTAATCCTTCAGTGAGTTAATGTATATTTTACATTTATGCCAATAACATAATCACAGTGGAAACAAGTGGTGATAGGTTAGAATCAACTGGTTATGGTTTCAAGTTCCAACTTCGAAACCGGATTTGGCGAGTTTATTTTGCAAGCATTGAGCCGTGGTATGGCATTGAGATCCAAAATGCTATAAAAAAAAGCGCCAAAGATAATTTATTACTTCCATGTTTATCAGTAGTGTAATATAGAAAAAAAAAATATGTAAAGATAGGTGTAATGCCGCACTCAGGACCTCCGGCTGAACTTGCCAACAAGGAAACATTTAGATGTTTTATAGTGCATATAACAACCTTTACAATCCGTAAAAAAGTTCATTTATAAAAGGATTCTAACCAATCGATAATTTTCTTTAATTTAAGCCTTCGAATGGAATTAACGGTGTAGATAACATGTTTCAATTGATACATTTTGGCTGAAAGAAATCCTATGGCCCCGACGAGTAAACAGTAGAACACCATCTATCTTGAAATAATCCGAATCAAAGAAAATTAATATAACAGAATCTAAACTATCAGCTACATAGTATGCATTACAAAATTGTTAAAAAAAAAATCCTGTTTTAAAACTCAATCCATGCTGAAAATGACATTGAACAAAGTATAGCACTTTGGACACGGGTAGTGTCAATTAAAATTCAGCATGCGTTTTGCAGAAACTAGAGTGTTATATAGTAGCATAGCAACGGTCATAGGCCCAACCCCGCCAGGCACGGGAGTAATAACAGATGCCATTTTTATGGCTTCTTCATGGCATACGTCACCTACGAGACGATAACCATCGTCGCAGCCAGAATCCTGCAACATTTTTTTTCTTATATTTAGAGAAAGCAAAATATGAAATTTTGTCTGAAGTCGTAATTAGCAGCTTACCTCAACAGGAGTAGTACCAACATCGATCACAGTTGCACCAGGTTTTATCCAGTTACCACGGACCAAATTAGGCACTCCAGCAGCTGAAACTATAATATCAGCTTCAGAGGTGATCTGTTCAGGGTTTTCTGTGAAGGCATGTATAACAGTGACTGTTGCATGGTGTCTCTGTCAATATACAAACGATATTACATATTCATGCAGAAGGAAACGAAAATGTAGATAAGCCATGATTTCAGGCTTTTAACAGAAAGGATAACTTTACCTGCAATAACAAGGACGTCGGCAAACCAACTATATTACTTCTTCCTATCACTACGGCTTTCTTCCCCATTATCTCGACTCCTGATCTGATCAATAACTCAATGCAGCCCTTTGGAGTACAAGGAGTAAACAGTGGCTCCTTTCCATTTATGGCAAGATTCCCCATATTAACGGGATGAAAACCATCGACGTCTTTCTCAATACATAAAGCATCCAGAACCTTTTCCTCATCTAGATGCTGTCCCCAAACGTTTTGCATCCAGTCATAGACACTGAATCAGCTAATTAGAATGTGTGCTAATCCACAATTGAATGTACAGCTAGCATGAAAACTAGTTATTCGGAAAAAAAAAATACATCTTTTGATAATCTAACAATAATGAAACCAATTTCTAAGAGATTTCTACGTGTTATTTTCAAAACTGCTTTTAATTTTTTACTTTTTTACCGTTCACGTGATAAATTGTGCATTTAGAGGCTAAACCCCTCCCTTCCAAAGACAATTGTAATTTTATGTCCCTCTTCAAGAAATACTTTATTGGCTGACCGTTTTGAAAATGGCTTTAAAACATTTGTAATAGTATCCTTTTCCTGAATAAACACTCAAGCAAATAATAAAGCCCATGGAATTTATTGTAGGGCACAGATTAAGAAATTACTTCTGGTAGAGGGAGTTGCACAAGAATACCATGAATGGATGGATCTTTGTTAAATCTCATGATCGCATTTTGAACATCCATTTCTGCACAGTCAGTGGGTAATTCAGTCACCACAGACTTTATTCCAACTTCTTCACAAGCCATTATCTTGTTGCGAACATAAGTTCGAGAATCCCTTCTTTGGCCTACTAAAATTACGGCTAATCCAGGAACTTCTCCTAGGCACTTCTTCATTTCTCTTACCTTAGCAGCTATTCTTGATCTGATTTCCATGGATATCAACTTTCCATCAAGCACTATAGTAGTGTGGTCATCAACTGAGACAAACATCAATCTCAATACAATATCTTACAGAATGAAATGCAAAATTAAGAATGCATAAGGCCTAGATTAAAGTACAAAATTAGTCTCCCCTTCCAGTTTCTATTTTCACATTGTATCAGTTTTAGATATGTCAAAGAATTTTCTTTTTCCGCATGTTATCAAAGTACGATCTGAACCATCTCTAGTTATTCTCACCAACCGAACCATGGAAGGCACATTATGGAGAATGGTACTATTCTTACTAGCTCAATTGAAGAGTCTGCTATCCCATCACTGACCATAAATTGAAGTCAACCAAATCTTCCTTCAAAGAAAAGGAAAGGAAGGCTGCATTTATGGGAAAACTTCGAAGGCGAAACTAGTCCATAACAAGGAAAGCAATACGGCCTATAACCATCAGGATGTGAAGGTAAACCCTTATCCATCTCCATACAGCAACAAATGAAAACTTGACAAAAAAAATTCTCTAACAGACTATGCTAATTGCAGTAAAAAGTAGTAGAGCAACCATAGCTCAAAAATATAATTACTTGCATGCTTTAAACATTAGAAAAAGAAAACCAAACTCATGGATCATAGACTAAGAAACCTCCAATCTCATGACGGCAAACATAACTGTATGTTCCTAGCATTTCTCATAAATTAATCCAATGGTTTTTTGTAATGTTGTATTCTTCTTAAGCATTTGACTTTGACAAAGCCATTCTTCTAGCCACCATGTGGCTTTTATAGCTTTCTTTTCCTTCAAAGGTCTTAAGAAGATCACTTCTAGTAATTAACATTCATTAAAGAAATGGAAATGGTCATTATACACCGATGAAATTGAATAAACCAAAAAATCAAATATAGACACTCTTGATCTGTCAATAATTAGAAAAAGAATGACAAGACAGTTTACATTGGAAAAGAATTTGAATGGAGGAGTCTACAAACGACAGTAAAACCCCAGCTTTTACTCAATCATGTCAGAAACAAAAGTTTTGAACATAAACAAAACATCTAAAATGATAAAAGGTGAGAGCCAAAAAATGCAAGTATTACAGTCATTCCAAGGGAATAAGATACTCAGTCACTTACAGCTTTTATGTATTGCTGGAATAATCCGAGATGAAGAATTAGGACTCCAGATGTCAGGAAGGTCCAAAGATGCAAGAGGTGGAGACATTAAAATTTGGTCTAATTGATTACCTTTCAAGGTATGAAGAGACCTTATTGTTAGTGGAAGACGCTTTCTTAGATAATTTGTCCACATAACAGCCACCAAGCCCATTATACTTATGACGTTGCGCCAGTTCTGCCTGTAGCAAGTTTATAGTGGAATCAATTCTCTGAACGTGTGTGTGTGTGTGTTTTACTCTTTTTCTATACAAGGTTTAAGAATTAACTGGTATAATTGAAAGAAACAAATACATGCATAACGGGCTTTTACAGTGTCATAATAACAGCCTCAAAATTCATAGCAAGGATAATTTCCGATTGGCTAACTGGTTTAAAATGTTTTAGACTAATCAGGCGTACCCATTAACCTTTATAACTTCAATTTACGCAGCCTATCAAATTAAAATGTTAGAAGACTAAATCAACGCTCCTTCATGATGCATTTCATATATGAAACACAAGTAACATTGAGATGCATTTCTCGTTCCAACAGTAAAATGAATAGATTGTAAACTCGACCCTTTCAGTGATATGATAATTAAACTCGAAACACACAACACTAATTACAAAATTAACTGAATTCCGACATTGTAATTAAGAATTTGACGGCAAAGGAAAGCAATCAGAAAAAGGTAATAACCAAGGCACCTCACTGAGCTACTGTTCGGAGCTATTTACGTGACTTTCTGGTGATAAGCCCTTTGACAGCAAAGGATTCCGCTTTGATGCGCTAACTCACGAATCCTAGTGCATTAGATTTTTACTTTTAAAACAATGATAATTCCATTTTTTATATTCTTTTGGATACATTCAGTTTTCTCTTTTATATTTTAAAAGATTGATTTAGTTTTTTATTAAAAATGAGTCGAAATTATCACTCTAATATTTGATAAATAATTTAAACATATTCACAATTTAAAAATATTATTTGAATATTTCCATTATACAAGTGACGCTTAACTATAGTCAAATATTAACATTTTTGTAAAATTTTAAATTTATATAATGCTAAATGTTTATTTATATATTTTACATATTAATTTTATAATTATTTTCATGCTATAATATTTTTATTTTTATTCAAAATAACTTGTCTAAATGTTTATGTAAGCAGTTTTATATTTTTCACTGAAAAAGGAAAAGAAAAAATGTAGAATATGTATAGAGATTATTTGGATGGAGAAAAAGAAAAAAAAAAGTAAAAAAAAAAAGAGAGAGAGAGAACTAGTAATAGAGTTGATTAATGTGATAAAAATAAATAAATAAATTAAATAATATAATAAATTATTAAAATACTTTTTTTATAATTTAAAAAAGAATGAATATAAATTAAAATTGAAAAATGACAAAAAAACAATTTTAACAAATTGAAAATTGCATTAGTGTTTTAAAAACTTCAAATTAAATATATTTAAATAATTAATTATAAATGATCTTCAAATTGCTTTTCAAATACCAATTAGAAAAGAAATTAACAACTAACCCTATTGAGAACTGTGAAAATACACCATAGTCAAATAATTCAATGAAATACACACATGTGAAAGTGAAATCACAAGCTGCAACGCATATATTACCATAATTGCGCTTACTACAGACACAACATTGATTAGGTAAGGCAAGTTTAATCCGTTATGACAGGATCGACTTAGCAGTTCCATTTATGGGACAAACGATTTATGGGATAAACGAGTTAAGTGGTATAATATATATTTCCCTTGAATCATATCTCTATTAGTTGAATCCTTTTAAAGTATTGTCAAGCATGTCACTTGCAAAAGTCTGATGTAGTTTCTGCTCCCTAATTCCATGGTTCAACTTGTCAACAATTTGAAGCTGAGATTGTGAAGCCTCAAACTCTACCTTTTGCAATCTCGTTCTGTAGTCTGTCAACCTGATCAGAAATTCTTGATAGGAGTTTATTGTTTGCAACGGACAATGCAGCCAGAGACCTTGAAATATCAAGCAGTTGTTTTGAAAGGACTTTTGAAACATTCTTTATCAATAAAACATCAATGTCTGCATTAGATGTTTTCACGAACTGGCTGCTTAGAACAACCAGAATTGTTCCTACCGGTATGAGTTCCAATCTAATCATGGTAAAATATCTGTACTGAGTTTTTAATAAAACCAAGTGTTGTTGCCAGGAGGTTGAAAATTGAAACCAGAACACCAGAAAATTGCTTCTCTTTTTGCTTGCAATCAAATTTCTGTACAAGTTCACTACCACTTAAACTGAACTAACAGATATTTGGAATATTTATGACATTAGTAATATTGCGGTTTTTATAATAATACTTATTGTAGCAATCCGATTGAAACTCCAAAAACAACTGTTAAATTCAGTTTATACTTTCACAAGTATATTGAAAATTGCAATACGTAAAGTGATTCTAATGCAAAATGTAAAATGTAAATCACAAAAAAAGATTGGGTATGTAATTCAATACACTGGGCATCATTTTTCTATCAATATTTCTACCTTTTCAAACACTGTTGACTTATATTTCATTTTTGGGTAGGTTAGTTCTGCAAGCAAGATAGCAGAAATCAACAGAAGTTGAGAATCAATCCCTAACAGAAAAAAAAGAAAGAAAAGGCGTACCTAAGCTGCACCTATTATGATCCTAACAAGGAAAAGACAATGGTGTTCACATGGCAAGGTGGTGCATAAAAAATTGGGAGAAAAAAATAACAGCTAAATAGACTTGGAAATCATGAGAGATTAACAAAGACTTTTCAAATAATGATCCAAGTATTTCAGGCATAATCAATGAACTGCAGCAATATGACCTTTTCCCAGTCTGAACTGAAGTCTTCTAAACTCCCTTCAAAGACTGAAACACAGATTTCTTACCAATGATTCCTGGACACCCGATACTATTTATATGCCAGGAGAGTAAACAAGCACTAACGTAGCACATACGTTCATTTTCATTGCAATACCATCCTCGTTCAATTCTAAATCTATAATAATTTCCCAACAAGGGGTGAGGACTAGAAAGAACTAAAACACATGGAGTAGTGAAGGTGCATGATGATGGTAGAAAACTACTTTGAGTTAGTCAATGTTTGCAAGGAAAATTGTAGAAAAATCGTTTGTTCAAGAACTTTTATCTCTTAAAAGGCTATTCGGGTTGGAAAAGCTAAGTTGACAAAAATCTAGGGAAGTTAGGTGCAGATGACATTTCAATGATCTAACTACACATACATTTTTCAGTGGGAGGCATCTAAAGTTCAGTCGATGCAAAATGTCTATAATTTATCTTGTATTATAAAGAAATTGTTAATGTTGACTAGCTTACTTACACTTTATTAATTTATTGACAGGATGTTTCATTGAAGATAGTTGAAAGAAGTCAATGTAATGTAGGCGAGAACTTTTCATTATAAAGCAGCTGAAAAAGAACAAAGAAGCAAGCCTTCTTAAATTGGTTTCACTATTAGATCTTCAAAGGATGACAAATCCCAGATGCACAAAATCAGTCCATGAATCTTAAAGACTTGTTGCTGCATTTTCTACAATTGGGGTGTTTTCATATCCTTGATTTTCGAAATAAATAACACCCACCACTCAACCAGAACATATGAATAACAGATTTAACAATATAACAGGATCTCCAAAATATGGATTATTTCTTTTAGATTTGAAGGTAAGACAGTAGTTGTAGGCAGTACGTGCACCAAACTGTGAACTTTTGAAAAATAAAACATCTATTTTTATGTAGAGTATTTATAAATCCTGCTTTAGTATTACACGTAGCAATAAACATATTTACTGCATAACCAGTTTTTCTGTTACACAAACCCTGCAGTGCAACCAAAATCAACCACATGGAACATCAGACACTGTTCCTTCTACGGGCCATCTCCCGAGCCATCTCCCTAATCTCCTCCGGTGATGGTGGCCTTTCTGCCTCTGGTGGATATTCAATGTATGACCTCTGTAACAGGATAAGAACGCAATATGATTTGGAGTACAGATACTGATTTTTATAGTTAAAAACAATTTCAAAATTGCATTCATGCTCATGAATGAATTCAAAGCCATCAAGATAAGACAATTGATCTGGAAAACATTTATTCAATTTCAAAGTGATTATACTTGCTTATTGTACATCTAAACTTATGGGATAGTTGTATCTTAAATTATATACTCTGATTTCAGGATGCTTGAATGTGCAAAATTGATACTCTACTTAGTAACACTGCATTGTATAACAATATTTAATATCAATAAAAAGAAACTGGTGAGCATAGAGTGAAGTACATAAGCCCCCAAAATGATTACATATAAGATATGAGAGATGATTTAGGAGAATACATTTCCCATGAACTTGCGGAGGTTGCCGGGATTGTTGGCAAAAGTGTACATAAGAATGATTGGTACGGTCACATACACACCGAACTTGGCAATTTCTAGAATCCCTTTGGATGTGCCCAGAGACGACATCGTATCTTTCCTATCACCAACAAATACCAATACCAACAGCAACAGAATCAAGCACTGTGTTTGAAACCAATTAATCAATAAATAAAGAGGAAAATTGATCTGAATCAATCATCATAACATAACCAAACACGAAGAGAGATATGAAATAATTCACTTTTACCCGAGAGAACCAAGATCACAGAGCACAACAGGACTGAAGCGGAAGAACGGAAGTTACCCCAACTAATACCTTGGGCTGCCTCCTTTTCTTAACCCAATCTACTTTCTTGGGCGGCCTACTGTTATTTGCACCTCCTACATTTACTAATAGACCCCTATTTTATATTTTTCTTAAATTACTTTTTGAAAGTGTCAAAACAAATTCATTCCAGAAAGTGTTTAATAAAATTGTAAAAATAAACATTCTTCCAATATATTTGTCGAGTGTTAAAAAGCATTTAAAGTTATTAAGATGTTATATCTCTGTTATTGTTTCAAAATTCTAATTTTTAGCCTTTCAATTGTATTTTCTAATTTGTTAGTTCAGCAAGACTTGCAACAACAGCTTGCAACATCTTTTCTTCCTCTTGTTCTTGTAAGAGAGAGTGGCCTTGGACTTCCTGGGAGCAATTTGTCTTCTGGATTTTGTGGGGGAGGAAGTGTGGAAGTTTCAAGAGAAAAAAGTGTGATGGTAGCAACATCTTCAATGGCAACAATTGTTCTTTAGCCACGATGTTTCACATCGCGCAAAATAGCTAGCTGTGCCATAAAAACACTAAAACTTGCTTTCGATTTTGAGGTCTTAGTTTTGCATTGATGTTCTATTCAATGAAAACAAACGACAAGATAAATTTATCACATACACAACCAAACCAAGACAAATTCTCTCAAAAAGTTTGTTTCAATAATTAAATATGAAAAAATTGTGTTTGATCTCTATATTTGTTTTCAACAAGAGGTAGTGACATAATTTCAATTTCCTTGTATTGTATATTGGTTAGTTGTTTCTTAGTAATTGTTCCACAATGAAAGTGTGTTAAAAAAATTCATTTTCTATTTATGAAGTGGTCCATCTTGGCTCAAGTCAAATCTCCAGTAATTTCATGCAAGATTCTCAAATGGACATATAAGCCATCAGTTACTTTATATTTTTATTGTAGTTATTAATTATTAAAGTACAAATTAAAATTAATAAAACATCTAATCTACATCAACTTTCTTTTAATAAAAATATATATCAATAAAAAAAACTAAAAATTCAATATGTACCTAAATAAAGTTTTTTTATAAAAAATAAAGTTAGCAAAATATCATGTTTAAATTGATTTCTTTTTATTTTAAAAAATATGTTTGATGTTATTTATTTTCAAATGTTAAGAAAAAATAAATTAGAGAATTAAATTATTTGAGTTAATTTGTATCATAAAAATATAAAATAATAATAATAAAATTATTTATCTTCAAATAATGAAAAATTGAATCTAATAAAATAGAAATATATTTAAAAAATATAGACCAATGAGGTATGAAAGTAAAGTATGAAATTAAAAAAAAATTCGTATTGGAAAATGTCGAATACAACAAATCTTTTTGTTAACCCCTCACACACGTTCAAATGATATAACTATCCCCTCAAAAAGTGACTAAAAAAGAAAAAAAATGTTGCAATTGTAAAAAAAATATGCGACTGAAATAAAGATATATGATGTAGGTGAAATTATTTTAGAATATAAAATTATACTTTATTTAGAATTATTCAAAAATTTTAAAAATGATAAAATCAACTTTTCACAAGAAATGTATGAAAGTGAAGAGAGAATTTGTCTTAATAATACTCGTACATCACTGTTCCCAAGTCACTGGTACTGGATCAGAATAACCAACCAAAAACCAAAAAATAAAATGGTCAAAACTAGGGGCTTGCTTATTTATAAAATAGTCAAAACTAGGGACTTATTTATAAAATAGTCACTGCTATACTCCAAGAGTTATATTGTATACAACTTTTATTGTGCCAATGAACTCTTATCTTGGAATTTGGCTATAAAGAAATTAGTTTCCACATTTATATTCCTAAGGTTAAAATTTATAAATATAATAATATTTTGAAATTACTACTGGTATATTGAACTGCAAGAGAAACCCATCGGTTCACAAATTTATGCATATTCACTTTCCGCATTTTTAATACATTTACAGTTTTTAGTAAAAAAAAAAGTTGCATGAACTTATTTATTCTTGCGAATTATGAGGGGCAAATTAGTACATTTAGTTTCTGAAAGTACATAAACTTTGAATTTATATCTAATTACTAGTAAACTAAAAACAACTTTAAATATAATTTTATCTTTTACCAGTCTTTCTTTAGTTTTAGATAAATAATCGTTAAAATAGTATTTAATTTTTGTATGTGAAGGTTAAATAATATTTTCCTGAAAATATGGATAAAACTATACACTTCCTTGTAGCTGAAAAAGGCATGTTGGCATGCGGGTCATCTTAAAACTTCTTCCCGCAAAGGAACTTATTGAGTTATATACACCCCATTTTTGGGTGGAAGGAAGAGTGTGATCATAAGAAAAAAAAGATAGAGAGAATGAGACAAATTTGATAACTGACATGTGATTTGATGGAAAAATAAGAGAGAAACTGCAAGAAATGATGTGGAATAGAAAGTCATTGTATGGATGTTATTGTTGTGTTGAAAGTTCTGTTTTGCGTCTTTTGACTTGTTCCTTTTGTTTCTGATGTCATTTTTATCTGCTATCTTGAATTACCGATTCTTTGCTGTTTGTAAGCCAACTTTTATCCTCCTTTTCTTTTTATAAATCTTTGTGCGTAATATCAAGAAAATTTCCCCTCAGGACACCAGATTCCTTGTTCTATGAAGCACATCGATTTGTGACACGCATTGATCACCCTGCAATTGCTGCTCTGACTAAGTATTACTCCAAAGTTTTCCCACCTAGCAACACTCCTGGAGCAAGCACCTTGGATGTGTGTAGCAGTTGGGTAAGAGTTTTAGTACTATAACTCTGGTCTCTCCAATGTTGCATTGCATATACATATTGTCATAAATCTCCACTTTGCATTAGGTCAGCCATTTTCCACCAGGAAACAAGCAAGAACGAGTGGTGGGATTAGGCATGAATGAAGAAGAGATGAAGAGGAATGAGAGCACAAAGGAATGAGAGCTAATGTTTCCATTGCCGAAGCAATCAGAGTACCCTAGTCAGAGAGCAATGTTTCACAAACAGTGGTTGGGAGTCCTGTCGATGAAAGTCTGACAAACACCAATATATGTGGAATCATCTTAAATGATGGCTCCACCTTTACAGGGCAACCAGTTAAAGGAAGGAATAGATGCCATGAGCACAAAGGGAGGATAATTGGTGCATATATTCATAATAAGGGCAACGGATACAGATACCAAAAGGTCAGCCATGGTGTAGAAGATTCTATACAAACACTGGTAGGGAGTCCTGTTGATGAGAGTATCTCAAACACAAATATTTGTGGAATCATCTTAAATTATGGCTCTGCCTGTACAAGATAACCAGTTAAAGGAAGAAAAAGGTGCAATGAGCACACAAAGGGAGAAGAACTCGTGCATCTTTTCATGTAAATCAGAAATAACTGGCATTGCAGAATTTCTGCATAACAAGTGCCATGCTTAAACCCCAAAATGAGTTAGTAGAAGTTTAGATAGATAATGTTGCTGCTAGATGACTTGGAGTTTCATAACTGAACAGCTGATCTCTATTGAAAAGGCAAACCACCAGTTGTAGGTAATAAAAAAAATTCTTGCAGCACAAAATGCATTGATCAGATGCTGGAAGAATGAAATATGTTCGTATTAGGGAAATTTCACTTATAATTCTCTGAAGGCAAGGAAATATGTAATACTAGTTGTTTCCCGTTGTTGTTGTTGTATTGTAGGAATAATGATTGTTTATCATCATCGTGAATGCCAATTCTTAAACTATTATGTCAGAAAATATGCTCATTATGCCAGCAGCAGCATCTCATACACCAGTAGTTGTAAAGGTTTCTCAATCTTTCTTTCCTATGCGAGTACAAGATTATAAATATGTTCTTTTAGCACTAAAGATTACAAAAATGCCAACAGAGATTTAAACCATCAAGTTGATTCGGGCCAGTATACTTTATCTGTTACTTTATCAGTTAAGCCAGTCTACACTAACCAACCTAGCACATGTGGCCCAAGGTTATTTGTACTGATATCGAGCAAATTATTCAACCAATTTAGTCAGCGTCGCACAAGATTTTATCTGTTGATCCATTGCCTGTCACGGCTGAACTCTTGTGTGCCACTTGTTTGAAATTGGTTGCATTAGTCAGCATTAGTGTCTAATATTAGACAACACTTTTACCCAAAACTACCAAATAAGCGTTAAAGTAATCAATCAATAAAAAAGAGTCAGAATACAACAGTAGACTGCATTTACCTCAATCTCTACTTTCTTTCCAAACTTTGACATCCTCGTCACTAAATATATGAGCTTTTACAGTTTCAACTTAAACGATTATTTTTATTCTCTTATCTAACTTATCGAGTTCTATTAGTTTTTGAAGAGAGAGGTTGGGCTAAAGAATATCTTGCATATAAAAAGTTTTTATTAGACACTTCTATAATATTGTCACAGTGCCAATTTTCATGAAGACAAATAAAAGAACCATGGCTTGTTTATGCAGACAAAAAATATAGAACCCTTATTTGGGTCAGTTTATCTATGAACCAAATACTCTTCACAAAGTCTAGTATTATCAAATTATTTGATGTACCGTCTCATTTGAGCACTAATTTGAGGTATATTCAGGATACTAGCATAACACAAATTTGAAATGAAAACAGCCAAACATGGAGAGGTTTTATAGGTTTACCGTACTTAAAAGAGAAAATCATTTGCCAATTAAGAAGAAAACACATGTCTATAGCCTCGTATCAAGGTCTAACTTTTATAACCCCGAATTATTACAAAACCAACCTCCACAGTCTCACATGAACTTCCTGTACGGCCTACCATTATCTTCATCTTGCATATGCTGTAAAAATAACAGTTGAAATTTACACTAAATTATATAGTTAACTGCAAAAAAGCATTCACATGTAGACCCAAAAAGCAGGTTCAAAAATAAAAGTGAAAAGAAAATTTAAGAATAGCACGCCATTCATGATCATGCGTCCTACAGTTGATGAAAGAACATTACAACTGAAAGATCGAACAGAGTTAGACCGATTAAGCCATACAGCAACTTCAAAACAGAAATAACATTTGATATGATGAATCGTGTGAAGGCAAAAGATTTCAAGTCAATATTAGTAAACAGTTTAGTTACCGCCCATGATCCATCTCAATTTTCTCGAGAATTTAAATAATGCAACCAAATAAATTGAGCACACAAAATTAGTGTGTTTAATTTGTATTTTCAAAATTTTCTTAGTTTTCAAAATGAAACTGATTGAGGGTGGTCCAAGACAGAATAGAGTGAGATTGAAGGAGAGGTTAAACAACACGCAGAATATTTTCTTTTTGATATTTTAAAAATGAAAATAGGATTAAGAGAGTAGATGAATTGTGCACACATACACATATATAGAGAATGGCGAAACCTAACCTAACCGAAATCGAAATCGAAATTGAAATTGAAAGAGCAAGTTAAATACGGATAAGATAGGGAAAGGGGACTGACGAATTCACGGACAATGCCCTTGTAGACAAGGACGGGAATGGCGATGCCGAAGATGCCTACAAGGGCGAGGTTGCGGCGAGTCCAACGGAAATTGAACTCCAGATTCTCTCTAGCAGTGCCCCACTCCTCTATGAATTTGTTCTTCTTTGCTTCCATTCCTCCTCCCATCTTTCTATCTCTCTTCTCTTCTCTTCTCTTCTTCCTAATCAGATCAAATCCCTCCCTCTCTTCTTCCTCCTTCCTTCCTCGCCTCTCCCTCACTTCACACTTTGGGTATTTCTTCCTTCACCCCTACATTTTTCTTCCAGAACCCCTACATTTTCCTAAATACCTAAATTACCCTTAACAGTTGTTGGTGGTTACTGAATAGAGGATGATTTGTAAGCCAAAATGTGTTTCTGAAATAGATGATGTTTTATAAGCAAAAGTGTTTTCGGAGTAGAAAATTTGAAAGACAAAAAAAAAACATTTCAGAATATCTTTCCATAACATATTTTTTTACTCTAGAATAGTAAATTCAAAATTCATAAAATGTGTTATGAAAAGGAAAAAGGAAAAAGGATATTTCGAAATTGTTACGGATTGTACTTTTCGAGAACTGATTAAATACTGTCATTTTTTGAATGTAATATGCTTGCACTCCCTCATTTCATTATGGATTTATCATTTCCACAAATATTAGAGCACACTAATAAATTAATTTACTATATGAATTAATCAATTAATTGTAATAATTAATTTACCTTCTCTACACTTCCAATGCAAAGGCATCTATTGTTCTCATCCTAGTAAAGTACATGCTTAATTGCTATTTCTAATGCCTTCTATTTGAGCATAGAAAAGGGCTAGGAATTCAGAAATTACTCTTCCACGTGACGAAGAAATCCCCATAACAAGTCTTGGATCACAGGATGTGGATAGTACAAATCCTCCTATATATGATGCACTTGCTTAGTTATTTGTTTTTATTTTTTATAAAAGCTCTCATGTTATACATCACTATGAAACTTGACCTCTTATTTAGGCTGACACTTCAAGTATCAATAATCATATGTCATTAGATGAAAAAAAATATTATTAAAAAAGGGAAAAAGAAATAAAGAAAATACAAACAAATATGGGGGGACTAAACCAAAACCCATATGTAAAAACCTAAGAAAAGTGATACTTAGATAATCTATACCTATTAATAAATAACTATAAGAAAAGACTAAATGGAAGCCTATTATACCAATGAAATTGTTCTCTATGAATAAACCCTAAATTAGCAAGTTGGTCAACACATGTATTACTTTCACGAAATATGTGAGAAATCCTAAACCTAATTTTCCCACACTAATCAAGGCAAGTGTTCCACCTATTACGAAGAATCCAAGAATGTTAGTCCTAGCGGTAAATGCAGCACAAACCAAGGTAGAATCACATTCAAGTCATAAACTAGTAAGATTTATCTTTTTAGCTTATTCAAGGACGTGTATAACTCTATAAAACTTAACAACCAAAACAATCTGAATATCAAGGAAAGCAAAGAAACCACCAATAAACTCCCTCATACTCCCACAGAAAATACCACCACAAGCAACAAGACTAGGAAAACTCTTAGCAGCACCATCAATATTAAGTTTAGCCCAACTCATTGAAGGAAAGTCTCATCTAACACGAAGAGGATGAAGAACTTTGTCACTACGAGTATTAATATCAAAGAACTTAAGCACATTGAAGTCAACCACATCATTCCTCAAAGAGCTTTTAGATGAATTACCCACTAGGCAAGTGAAATCCTTAATGGTGGAAATTGTCCTGGAAAGATCAACCTTAACCTAAAATCTAGCATAATTTATCATACATCATATCATCCAAATAGAGAAGGTATTCACAACAAGTTTAATCAAATTAACCAAATGACTACCATCACTCTTAATAAAAGAAAGGAGATAATATACATTAGAGAAGTGAGAATTAAGAAAAATTTTCCGAACCCAGCTCCAAATATGCAAAGCATTAGGACATTCAAAAAATAAATGCAAAATAGATTTTTCTTGATTTTCACAAAGAGTACACATAGAACATAAATGCAAATCTTTGTACTGAATGTGTTGATCCGTAGGAAGTCGCCCATGAAAAACATTTCAAAGTACCAGAGTTTTGGAAGGAGGAATATATTGAGACCAAATGATCTTACCTCAACCACAAGGAACTCTTGGATCTAAGAAGAATTTCCTAGCATATTTGAGAATGAAATAACCTGAGTCTTCCAAAGTCCAATTAGGACTATCCTGTTTGTGCCTAATTATGATATGTTCAAAAAATGATTCACCTATTGTAAAGTTGATGGAGTAATCCAATCACAACCATTCTAGAATTGGGAAACTGTAGTCATCAGGGTTCCAAAACCATCAAGTACCCCTGCAATGTTTGATAAACAAGTAGAAGAATACCATTTATCATTCCATAAATTAATAATAGTACTTATACCAACAGTCCAAGAGGTCTCCAGAATGGTGTCATAAAATTGTTTAATCCTAGGTCAAATAGAATAGTATCTATAAGCCAATATGAGTTGGTACTTAGATTTAAGAACTCTGGCTTTCAGGAGAAGAGACCGAGACTTATTACTATAAGTAAAGTTCCAAGTAAGCTTCAATCGTTCCAAGTAAGACTTATTACTCTGGCTTTACTTGATGATTAACTTTTGTTTTGCGTTTCAATTCATAATCATCTTTTCTAAGAATATGTCCATGTGATTATCAGGGGGGAAATGGTTTGTTATACTGAAGATCAATGTTAGGTGTTTTTTTTTTCTTTTTGATTAAAGTTTTGAATTGATTTCATATTAGTTTAAAATTTAGTCCAACTTGTATCCCGATGGTAATTATGGAATTTTTCTCGTAAGATTCATGCTATTGGATTTTTTTTCTTGACCTTACTTCAAATTTTGAACCACCAAAATCACTGATTGATTGGCTTGAAGAGGGAGAAAAACCTATTTATTTGGATTTGGAAGTCTTATGAGGTTCTATGCTCTTGTGATGAATCTGCAGATTACACTTTCTAAATATAACTTTTCCATGTAACATTTGTTAGTAATTTATATATATATATTTCGTGTGTTCCATACTACTGTGTTACGAATGACAGTACCTCGTCTTGACATTAGCATGAAAGCATAATCCCTTTTTTTAAAACTTTTATACAAGAGAACCTCACGTTTTAATCTCTAATTTTGTTTCCAAAGTTGTCTTCAGGAAGGAAAGCTAAGAGATGAATTAAGTTGTTCCACAAAGTGCAACTAATTTCATGTTAGTTTTCAAACTAATTCAATAAGAAAATAGTAGCTCAAGAAGTGAAAATAAAGGCACTTCGATTTCATGTATCTATTTGCTAAAGAAAATGTATAAAACTACCAAAAATCAAGAATTTCAATGAAATCAATTGATGGAAGACCATCCAAGTCACTGTACACGAGAATAAAAGACAGATAAATTGTTTGTATAAATACTAAAATAAACCTGTATAGGAAATGTATTTTGGTTTATTTTCAATAGTACTTTATAGATGAAACAAAGACACTGTAAAACCTCTAACTTGTGACACAAGTGAGGGTTTCTAAAGCATCTCAAAGGAGCATACACGAACAAAATCTCATTAATTCTTTAATTAATTATCTAGATCAACTATATACCTGATCAAACCATATCAATTCTTTAATTGATCAAACCCTGACAATACAACTGTGATGGATCATAAAAATGATATTTATTTTGTACAATAAGACTTAATAACTAATCATTTTCACTAATGGACTATAAAAGTGATATTTATTTTATAGTGAGATTTTACTATTGATAGCTTTTATTGATGGATCATAAAAACTATCTTTATTTATTACGTTATGGTTGATCATTTTCACTCACAAATCATAAAGAATATCTTTACTTTTTAAAATGAGATCTTATTTTCACTTATGCATTGTAAAAACGATTTTTATATACGTACTTAAATCTTTTTGTTGGTGACTTTCATTCTAAGAATCTAAACCCAAAATAATCACAGTATTGAAAAGTGAAATTATGAAAAATTTATTGAATATTACGATTGAAATCCATAATACATATATAACATCAAATAGAGCATGGGTTATACTCACGTAAAATCTAAAAAAAAAATAAAAATAGGGTTGTGTTGGTCAAACATTTACTACTGAAAATATAAATTTAAAGTTTTGAAAGTTAAGTCCGTGACATGTATTTTAAAATTAAATTTAAATAAATAATAAAATTGTGAAAGTTTAATCTACACAAATAATTAATGTTTTATTGATTTGAAAACTTCTCAGGGTGCATGGAGAAAAGACTAAAAAGTGAGCGTGGATGCGAATTTGTGCGACACTAGCAAAGATTGAAATATACTTCTATTTTCGAAGTTGTCGAGTTGTTGAGCAGTGCGAGTTGTCGAGCATGCGACCGTGAGAACGTGACCGCGAGAACCTGCGACCATGAAACCGTGGGACTGTCACTGTGAGTTTCACATTTCCTTCATTTTTCAATCTTTGCGAGTTGAAGGTTGAGTCTCCATCTCCATTCCTATGATGAATTTCCTTCTTTTTTTCAGTCTTTGAGAGTTGAAGACTCAGACCTAGGTTTTGCCCCATCTCGTTTTCTTTCTTTCTGTGTTGTATTGGTCGAGGAGTGTGTTGTGTAATTTTATTTTTGAAGGTCTAGTCCTAACGATTCCAAAATGATTCTCAACACTGTGTTCTTGATTTCAGTGGTTTGAGGGAGCTTGAGAACAGTTCTATTGTGAGAGCTTGAGGTTAAGACAATTTCGTGGAGTTCCACCGCTTGAGGTAAATCCTTTATAAGATATTTTTTACTCTTTTGAGACAATGAGATGTTAGAGAATTTGTTTTACAATAATTCCAATAGTTTGAATTCATGATAGCTTTTTGGTGATTAGGTAGTTGATTGGATTGTTATACTGTGGCACAATAATTTGTGAGCATTGTTGTTACTTAGCTTAGCTTGGGTTTAGTTGGGTGAGGGAAGGCTATTGTTACTTAGCTTAGCTTGAGATGCTTGTTGACAATGATAGGTTGTGTGATTGTTTTGAGGTTAGCTTGGTTGCTGTCAGATTCTTTTTAAGTATAGGGAGTAAAAGAGAAAAGAAAATTATAATAATAGAAATCAATTGAGTAATTTTATAATCCTTGAGGACTTCTTGCCATGCTTCTTTTTGTACTAATGTTCTTTTGAAGATTGCTTTTTACCTTGGCTTGAATGGTTATCCGAATCACTCTCATAACTGGAGTCGGAGGATGTTGTTGAGCTTTCTTCTTCAGACTGCTCCAATGTTTGAGAATGTTTCTTCTTCTTTTTTTTCTTCTTCTTATACGAGGATTTATGGTAATCCATGTCTCACTCATGAACAATATGTGAGTCTTCCACACTTGGAGGCCAATGCATATTCCCTGGATAATATGAAGGAGGAACCTACATACCAGGATAAAGGAACCCTTGGGCATTTGTTGAAATGCATGACCCTGAAAGTTGTGAATGTACTGAGGTACATGGTTTGGCTAGGACATTGGCATTTGAGCTCTTCCATATGTTGATGGTGTTTGACCTTGTGTAGGCAAGCTATAATCTGCAATTTTTCATAATCAACAAATAACTAACTTATGGATCTACCTTTACAAGATTTAAGTTATTTGGTAGACTTTGTTTCAGAACATTAGTTTCAGGTAAATTTTGCCTCAAACTACAAATGCCAACCAATAATGGAAGTACAACTATTTAGTTTTTTTTTTTTTTTGTTACAATCTTTTAATCTACTCTGCCTGATAAATTATTTTCATTTTCATCATTTTTTGTATGCCTTTATTAAGTGTCAATTTATTACTGTTGCCAGTGGTTTTTGCTGAGATAGTATGACTTTTCTTATAGAAATCTTTACCTCCTTCCACTAAGCTTTATAGAACCTTAGTAGATACTCCAAACCAACATCAAACCACATGTTCTCATCTCTTAACTAGGACCAAATTTTCGGTACTCGTATAATTTATCTTATTATGAAAAATGATATAGTTAATTAATTTTAAAATTATATATCTTATCTAAATGACAGAATAAATAATATAGACTAACTAACCTTTTAAAACAAACAAATAACTTTATTAACGCAGACTTTTATGTTGACCAAATTGACCAGTGCTGGATTCTCCACTGAAGCCATTTCAAAAGGTTCTGATTAACTTTTCAGTTCTTCCAGTCTTACCCTAGACAAAAGTTCCATTATCAATAACAGTGCCTTTTTTCTTGTCTTCCAGATCATATATAAATCTTTTCTTGTCCACTATGGTGTCATTCATGTGCAAGCCAAACCAATTGCACTCCCATTATATGTTTTTATGTTTCCATTTCTAATCAAAATATTCCAAAGGACATGGATCGATCAGTGGGAGCTCTATAGACTCGAATCATAAACTCATATGAGTTTACTTCACATGAAAAAAATTTAATAATAAATAACTACATTTAATCCTAAATGAAAATTATATAACTTCAAAGTACCTCAAATAAAGAAGTTTATACAAATATTACAAAAGTTAAATTGTTCAAGTCATAGAAATTAAATAATTAGAAATGGACAAATGTCAAGTTTCTATATCCAATTCTCTAATGATATCCTCTCCTCCATCATCTCCATTTTCATCTTCACCACAATCCACATTGGCATCAAAAGTTATATTTTTAAGATCAAATGCATCTAGAGTTGGAACTCTTGTTGCTCCATCTAAGTAAACATTTTGACCAGCACACAGATTCCTCCCTAGTTTCAACAAGATTATGCTTGAATTTGAATATTCATCCACTTAGATTCTTTGAACAATAATTACATTTCACCTTTTTATCATTTTTATTAATATCTATCCCATGTTTTCATCTAATATCTAATCTATTTTCTGAATCTAATGTCTAATCTATTTTCTGAAGTATTTTTACTTCTATTAAAAATAGAAAATGCACTTTGATTAACCTAAGTAGAATTTGATCCACTCCCATATATTCCTTAAAAAATAGAGTGCTCCGAATTCAATCTCTGCCCAAATAAAATAAAATCTGCAGCAAGTTTTCTCAATTTAAAAAAAAAAAAAGAGAGCATTCCAAAAAAAAAAAATCTGCACCTCAATTAAATAAATAAAATCCAATTTGGAGCCCATCTTGAATTTAGCAGCCTATAACAATGGAATCCTAATTCCACACCACCTATCTCTAACCTTATATGATGAACGACACCTCCGACACCACCGTTGACCTGCAACCCGCGACCACCACAATCGCCGCACGAACGTACGACCTGCCACCACCCCGCGACCTAACCGCAACCACTGCGCGACCGCTCTGCTCGATCGCCACCACCTCCGCACTCGTTCAGAGAAGACGCACCACCTCCACGCACTCCACAGAAGACGCAAAGTGAAACCAAAATGAAAACGAAACGCGAAACCTAAAGTTCAGTTTATTTCATTTAATTTTCCCCATTCAGAAAGACACTGTTTTGAGTTAATATGAAAACCCAGTTGAACTCGCCAACTTGGAACAGACTCGCAAGTTGAGCGAGTTCACTTCGAATCTGCCGAGTTTACTGAAAAATTGAGTTTATTACCGAGTTAACTCAATAAGGTATGTAGAAACGTGAACTCGGAAGTTTGACAACCATGATCACAACACTTTTCTTGGACTAAACAAAGAGCCAGTGGACAACTTAACCCAGCATCCCTAGGAATAAAGTTCTTTTAGGGTCACTTCCAATAGGGTTAGGCTAAGGGAACAAGAGGCCAATCATCCTGGTATAATCTATAGCATTGCAATGATAGGGTGTTGAAGTGGTGCTGGTCAAAAGTGGGTGTTTAGAATCATTTGGGTGCATTACACCATAAATTTTATTACCATATTCCTCTCCTCTTTCTCCTTCCTGCTTTCAACTGTGTCAACTTAATTAAAATATATAAAAAGATATTGTTTTTTTAATAAGTTGCCATTATGATAGTTATTTTGTTAGTTATGAGTGCTATATAATTTAAGCATAATAGCTTGACTCAACAGATGAACCCTTTTAATGCAGATTAAATAATTGTATATATGAGTAGCTTCTAAGCTCCAATTATTAACAACAACATGCTCAATTATGCTACAACTTCCAATACTCATACTTTCTCATTTCTGTCTCTATCTTTGTTGCTATGAAAAAGGCTAAAAATATATAACAAGAACCATCAAATGACAATTCTATTTTTACACATTATTAAATTTTTACACCAAATTTTAGGAGTTACTATATACATATATTCTATTTCAGTATATATCCATAATATAATTCTGTACAAGTAGAATTTTTTTTACTTTTATAACAACTATCTTTTGCCACATATCTGTTAAACTCTATTATGTAGTATGTTATGTGTATATGTATGTATGAAGATATATAATATGGTGGTAGAAAGTGAAAACATTTGCTGGCTATGATTAAAACCATGATTAACACAGAAAGCTTTTATAAAGAGGGTATTGGTGTTAAAAAGATGCTCACTTACAGTGCAGTTTTTACTAAGCAACCAAAAAAAGGGGGTCACAGCTTTCTGCACTTATAAAGAATACAAAAAAACGGTTCTATAAGATAAAATATGAGGATTTGGCATTCAAAATGCCACTCTGAAGTCTCATACCCACTGTCTGCAGAAACAGTTTTATTTATAGAGCCACCTAACTGATAAAAAAAAGCATTATTCTTTGGAAAACAACTATATTGCTCTGAACTGTTAAAACTATATTATTATTATTATAACATAATAGTTAATAATAACTTTTTTTTTTTTTTTGTATTTTTCTTTTGTGTAATTTTATATTCGTATTGAAGGAGTTATTTATTATACAGTTTCTTGACGTAATTGCTCAAGTACCAATACTTGTTTTATTATAAAAGCATGTACCTTTTGTTCTTCTTACCTATACAAGGTTCTCCAAAACAAACAGATGCTTCAGTTCTGAATTCTTCAATGGCAGCTCAAGGTACAACCTTAACCTTATTGTCTCACTTTCTATTATCTTCTCTTCTCTTTCCAGTTTGTTAAACGTATCCGAACTATTTATCTTTTATAAGGGACAGACAATTCTCTTTCTTCTCAAACTTGTACTTTCAGAATAGAGCACTGCATAAAATTCAGTTTCTCAATCTGACCTAACCCATTTGGTCCCTTTTCTTTTTCACCTCCTCACAGTTGTCTCCACATTGAATTTTAAGAGGGAAGTTAATGCCACAACCAGAGAGTGCAAAATCTTGATATAAAAGCAGGGTTCGTTCCTCTGTTTTATCGCTGACATTGAAGACTCTTGAACAATTATTAAGGATTCTAATCTTGCTCTGGCAGAAGTTGATCTACAAGTGGGAACTGGTAAGACCCTTCAGGACAATTTTGTAGTTTTTCTGCTGTGATAAGTATTTGGGTTTTGTTTATTCCATCTAATATATTATTGTCTTCAACATAGCTAACAAGGATCATTTTCTCCTCCAAGTTTCAGCTAAATTTTCTCTAGTTTTATTTTTGTAAAAAATTACAATCATCTATGGATGGTTTGAGTTGGGATACCTCTCAACTTGAAGCAAACACACAAATCCTGTGGCTTCACAAGACCGTCCAATTAAAAAAACTGGTTTAAACCAGTTTATTACCAATATTTTGAGTTGAAAATCGCTTTACAAGTCAAAACTGATTGCACACCATTGTGATAACAGAATCCCAATCTGGAGGACTGCTTGAAAACAAAACCATAATCGAATTCGAAGTTGCAGAGCCAACTCCTGTGGTCGGTTTGACACCAATGTTGGCCAAGTTTGGGTTCTTAGATACCAATGTTTTGGGTTTCAGCAACACACTTCCTTCTCCACACCATACTTCTGCTTTCATTCCCACTAAAACTATTCACTCTCCCAATAAATATCTTTGCAAGAAACTGAGTTTGGGTAAAAATGCTAATTCTAGCCCCTCAAAGAAGAGGCTCAATAAGAAGCTGCACTCCACGTGTTCGACCAGATGGGTCTCTCACGATGGACGCATTCCTTCCCTTCTACATGCTCTCAACACCATTCACGATTTGGATAACGCTCTCAGACAGTGGGAGGAGACTCTCTCCAGCAGGGAAATCAGTGCAATTCTGAAGGCCCAGGTCTCTTGGCAGAGGGCTGTGCAAATTTTCGAGTGGTTCAAGAAAAAAGGTTGCTATGACTTGAACGTTGTTCACTACAACATAATGCTCTGGACCCTTGGTAGAGCGTGCAAGTGGGGGCTTGTGGAGAGTTTGTGGGGTGAAATGAATGCAAAAGGAGTTGCACCTGTGAATTCCACTTATGGGACCTTGATTGATGCCTATAGCAAAGGTGGACTCAAAGAAGAAGCTCTTGCTTGGCTTCAGAGGATGCAAAGTCAAGGAATGGAGCCTGATGAGGTCACCATGGGCATTATTGTTCTCTTGTACAAGAGGGCGGGAGAGTTCCGAAAAGCTGAAGAGTTTTTCAGAAAATGGATAAGAGGTGCATCTTTTAGATTAGGGGTTAATCATAATTTTAGTGTGGATGATAAAGGATCACATGCCAATGTTTGTTTAAGCTCCAATACATATAATACCTTGATTAACACATATGGGAAGGGTGGTCAATTTCGTGCAGCATGTGAAACTTTTGCTAGGATGATTAGACAAGGCATGACCTTAAATACAATGACACTCAATTTAATGATTCACTTGTATGGAAACTATGGAAGGCTACAACAAGCTTGTTTGTTGTTTCAGAAAATGGGAGAGTTTCGGTGCCTACCCGACACTTGGACGTATAACATCCTCATTTCGGCTCATATTAAGAATAATAATGTCAACATTGCAGCTAAATGTCTTGCAAGGATGAAACAGGCCTGCCTTGAGCCAGATGTTTTGAGTTATCGTATCCTCTTGTATGCATACTCGACAAGGAAAATGGTCCAAGAAGCGGAAGAACTTGTATGGGAGATGGATGCTAGGAATCTTGCAATTGATGAATTTACCCAATCTGCTTTGACTAGAATGTATGTAGAATCAGGTATGCTTGAGCAGTCATGGTTGTGGTTCACGAGGTTTCACATAGCTGGGAATATTAGTTCTGGTTGTTATTCTGCCAATATTGATGCTTATGGAGAGAGAGGGTACACTCTAGAAGCAGAGAAAGTATTTTTGTGCTGCAAAGAAAAGAATAAGCTCACTGTCCTCGAGTTTAATGTGATGATTAAAGCTTATGGGATAGGAAAATGCTATGATAAAGCATGCCAATTGTTTGATTGTATGAAGAAATTTGGTGTTGTTGCAGACAAATGCAGCTACAGTTCTCTCATACATATTTTGGCCAATGCTGACAAGCCGCACGATGCAAAATCTTACCTTGAAAGAATGCAAGATGTAGGACTTGTGAGTGACTGTGTTCCATATTGTGTTGTGATAAAAAGCTTCGTGAAGTTAGGTCAATTAAAAATGGCTGAAGAATTATACAAGGAGATGCTTGGATATGCCATTCAGCCTGATGTCATTATTTATGGTGTTTTTATCAATGCTTTTGCTGATGTAGGAAGTGTTAAAGAAGCCATCAATTATGTTAATGAAATGCGAAAGGCAGGATTGCAAGGGAATTTAACTATATATAACTCTTTAATTAAGTTGTATACTAAAGTGGGCTACCTGAAAGAAGCAGAAGAAACATACAAATTACTTCAATCATCAGACGAGGGTCCTTCTATATTTTCCTCTAATTGTATGATTGATCTTTATACTGAACGACTTATGGTTGAACAAGCAAAAGAGATATTTGAGAGCTTGAAGAAGAATGAAGTTGCAAATGAGTTTTCATATGCAATGATGCTATGTATGTATAAGAAAATTGGAAGATTGGATGAAGCCATTCAAATTGCAACACAAATGAGAAGACTAGCTCTTTTGACTGATGTATTGAGTTATAATAATGTTCTTGGTTTGTATTCTATGGATAGGAGGCTAAGGGAAGCTACTGAGACTTTCAACGAAATGATAAAATCTGGCATTCAACCGGACGATTTCACATTTAGAGCTCTTGCTAACATTTTGCTGAATTGTGGAGTTTCAAAGCGGGCTGTTGGCAGGCTAGAAGTAATGGTGAAAAGGGATGCTCATCATGGTTTGCAAAGATGGATGCTGGCACTCTCATGTGCATTTGAAGGAGATAATTTTCCAAATGAATAGATGTGCTTAATTATGGAGCCTATGTTAGAAAAGCATGATTGGATTTTAATTGGTCTGGCTTTCCTCTGGAGCTAGGTTTCCTTTAATTTGGTTTCTTGGCTGAGACTATGATTGGAGCATTTCAAGCAATGTATTTAGAATTACTACTGTTAATTTCTATGATAATCTGTTATAATATGGCTTGGTTGCTCTTTTGCATGTTTCTGTGTACATTGATTGATGGTAAACTTATTGTTGCTCTTTTGCATGTTTGAATAATTTTTTCTTGAAACACTAGACCAACAAGTAAGAAGATAAAATGAATTAAGTTTGTGCATAACTTAAAAATCATCTTTTACTCGTAAAGTTTCTACAATTAACTTACAAGCTGATTTTAATTTGTGTAGAAACTGATTTTAACTTTTCTAAAACACGAATTTTAACTTGTAAGTAAGCTAATTTCAACTTTTGAGAAAGTTTATTTATTTATTTTTTATTATTTCCTACTATTTTCTTTTCGTCTAGCTCTAAGTGCTTTTGATGTAGTTTAGTCAAATAGTC
This sequence comes from Phaseolus coccineus, assembly GCA_037954025.1. NCBI lineage: Eukaryota > Viridiplantae > Streptophyta > Magnoliopsida > Fabales > Fabaceae > Phaseolus > Phaseolus coccineus. The sequence continues at coordinate 60,231,853 of CM075677.1, forward strand.
TATATATAACCGCACTTCCACTCCTCACATTGCTCACAATGTGCGCTTGCTCTATCTCTCCCTACCCCACCTCACACCACAAGGTACGTACGACTATTGCTCTTGTTCCTTTCAACTTTTCTTTCTTAATGCTATAATTATAAAATGTGAAATGATGTATAATGTTATTGTACGAATACCAATCTCTGTAGTTTAGTCAAATGGTCTATATATAACCGCACTTCCACTCCTCACATTGCTCACAATGTGCGCTTGCTCTATCTCTCCCTACCCCACCTCACACCACAAGGTACGATCGACTATTGCTCTTGTTCCTTTCAACTTTTCTTTCTTAATGCTACAATTATAAAATGTGAAATGATGTATAATGTTATTGTATGAATACTAATCTCTGTAGTTTAGTCAAATAGTCTAAATATAACTGCACTTCCACTCCTCACATTGCTCACAATGTGCACTTGCTCTATCTCTCCCTACCCCACCTCACACCACAAGGTACGAACGACTATTGCTCTTGTTCCTTTCAACTTTTCTTTCTTAATGCTATAATTATAAAATGTGAAATGATGTATAATGTTATTGTATGAATACCAATCTCTGATTGTTTTATGCTAACGTTGTTGGATCTAGCTGATCTGATCTACTTAGTGTTTTGGTTGGCCTGGTCTTAGGTAGGGATAAAAACTGTAGAAAATGAAGATCATAGAGAAAATACATGAAGCCGCAGCTGATTCAAACAGGGTGGTGTTCTCGTTTGAGTTCTTCCCGCCCAAGTCTGAGGATGGGGTGGACAATTTGTTTGAGAGGATGGACCGCATGGTGGTGCACAATCCCTCGTTTTGTGATATCACCTGGGATGCTGGTGGAACCACCATTGATCTAACTTTGGAAATTGCCAACAAGATGCAGAACATTGTCTGTCTGGATACCATGATGCATCTCACCTGCACCAACATGCTTGTTGAGAAGATAAACCATACTCTCCACACCATCAAGTCCAATGGCCTCCAGAGTGTGCTTGCTCTTCGAGGTGACCCCCCACATGGCTAGGACAAATTTGTGTAGGTTGAAGGTGGCTTTCCCTGCAATCGACCTGGTACCAATTCCTTTCACCTCCAATTTTCCTCATATTTATATAATTCATTCTATTTTTGCCAATCTCAGCTGGGATGGTTACAGAAGCATATCACCCTCACTCAGGCTCTATTTTACCAATTCTAGACTCCATTTGGAAGGACTTTGATGGTTTATAGCTATTTTCGTAGAAACCCTTTTTTAAGAAAAGATTTCAATTGTGCACAGACTGACTCCTCTCTTATAACTTGTCAGTGTCTCATTTTTTGTACTATCTGAGATCTGAGATATGCTGGACCAATGAGTTGTTGGTGACTTGCTCCTTTTGAGCTAGATTTGGATTTAAGTCTTGTGCATGGAAAAAACATGTTTGAGAGGGGAGACCCCACTAAAGGTGGGTTAGTCGTGTTCCTTGATGGAAATTTGTTATTGGCAAAGCACCTGGATACTTGTACTGCCTGAAAATATAAAGAATGAAACTTTTTTTAAATCAAACGTTAATGAGTTTTGGAACATTATACTGCAGTTTCAGTTATATAAAACTTTGGGCTTAGTTACATAAAATTTGATACTAGCTGTTGATCCTGTTAGTTCAGTTTGTTTGAGTGCTGATTTTGTGGATGCCAATTTTTTGTAGGTGATACATATCAGAGCTAAATATGGTGACCACTTTGGCATTGCAATAGCTGGTTATCCAGGTTTCGCTCATCTCATGATTTTCAACTTCATTATGTCATTCTGTTAAAGTGCTTTTGTGCTCCTTTTTCCACCATCATTTTCTCTTACAATCTACAGTCTTTCTCTTCAGAGGCACATCCGGATGTTATAGGAAGTGATGGGTTGGCTACAGCTGAAGGTTATAAAAAAGATCTTGAATACCTGAAGAGCAAGGTCTAGTTATTGAATTAGAATCCACCCGTTTTATGTGTTAAAAGTTTTTTTTATCAGTTCTGGAACATAATTTAGGGAATTCTTTTAATCTGTGACTTTTCTTCTTAAACAAGAAGGGCAAAGAAAAAAAGATACTAAAGAGAAATGTTGCATTTTTGGATAAACTTAGCTTTCTTCTAAATGAAAATGAAAAGTAGCAAGTGAAGGGTTGCCAGTCGTGAAGGATTTTTTTGCAAGGATTCTTTTGGCCTCCTATTCTGAGTTCATGTTTTTTTATTGGTTGATGCTGGAGCAGATCTGATTGTCACCCAGTTATTTTTTGATACGGACACATCCCTGAAATTTGTGAATGACTGTCACCAAATTGGAATAACTCGTCCTATTGGACCTGGAATTATGCCCATTAATAATTACAAGGGCTTTCTCTGCTTGACTGGGTTTTGTAAAACAAATGTAAGAATTTATTTTGGCAGTTTCTTCCTGCACCCCTACGTTTTTCTTCCTGTACCCCCACAATGTAATGTAAAGACAAAAATATCCCTATTATTTTTAAAAAAACCCCAAAATGCACATACGATCCACACTACTCTTTCTTCTTTCGGACAATGCAATTCGGTAGTTTTATGAAATGGGAAATTCATTTATTTTTTGTATAGACATTGTATTAAGTATTGGAAACGTCCAATAATCTCAAGGACCTTGCAAGATGGGGTTCTAAAGAAAGCATAAAAAAGGCACTAGAACGATACGTATTGATCTCTCTTTATACATGTATACTGGAAGAAAATATCAGTTGTGCTTCAGAATATTAATAAATTTAAACCTCACATACATTGGGAGGTAAAGTATTACTCACAATAGATAGTTAAATTCTAGAATGTTGTGTTGGACAAGTGAACATAATTAACTAGTATTAGGGATCAATGTTAAGATAAAATATTTCCACGTAATATGTCGTTATGTAATATGCATGTTTTTATTTTATTTTATTTATTTATTTTGATCAGCAAATGTTATATGCATGTACTTGTCACTTTTTACCAGTTTGTTATATTACTCAAGACCCATGGACTCATACATTCTTTTTTATTTTCAATGACATAATTTAGATACTAGCTGACATTATGTCTGCTTTAGAGCCTATCAAGGACAATGACGAAGCTGTCAAGTCTTATGGAGTTCACTTGGGAACTGAAATGTGCAAAAAGATTTTATCTCCTCTGGAAAAAATTTCAAATAAAAAGTCTAAGGAATAAGTTCTAGACCGAGAGGAAACAAAATTGGAAAAGTTTTTCCGAAAACACAACGTCCTGGCTTCTCCTCCTCATATCTTTTTGTGTGTTTTTTTGTTAGATGTGCCTCCTTAGCTGGATGCAAAGAATATATGAAAGTACTTGTGTGATTTTTTTTGGAATTTTTCAACGCATTACGAGCTCCAGAAAAAATTGCAGAAACAAAGGCAAAATTTAAAAAATCTGGAAAAAGGATAGCCTTGGAGTCCCCAAAATTCCTGAAAGGATTTTCTGCTGAAAATCTATGTAAGAGTCTCAACTGAATTTGGGAAAACACGCGAGAAATTTTAGGTCAAATAGATGAGTATTGTGTTGGGAAAAAAATCAAACAGTTTCACACATTGAGGCCAACCTTCCTTTCAGCCCTGGCAATGATGAACAAAACATTTATTGAAAATTATGGGGAATGAATTTTGGGTCGAAACCTTGACCACAACACATTAGACATAATAAGGAACCTCCGGTAAAAATTTAAGATAAAAATTCCATGGAATAAGTCCCAGACCAAGAGGAAACAAAATTGGAAAACTTGTTTTTCCAAAAGCGAAACGTCTTGGCTTCTCCTCCTCATATCTTTTTTTGTCTTTTGTTTTTGGACGTGCCTCCTTTGCTGTATGCAAACAACATATAAAAGTACGTGTGTGAATTTTATTGGAATTTTTCAATGCAGTACGAGCTTCAGAAAAAATTGCAGAAACCAGGGCCAAATTTTAAAAGTCTGGAAAGAGGATAGCCTTCGAGTGCCCAAAATTTTTGAAAAATTTTTCCAAAAGGATTTTCTGCTGAAATTCAATGTAGGAGTCTCAACCGAATATGGGACAAAACGCGACAAAATTCAGGTCAAACGGATGAGTATTTAGTTGGGAAAAAATCAAACAATTTCACACACAGAGGCGAACCATCCTTTCGGCCCTGGCAATGATGAACAGAAAATTTATTGCGAATCCTGTGGAACGAATTTGGGGCCGAAACCTTGGCTACAACACAGTAGCAAAATATTCAACCTCCGGTAAATATTTTAGATTAAAAGTCCAGGGATTAAGTCCCAGACTGAGAGGAATAAAAATTGGAAAACTTGTTTTTCCAAAAACGAAATATTCTGGCTTCTCCTCCTCGTAGCTTTTTCTGCATTGTGTTTTTGAACGTGCCTCTTTAGCACGATGCAAAGAACATATGAAGGTACTTTTTTGAATTTTGTTGGAATTTTTCAACACAGTACGAGCTCCGGAAAATATTGTAGAAACCAGGGCCAAATTTCAAAAGTATGGAAAGAGGATAGCCTTGGAGTGCCTAAAATTTTAGAAAAATTTTCCTGAAAGGATTTTTTGCGAAAATTCAATGTAAGAGTTTCATACAAATTTGGGATAAAACGCGACAAATTTCAGGTCAAACGGATGAGTATTCAGTTAGGAAAAAATTAAACACTTTCCACACACAAAAGCAAACCTTCCTTTTGGTCCTGACAATGATGAACAAAACATTTATTGAATATCCTGTGGAACCAATTTTAGGCTAAAACCTTGGCCAAAACACAATAGAACCAATAAGGAACGTCTGGTAAAAATTTCAGATAAAAAATTCAAGGAATAAGTCGCAGACCAAGAGGAAACAAAATTGGAAAACTTGTTTCTCTGAAAATGAAACGTCCTGGCTTCTCCTCCTCATATCTTTTTTTTTTTTGTGTTTTGATTTTGGACGTGCCTCCTTAGCTGGATGCAAACAACATATGAAGGTACTCGAGTGAATTTTGTCGGAATTTTGCAACGCAAAATGGTCTCGAGAAAAAATTGCAGAAACCAGGGACAAATTTCAAAAATCTGGTAAGACGATAGCCTTGGAGTGCCCAAAATTTATGAAAAATATTCCCGGAAGGATTTTCTGCTAAAATCCTATGTAAGAGTCTCAGCCAAATTTGGCACACAACGTGACGAATTTTAGGTCAAACGGATGAGTATTCAATCTGGAAAAAAACCAAACAATTTCCACACACAGATGCGAACCTTCCTTTCGGCCTTGACAGTAATGAACAAAACATTTATTGCAAATCCTGTTGAACCAATTTTAGGCTGAAACCTTGGCCACAACATAGTAGAACCAATAAGCAATGTCTGGTAAAAATTTCAGATAAAAAATTCAAGGAATAAGTCTTTGACCGAGAGAAAACAAAATTGGAAAACTCTTTTATTCGAAAAATGAAACGTCTTGACTTCTCCTCTTCATATCTTTTTTTGTGTGTTGCTTTTGGACGTGCCTCCTTAACTGGATGCAAACAACATATGAAGGCACTCGTGTGAATTTTTTCGAAAATTTTCAACGCAGTACGAACTCTGGAAAAAATTGCAGAAATGAGGGCCAAAATACTACAATCAGGAAAGACGTTAGCCTTAGCGTGCCCAAAATTTATGAAAAATTTTCCCAAAAGGATTTTCTGCTGAAATTCCATGTAAGAATCTCAACCGAACTTGGGACAAAACCAGATGAATTTGAAGTCAAATGGATATGTATTCAGTCTGGAAAAAAATCAAACAGTTTCCACACACAGAGGCCAACCTTCCTTTCGGCCCTGAAAATGATGAACAAAACATTTATTGCGAGTCCTGTGGACCCAATTTTAGGCTGAAACCTTGGCCACAAAAGAGTAGAAACAATACGGAACGTTTGGTAAATATTTTAGATAAAAAAATCCAAGGAATAAGTCCCGGACCGAAAGGAAACAAAACTGGAAAACTTGTTTCTCCGAAAACGAAACCTCCTGGCTTCTGCTCCTCATATCTTTTTCTTGGGTTTTGCTTTTGGACGTGCCTGATTAGCCGGATGCAAACAACATATGAAGGTACTCGTGTGAATTTTTTCGGAAATTTTCAACGCAATACGAGCTCTGAAAAAAATTCCAAAAACCAGGGCCAAATTTCAAAAATCTGGAAAGAGGATAGCCTTGGATTGCCCCAAATTTATGACAAAATACTCCCGGAAGGATTTTCTGCTGAAAGTCGTGTGGAAGGGTCCCAGTAGAATCTGGGACGAAACGCGAAGGGTTTCAGGTGAAACGGACGAGTATTCAGTCTGGAGAAAAATCAAACAGTTTCCCCACACAGAGGCGAACCTTCCTTTCGGCCTGAATATGATGAACAAAACATTTATTGCGAGTCCTGTGGACCCAATTTTAGGCTGAAACCTTGGCCACAACACAATAGAAACAATAAGGAACGTTTGGTAAAAATTGCAGATAAAAAAATCCAAGGACTAAGTTCCGGACCGAGAGGAAACAAAATTGGAAAACTTGTTTCTCCGAAAACGAAACGTCCTGGCTTCTCCTCCTCATATCTTTTTCTTGGGTTTTGCTTTTAGATGTGCGTCCTTAGCTGGATGCAAACCACATATGAAAGTGCTCGTGCGAGTTTTTTCAGAATTTTTGAACGCAATACGGGCTCCAGAAGAAATTCCAGAAACCACGGCCAGATTTCAAAAATCTGGAAAGAGGATAGCCTTGGATAGCCCTAAATTTATGAAAAACTCTCGCGGAAGGATTTTTTGCTGAAAGTCCTGTGGAAGGGTCTCAGTAGAATCTGGGACAAAACGCGACGTGTCTCAGGTAAAACGGACGAGTATTCAGTCTGGAAAAAAATCAAACAGTTTCCACACACAGAGGCGAACCTTCCTTTCGGCCCTGGCAATGATGAACAAAACATCTATTGCGAGTCCTGTGGACCCAAATTTAGGCTAAAACCTTGGCCACAACACAGTAGAAGCAATAAGGAACGTCTGGTAAAAATTTCAGATAAAAAAATCCAAGGAATAGGTCCCGGACCGAGAGGAAACAAAATTGGAAAACTTGTTTCTCCGAAAACGAAACGTCCTGGCTTCTCCTCGTCATATCTTTTTCTTGAGTTTTGCTTTTGTACGTGCCTCCTTAGGTGGATGCAAACAACATATGAAGGTGCTCATGCGAGTTTTTTCAGAATTTTTGAATGCAATACGGGCTCCGGAAAGAATTCTAGAAACCAGGGCCAGATTTAAAAAATCTGGAAAGAGGATAGCCTTGGATTGCCCCAAATTGATGAAAAAAATCTCCTGGAAGGATTTTCTGCTGAAAATCCTCTCGAAGGGTCTCAATAGGATTTGGGAAAAAATGCGACAAATTTCAGGTCAAATGGATGAGTATTCAGTCTGGAAAAAAATCAAACAGTTTCCCCACACAGAGGCGAACCTTCCTTTCGGCCTGGCAATTATGAACAAAACATGTATTGCGATTCCTGTGGACGCAATTTTAGGCTGAAACCTTGACCACAACATAGTAGAAACAATAAGGAATATCTGGTAAAAATTTCAGATAAAAAAATGCAAGGAATAAGTCCTGGACCAAGAGGAAACCAAATTCGGAAACTATTTTCTCCAAAAACCAAACGTCCTGGCTTCTCCTCCTCATATCTTTTTTTTGAGTTTTGCTTTTGGACGTGCCTCCTTAGCTGGATGCAAACTAAATATGAAGGTACTCGTGTGAATTTTTTCGGAATTTTTCAACGCAATACGGGCTCTGGGAAAAATTCAAGAAACCAGGGCCAGATTTCAAAAATCTGGAAAGAGGATAGCCTTGAATTGCCCCAAATTTATGAAAAATTCTCCCGGAAGGATTTTCTGCTAAAAGTCCTGTGGAAGGGTCTCAGTAGAATCTGGGACAAAACGCGACGAGTTTCAGGTCAAACGGACGAGTATTCAGTTTGAAAAAAAGTCAAACAGTTTCCCCACACAAAGGCGAACCTTCCTTTGGGCCCTGGCAATGATGAACAAAACATCTATTGCGAGTCCTGTGGACCCAATTTTAGGCTGAAACCTTGGCCACAACACAGTACTAGCAATAAGGAATGTCTGGTAAAAATTTTAGATAACAAAATCAAAGCAATAGGTCCCGGACCGAGTGGAAACAAAATTGGAAAACTTGTTTCTCAAAAAACGAAACGTCCTGGCTTCTCCTCCCCATATCTTTTTCTTGAGTTTTTCTTTTGGATGTGCCTCCTTAGCTGGATGCAAACAACATATGAAGGTACTCGTGTAAATTTTTTTGGAATTTTCCAACGCAATACGGGCTTCAGGAAAAATTCCAGAAACCAGGGCCAGATTTCAAAAATCTAGAAAGAGGATAGCCTTGAATTGCCCGTAATTTATGAAAAATTCTCCCGGAAGGATTATCTGCTAAAAGTCCTGTGGAAGGGTCTCAGTAGAATCTGGGACAAAACGCGACGAGTTTCAGGTCAAACGGACGAGTATTCAGTTTGAAAAAAAGTCAAACAGTTTCCCCACACAGAGGCGAACCTTCCTTTTGGCCCTGGCAATGATGAACAAAACATCTATTGCGAGTCCTGTGGACCCAATTTTAGGCTGAAACCTTGGCCACAACACAGTACTAGCAATAAGGAACGTCTGGTAAAAATTTCAGATAACAAAATCCAAGCAATAGGTCCCGGACCGAGTGGAAACAAAATTGGAAAACTTGTTTCTCAAAAAACGAAACGTCCTGGCTTCTCCTCCCCATATCTTTTTCTTGAGTTTTTCTTTTGGATCTGCCTCCTTAGCTGGATGCAAACAACATATGAAGGTACTCGTGTGAATTTTTTCGGAATTTTTCAACGCAATACGGGCTCCGGGAAAAATTCTAGAAACCAGGGCCAGATTTAAAAAATCTGGAAAGAGGATAGCCTTGGATTGCCCCATATTTATGAAAAATTCTCCCGGAAGGATTTTCTGCTGAAAGTCCGGTAGAAGGGTCCCAGAAGAATCAGGGACGAAACGCGACGGGCTTCAGGTCAAACGGACGAGTATTCAGTCTGGAAAAAAATCAAACAGTTTCCCCACACAGGGGCAAACCTTCGTTTCGGCCCTGGCAATGATGAACAAAACATCTACTGCGAGTCTGGTGGACCCAATTTTAGGCTGAAACCTTGGCCATAACACAGTAGAAACAATAAGGAACGTCTGGTAAGAATTTCAGATAAAAAAAATCCAAGGAAAAGGTCCCGGACCGAGAGGAAACAAAATTGGAAAACTCGTTTCTCCGAAAACGAAACGTCCTGGCTTCTCCTCCTCAGATCTTTTTCTTGAGTTTTGCTTTTTGGACGTGCCTCCTTAGCTGGATGCAAACAACATATGACGGTACTCGTGTGAATTTGTTTGGAATTTTTCAACGCAATACGGGTTCCGGGAAAAATTCCAGAAACCAGGGCTAGATTTAGAAAATCTGGAAAGAGGATAGCCTTGGATTGCCCCAAATTTATGAAAAATTCTCCCGGAAGGATTTTCTGCTGAAAGTCCTGTGGAAGGGTCCCCGTAGAATCTGGGACGAAACGCGACGTGTTTCAGGTCAAATGAACGAGAATTCAGTTTTCAAAAAAATCAAACAGTTTCCCCACACAGGGGCGAACCTTCGTTTCGGCCTTGGCAATGATGAACAAAACATCCACTGCGAGTCCTGTGGACCCCTCTTTAGGCTGAAACCTTGGCCACAACACAGTAGAAACAATAAGGAACGTCTGGTAAAAATTTCAGATAAAAAAAATCCAAGGAATATGTCCCGGACCGAGAGGAAACAAAATTGGAAAACCCTTTTCTCCGAAAACGAAACGTCCTGGCTTCTCCTCCTCATATCTTTTTCTTGAGTTTTGCTTTTAGACGTGCCTCCTTAGCTGGATGCAAACAACATATGAAGGTACTCGTGTGAATTTTTTCGGAATTTTTCAACGCAATACGGGCTCCGGGAAAAATTCCAGAAACCAGGGCCAGATTTCAAAAATCTGGAAAGAGGATAGCCTTGGATTGCCCCAAATTTATGAAAAATTCTCCCGGAAGGATTTTCTGCTGAAAGTCCTGTGGAAGGGTCCCAGTAGAATCTCGGACAAAACGCGACGGGTTTCAGGTCAAACGGACGAGTATTCACTCTGGAAAAAAATCAAACAGTTTCCCCACACAGGGGCGAACCTTCCTTTCGGCCCTGGCAATGATGAACAAAACATCCACTGCGAGTCCTGTGGACCCCTCTTTAGGCTGAAACCTTGGCCACAACACAGTAGAAACAATAAGGAACGTCTGGTAAAAATTTCAGATAAAAAAAATCCAAGGAATAGGTCCCGGACCGAGAGGAAACAAAATTGGAAAACTCTTTTCTCCGAAAACGAAACGTCCTGGCTTCTCCTCCTCATATCTTTTTCTTGAGTTTTGCTTTTGGACGTGCCTCCTTAGCTGGATGCAAACAACATATGAAGGTACTCGTGTGAATTTTTTCGGAATTTTTCAACGCAATACGGGCACCGGGAAAAATTCCAGAAACCAGGGCCAGATTTCAAAAATCTGGAAAGAGGATAGCCTTGGATTGCCCCAAATTTATCGAAAATTCTCCCGGAAGGATTTTCTGCTGAAAGTCCTGTGGAAGGGTCCCAGTAGAATCTGGGACAAAACGCGACGGGTTTCAGGTCAAACGGACGAGTATTCAGTCTGGAAAAAAATCAAACAGTTTCCCCACACAGGGGCGAACCTTCCTTTCGGCCCTGGCAATGATGAACAAAACATCTACTGCGAGTCCTGTGGACCCAACTTTAGGCTGAAACCTTGGCCACAACACAGTAGAAACAATAAGGAACGTCTGGTAAAAATTTCAGATAAAAAAAATCCAAGGAATAGGTCCCGGACCGAGAGGAAACAAAATTGGAAAACTCTTTTCTCCGAAAACGAAACGTCCTGGCTTCTCCTCCTCATATCTTTTTCTTGAGTTTTGCTTTTGGACGTCCCTCCTTAGCTGGATGCAAAAAACATATGAAGGTACTCGTGTGAATTTTTTCGGAATTTTTCAACGCAATACGGGCTCCGGGAAAAATTCAAGAAACCAGGGCCATATTTCAAAAATCTGGAAAGAGGATAGCCTTGGATTGCCCAAAATTTATGAAAAATTCTCCCGGAAGGATTTTCTGCTGAAAGTCCTGTGGAAGGGTCCCAGTAGAATCTCGGACAAAACGCGACGGGTTTCAGGTCAAACGGACGAGTATTCAGTCTGGAAAAAAATCAAACAGTTTCCCCACACAGGGGCGAACCTTCCTTTCGGCCCTGGCAATGATGAACAAAACATCCACTGCGAGTCCTGTGGACCCCTCTTTAGGCTGAAACCTTGGCCACAACACAGTAGAAACAATAAGGAACGTCTGGTAAAAATTTCAGATAAAAAAAATCCAAGGAATAGGTCCCGGACCGAGAGGAAACAAAATTGGAAAACTCTTTTCTCCGAAAACGAAACGTCCTGGCTTCTCCTCCTCATATCTTTTTCTTGAGTTTTGCTTTTGGACGTGCCTCCTTAGCTGGATGCAAACAACATATGAAGGTACTCGTGTGAATTTTTTCGGAATTTTTCAACGCAATACGGGCTCCGGGAAAAATTCCAGAAACCAGGGCCAGATTTCAAAAATCTGGAAAGAGGATAGCCATGGATTGCCCCAAATTTATGAAAAATTCTCCCGGAAGGATTTTCTGCTGAAAGTCCTGTGGAAGGGTCCCAGTAGAATCTGGGACAAAACGCGACGGGTTTCAGGTCAAACGGACGAGTATTCAGTCTGGAAAAAAATAGAGCAGTTTCCCCACACAGGGGCGAACCTTCCTTTCGGCCGTGGCAATGATGAACAAAACATCCACTGCGAGTCCTGTGGACCCCTCTTTAGGCTGAAACCTTGGCCACGACACAGTAGAAACAATAAGGAACGTCTGGTAAAAATTTCAGATAAAAAAAATCAAAGGAATAGGTCCCGGACCGAGAGGAAACAAAATTGGAAAACTCTTTTCTCCGAAAACGAAACGTCCTGGCTTCTCCTCCTCATATCTTTTTCTTGACTTTTGCTTTTGGACGTGCCTCCTTAGCTGGATGCAAACAACATATGAAGGTACTCGTGTGAATTTTTTCGGAATTTTTCAACGCAATACGGGCTCCGGGAAAAATTCCAGAAACCAGGGCCAGATTTCAAAAATCTGGAAAGAGGATAGCCTTGGATTGCCCCAAATTTATGAAAAATTCTCCCGGAAGGATTTTCTGCTGAAAGTCCTGTGGAAGGGTCCCAGTAGAATCTTGGACAAAACGCAACGGGTTTCAGGTCAAACGGACGAGTATTCAGTCTGGAAAAAAATCAAACAGTTTCCCCACATAGGGGCGAACCTTCCTTTCGGCCCTGGCAATGATGAACAAAACATCCACTGCGAGTCCTGTGGACCCCTCTTTAGGCTGAAACCTTGGCCACAACACAGTAGAAACAATAAGGAACGTCTGGTAAAAATTTCAGATAAAAAAAATCCAAGGAATAGGTCCCGGACCGAGAGGAAACAAAATTGGAAAACTCTTTTCTTCGAAAACGAAACGTCCTGGCTTCTCCTCCTCATATCTTTTTCTTGAGTTTTGCTTTTGGACGTGCCTCCTTAGCTAGATGCAAACAACATATGAAGGTACTCGTGTGAATTTTTTCGGAATTTTTCAACGCAATACGGGCTCCGGGAAAAATTCCAGAAACCAGGGCCAGATTTCAAAAATCTAGAAAGAGGATAGCCTTGGATTGCCCCAAATTTATGAAAAATTCTCCCGGAAGGATTTTCTGCTGAAAGTCCTGTGGAAGGGTCCCAGTAGAATCTGGGACAAAACGCGACGGGTTTCAGGTCAAACGGACGAGTATTCAGTCTGGAAAAAAATCAAACAGTTTCCCCACACAGGGGCGAACCTTCCTTTCGGCCCTGGCAATGATGAACAAAACATCTACTGCGAGTCCTGTGGACCCAACTTTAGGTTGAAACCTTGGCCACAACACAGTAGAAAAAATAAGCAACGTCTGGTAAAAATTTCAGATAAAAAAAATCCAAGGAATAGGTCCCGGACCGAGAGGAAACAAAATTGGAAAACTCTTTTCTCCGAAAACGAAACGTCCTGGCTTCTCCTCCTCATATCTTTTTCTTGAGTTTTGCTTTTGGACGTGCCTCCTTAGCTGGATGCAAACAACATATGAAGGTACTCGTGTGAATTTTTTCGGAATTTTTAAACGCAATACGGGCTCCGGGAAAAATTCCAGAAACCAGGGCCAGATTTCAAAAATCTGGAAAGAGGATAGCCTTGGATTGCCCCAAATTTATGAAAAATTCTCCCGGAAGGATTTTCTGCTGAAAGTCCTGTGGAAGGGTCCCAGTAGAATCTGGGACAAAACGCGACGGGTTTCAGGTCAAACGGACGAGTATTCAGTCTGGAAAAAAATCAAACAGTTTCCCCACACAGGGGCGAACCTTCCTTTCGGCCCTGGCAATGATGAACAAAACATCCACTGCGAGTCCTGTGGACCCCTCTTTAGGCTGAAACCTTGGCCACAACACAGTAGAAACAATAAGGAACGTCTGGTAAAAATTTCAGATAAAAAAAATCCAAGGAATAGGTCCCGGACCGAGAGGAAACAAAATTGGAAAACTCTTTTCTCCGAAAACGAAACGTCCTGGCTTCTCCTCCTCATATCTTTTTCTTGAGTTTTGCTTTTGGACGTGCCTCCTTAGCTGGATGCAAACAACATATGAAGGTACTCGTGTGAATTTTTTCGGAATTTTTCAACGCAATACGGGCTCCGGGAAAAATTCCAGAAACCAGGGCCAGATTTCAAAAATCTGGAAAGAGGATAGCCATGGATTGCCCCAAATTTATGAAAAATTCTCCCGGAAGGATTTTCTGCTGAAAGTCCTGTGGAAGGGTCCCAGTAGAATCTGGGACAAAACGCGACGGGTTTCAGGTCAAACGGACGAGTATTCAGTCTGGAAAAAAATAGAGCAGTTTCCCCACACAGGGGCGAACCTTCCTTTCGGCCGTGGCAATGATGAACAAAACATCCACTGCGAGTCCTGTGGACCCCTCTTTAGGCTGAAACCTTGGCCACGACACAGTAGAAACAATAAGGAACGTCTGGTAAAAATTTCAGATAAAAAAAATCAAAGGAATAGGTCCCGGACCGAGAGGAAACAAAATTGGAAAACTCTTTTCTCCGAAAACGAAACGTCCTGGCTTCTCCTCCTCATATCTTTTTCTTGACTTTTGCTTTTGGACGTGCCTCCTTAGCTGGATGCAAACAACATATGAAGGTACTCGTGTGAATTTTTTCGGAATTTTTCAACGCAATACGGGCTCCGGGAAAAATTCCAGAAACCAGGGCCAGATTTCAAAAATCTGGAAAGAGGATAGCCTTGGATTGCCCCAAATTTATGAAAAATTCTCCCGGAAGGATTTTCTGCTGAAAGTCCTGTGGAAGGGTCCCAGTAGAATCTTGGACAAAACGCAACGGGTTTCAGGTCAAACGGACGAGTATTCAGTCTGGAAAAAAATCAAACAGTTTCCCCACATAGGGGCGAACCTTCCTTTCGGCCCTGGCAATGATGAACAAAACATCCACTGCGAGTCCTGTGGACCCCTCTTTAGGCTGAAACCTTGGCCACAACACAGTAGAAACAATAAGGAACGTCTGGTAAAAATTTCAGATAAAAAAAAATCCAAGGAATAGGTCCCGGACCGAGAGGAAACAAAATTGGAAAACTCTTTTCTTCGAAAACGAAACGTCCTGGCTTCTCCTCCTCATATCTTTTTCTTGAGTTTTGCTTTTGGACGTGCCTCCTTAGCTAGATGCAAACAACATATGAAGGTACTCGTGTGAATTTTTTCGGAATTTTTCAACGCAATACGGGCTCCGGGAAAAATTCCAGAAACCAGGGCCAGATTTCAAAAATCTAGAAAGAGGATAGCCTTGGATTGCCCCAAATTTATGAAAAATTCTCCCGGAAGGATTTTCTGCTGAAAGTCCTGTGGAAGGGTCCCAGTAGAATCTGGGACAAAACGCGACGGGTTTCAGGTCAAACGGACGAGTATTCAGTCTGGAAAAAAATCAAACAGTTTCCCCACACAGGGGCGAACCTTCCTTTCGGCCCTGGCAATGATGAACAAAACATCTACTGCGAGTCCTGTGGACCCAACTTTAGGTTGAAACCTTGGCCACAACACAGTAGAAAAAATAAGCAACGTCTGGTAAAAATTTCAGATAAAAAAAATCCAAGGAATAGGTCCCGGACCGAGAGGAAACAAAATTGGAAAACTCTTTTCTCCGAAAACGAAACGTCCTGGCTTCTCCTCCTCATATCTTTTTCTTGAGTTTTGCTTTTGGACGTGCCTCCTTAGCTGGATGCAAACAACATATGAAGGTACTCGTGTGAATTTTTTCGGAATTTTTAAACGCAATACGGGCTCCGGGAAAAATTCCAGAAACCAGGGCCAGATTTCAAAAATCTGGAAAGAGGATAGCCTTGGATTGCCCCAAATTTATGAAAAATTCTCCCGGAAGGATTTTCTGCTGAAAGTCCTGTGGAAGGGTCCCAGTAGAATCTGGGACAAAACGCGACGGGTTTCAGGTCAAACGGACGAGTATTCAGTCTGGAAAAAAATCAAACAGTTTCCCCACACAGGGGCGAACCTTCCTTTCGGCCCTGGCAATGATGAACAAAACATCCACTGCGAGTCCTGTGGACCCCTCTTTAGGCTGAAACCTTGGCCATAACACAGTAGAAACAATAAGGAACGTCTGGTAAAAATTTCAGATAAAAAAAATCCAAGGAATAGGTCCCGGACCGAGAGGAAACAAAATTGGAAAACTTGTTTCTCCGAAAACGAAACGTCCTGGCTTCTCCTCCTCATATCTTTTTCTTGAGTTTTGCTTTTGGACGTGCCTCCTTAGCTGGATGCAAACAACATATGAAGGTACTCGTGTGAATTTTTTCGGAATTTTTCAACGCAATACGGGCTCCGGGAAAAATTCCAGAAACCAGGGCCAGATTTCAAAAATCTGGAAAGAGGATAGCCATGGATTGCCCCAAATTTATGAAAAATTCTCCCGGAAGGATTTTCTGCTGAAAGTCCTGTGGAAGGGTCCCAGTAGAATCTGGGACAAAACGCGACGGGTTTCAGGTCAAACGGACGAGTATTCAGTCTGGAAAAAAATAGAGCAGTTTCCCCACACAGGGGCGAACCTTCCTTTCGGCCCTGGCAATGATGAACAAAACATCCACTGCGAGTCCTGTGGACCCCTCTTTAGGCTGAAACCTTGGCCACGACACAGTAGAAACAATAAGGAACGTCTGGTAAAAATTTCAGATAAAAAAAATCCAAGGAATAGGTCCCGGACCGAGAGGAAACAAAATTGGAAAACTCTTTTCTCCGAAAACGAAACGTCCTGGCTTCTCCTCCTCATATCTTTTTCTTGAGTTTTGCTTTTGGACGTCCCTCCTTAGCTGGATGCAAAAAACATATGAAGGTACTCGTGTGAATTTTTTCGGAATTTTTCAACGCAATACGGGCTCCGGGAAAAATTCAAGAAACCAGGGCCATATTTCAAAAATCTGGAAAGAGGATAGGCTTGGATTGCCCCAAATTTATGAAAAATTCTCCCGGAAGGATTTTCTGCTGAAAGTCCTGTGGAAGGGTCCCAGTAGAATCTGGGACAAAACGCGACGGGTTTCAGGTCAAACGGACGAGTATTCAGTCTGGAAAAAAATCAAACAGTTTCCCCACACAGGGGCGAACCTTCCTTTCGGCCCTGGCAATGATGAACAAAACATCCACTGCGAGTCCTGTGGACCCCTCTTTAGGCTGAAACCTTGGCCATAACACAGTAGAAACAATAAGGAACGTCTGGTAAAAATTTCAGATAAAAAAAATCCAAGGAATAGGTCCCGGACCGAGAGGAAACAAAATTGGAAAACTCTTTTCTCCGAAAACGAAACGTCCTGGCTTCTCCTCCTCATATCTTTTTCTTGAGTTTTGCTTTTGGACGTGCCTCCTTAGCTGGATGCAAACAACATATGAAGGTACTCGTGTGAATTTTTTCGGAATTTTTCAACGCAATACGGGCACCGGGAAAAATTCCAGAAACCAGGGCCAGATTTCAAAAATCTGGAAAGAGGATAGCCTTGGATTGCCCCAAATTTATCGAAAATTCTCCCGGAAGGATTTTCTGCTGAAAGTCCTGTGGAAGGGTCCCAGTAGAATCTGGGACAAAACGCGACGGGTTTCAGGTCAAACGGACGAGTATTCAGTCTGGAAAAAAATCAAACAGTTTCCCCACACAGGGGCGAACCTTCCCTTCGGCCCTGGCAATGATGAACAAAACATCTACTGCGAGTCCTGTGGACCCAGCTTTAGGCTGAAACCTTGGCCACAACACAGTAGAAACAATAAGGAACGTCTGGTAAAAATTTCAGATAAAAAAAATCCAAGGAATAGGTCCCGGACCGAGAGGAAACAAAATTGGAAAACTCTTTTCTCCGAAAACGAAACGTCCTGGCTTCTCCTCCTCATATCTTTTTCTTGAGTTTTGCTTTTGGACGTCCCTCCTTAGCTGGATGCAAAAAACATATGAAGGTACTCGTGTGAATTTTTTCGGAATTTTTCAACGCAATACGGGCTCCGGGAAAACTTCAAGAAACCAGGGCCATATTTCAAAAATCTGGAAAGAGGATAGCCTTGGATTGCCCCAAATTTATGAAAAATTCTCCCGGAAGGATTTTCTGCTGAAAGTCCTGTGGAAGGGTCCCAGTAGAATCTGGGACAAAACGCGACGGGTTTCAGGTCAAACGGACGAGTATTCAGTCTGGAAAAAAATCAAACAGTTTCCCCACACAGGGGCGAACCTTCCTTTCGGCCCTGGCAATGATGAACAAAACATCCACTGCGAGTCCTGTGGACCCCTCTTTAGGCTGAAACCTTGGCCACAACACAGTAGAAACAATAAGGAACGTCTGGTAAAAATTTCAGATAAAAAAAATCCAAGGAATAGGTCCCGGACCGAGAGGAAACAAAATTGGAAAACTCTTTTCTCCGAAAACGAAACGTCCTGGCTTCTCCTCCTCATATCTTTTTCTTGAGTTTTGCTTTTGGACGTGCCTCCTTAGCTGGATGCAAACAACATATGAAGGTACTCGTGTGAATTTTTTCGGAATTTTTCAACGCAATACGGGCTCCGGGAAAAATTCCAGAAACCAGGGCCAGATTTCAAAAATCTGGAAAGAGGATAGCCATGGATTGCCCAAAATTTATGAAAAATTCTCCCGGAAGGATTTTCTGCTGAAAGTCCTGTGGAAGGGTCCCAGTAGAATCTTGGACAAAACGCGACGGGTTTCAGGTCAAACGGACGAGTATTCAGTCTGGAAAAAAATAGAGCAGTTTCCCCACACAGGGGCGAACCTTCCTTTCGGCCCTGGCAATGATGAACAAAACATCCACTGCGAGTCCTGTGGACCCCTCTTTAGGCTGAAACCTTGGCCACGACACAGTAGAAACAATAAGGAACGTCTGGTAAAAATTTCAGATAAAAAAAATCAAAGGAATAGGTCCCGGACCGAGAGGAAACAAAATTGGAAAACTCTTTTCTCCGAAAACGAAACGTCCTGGCTTCTCCTCCTCATATCTTTTTCTTGACTTTTGCTTTTGGACGTGCCTCCTTAGCTGGATGCAAACAACATATGAAGGTACTCGTGTGAATTTTTTCGGAATTTTTCAACGCAATACGGGCTCCGGGAAAAATTCCAGAAACCAGGGCCTGATTTCAAAAATCTGGAAAGAGGATAGCCTTGGATTGCCCCAAATTTATGAAAATTTCTCCCGGAAGGATTTTATGCTGAAAATCCTGTGGAAGGGTCCCAGTAGAATCTGGGACAAAACGCGACGGGTTTCAGGTCAAACGGACGAGTATTCAGTCTGGAAAAAAATCAAACAGTTTCCCCACACAGGGGCGAACCTTCCCTTCGGCCCTGGCAATGATGAACAAAACATCTACTGCGAGTCCTGTGGACCCAACTTTAGGCTGAAACCTTGGCCACAACACAGTAGAAACAATAAGGAACGTCCGGTAAAAATTTGAGATAAAAGGAATCCAAGGAATAGGTCCCGGACCGAGAGGAAACAAAATTGGAAAACTTGTTTCTCCGAAAACGAAACGTCCTGGATTGCCCCAAATTTATGAAAAATTCTCCCGGAAGGATTTTCTGCTGAAAGTCCTGTGGAAGGGTCCCAGTAGAATCTGGGACAAAACGCGAAGGGTTTCAGGTCAAACGGACGAGTATTCAGTCTGGAAAAAAATCAAACAGTTTCCCCACACAGGGGCGAACCTTCCCTTCGGCCCTGGCAATGATGAACAAAACATCTACTGCGAGTCCTGTGGACCGAACTTTAGGCTGAAACCTTGGCCACAACATAGTAGAAACAATAAGGAACGTCTGCTAAAAATTTGAGATAAAAGGAATCCAAGGAATAGGTCCCGGACCGAGAGGAAACAAAATTGGAAAACTTGTTTCTCCGAAAACGAAACGTCCTGGCTTCTCCTCCTCATATCTTTTTCTTGAGTTTTGCTTTTGGACGTGCCTCCTTAGCTGGATGCAAACAACATACGAAGGTACTCTTGTGAATTTTTTCGGAATTTTTCAACGCAATACGGGCTCTGGGAAAAATTCCAGAAACCAGGGCCAGATTTCAAAAATCTGGAAAGAGGATAGCCTTGGATTGCCCCAAATTTATGAAAAATTCTCCCGGAAGGATTTTCTGCTGAAAGTCCTGTGGAAGGGTCCCAGTAGAATCTGGGACAAAACGCGACGGGTTTCAGGTCAAACGGACGAGTATTCAGTCTGGAAAAAATCAAACAGTTTCCCCACACAGGGGCGAACCTTCCTTTCGGCCCTGGCAATGATGAACAAAACATCTACTGCGAGTCCTGTGGACCCAACTTTCGGCTGAAACCTTGGCAACAACACAGTAGAAACAATAACGAACGTCTGGTAAAAATTTCAGATAAAAGGAATCCAAGGAATAGGTCCCGGACCGAGAGGAAACAAAATTAGAAAACTTGTTTCTCCGAAAACGAAACGTCCTGGCTTCTCCTCCTCATATCTTTTTCTTGAGTTTTGCTTTTGGACGTGCCTCCTTAGCTGGATGCAAACAACATACGAAGGTACTCGTGTGAATTTTTTCGGAATTTTTCAACGCAATACGGGCTCCGGGAAAAATTCCAGAAACCAGGGCCTGATTTCAAAAATCTGGAAAGAGGATAGCCTTGGATTGCCCCAAATTTATGAAAATTTCTCCCGGAAGCATTTTATGCTGAAAATCCTGTGGAAGGGTCCCAGTAGAATCTGGGACAAAACGCGACGGGTTTCAGGTCAAACGGACGAGTATTCAGTCTGGAAAAAAATCAAACAGTTTCCCCACACAGGGGCGAACCTTCCCTTCGGCCCTGGCAATGATGAACAAAACATCTACTGCGAGTCCTGTGGACCCAACTTTAGGCTGAAACCTTGGCCACAACACAGTAGAAACAATAAGGAACGTCTGGTAAAAATTTGAGATAAAAGGAATCCAAGGAATAGGTCCCGGACCGAGAGGAAACAAAATTGGAAAACTTGTTTCTCCGAAAACGAAACATCCTGGCTTCTCCTCCTCATATCCTTTTCTTGAGTTTTGCTTTTGGACGTGCCTCCTTAGCTGGATGCAAACAACATACGAAGGTACTCGTGTGAATTTTTTCGGAATTTTTCAACGCAATACGGGCTCCGGGAAAAATTCCAGAAACCAGGGCCAGATTTCAAAAATCTGGAAAGAGGATAGCCTTGGATTGCCCCAAATTTATGAAAAATTCTCCTGGAAGGATTTTCTGCTGAAAGTCCTGTGGAAGGGTCCCAGTAGAATCTGGGACATAACGCGACGGGTTTCAGGTCAAACGGACGAGTATTCAGTCTGGAAAAAAATCAAACAGTTTCCCCACACAGGGGCGAACCTTCCCTTCGGCCCTGGCAATGATGAACAAAACATCTACTGCGAGTCCTGTGGACCCAGCTTTAGGCTGAAACCTTGGCCACAACACAGTAGAAACAATAAGGAACGTCTGGTAAAAATTTCAGATAAAAGGAATCCAAGGAATAGGTCCCGGACCGAGAGGAAACAAAATTGGAAAACTTGTTTCTCCGAAAACGAAACATCCTGGCTTCTCCTCCTCATATCCTTTTCTTGAGTTTTGCTTTTGGACGTGCCTCCTTAGCTGGATGCAAACAACATACGAAGGTACTCGTGTGAATTTTTTCGGAATTTTTCAACGCAATACGGGCTCCGGGAAAAATTCCAGAAACCAGGGCCTGATTTCAAAAATCTGGAAAGAGGATAGCCTTGGATTGCCCCAAATTTATGAAAATTTCTCCCGGAAGGATTTTCTGCTGAAAGTCCTGTGGAAGGGTCCCAGTAGAATCTGGGACAAAACGCGACGGGTTTCAGGTCAAACGGACGAGTATTTAGTCTGGAAAAAAATCAAACAGTTTCCCCACACAGGGGCGAACCTTCCCTTCGGCCCTGGCAATGATGAACAAAACATCTACTGCGAGTCCTGTGGACCCAACTTTAGGCTGAAACCTTGGCCACAACACAGTAGAAACAATAAGGAACGTCTGGTAAAAATTTCAGATAAAAGGAATCCAAGGAATAGGTCCCGGACCGAGAGGAAACAAAATTGGAAAACTTGTTTCTCCGAAAACGAAACGTCCTGGCTTCTCCTCCTCATATCTTTTTCTTGAGTTTTGCTTTTGGACGTGCCTCCTTAGCTGGATGCAAACAACATACGAAGGTACTCGTGTGAATTTTTTCGGAATTTTTCAACGCAATACGGGCTCCGGGAAAAATTCCAGAAACCAGGGCCAGATTTCAAAAATCTGGAAAGAGGATAGCCTTGGATTGCCCCAAATTTATGAAAAATTCTCCCGGAAGGATTTTCTGCTGAAAGTCCTGTGGAAGGGTCCCAGTGGAATCTGGGACAAAACGCGACGGGTTTCAGGTCAAACGGACGAGTATTCAGTCTGGAAAAAAATCAAACAGTTTCCCCACACAGGGGCGAACCTTCCCTTCGGCCCTGGCAATGATGAACAAAACATCTACTGCGAGTCCTGTGGACCCAGCTTTAGGCTGAAACCTTGGCCACAACACAGTAGAAACAATAAGGAACGTCTGGTAAAAATTTGAGATAAAAGGAATCCAAGGAATAGGTCCCGGACCGAGAGGAAACAAAATTGAAAAACTTGTTTCTCCGAAAACGAAACGTCCTGGCTTCTCCTCCTCATATCTTTTTCTTGAGTTTTGCTTTTGGACGTGCCTCCTTAGCTGGATGCAAACAACATACGAAGGTACTCGTGTGAATTTTTTCGGAATTTTTCAACGCAATACGGGCTCCGGGAAAAATTCCAGAAACCAGGGTCAGATTACAAAAATCTGGAAAGAGGATAGCCTTGGATTGCCCCAAATTTATGAAAAATTCTCCCGGAAGGATTTTCTGCTGAAAGTCCTGTGGAAGGGTCCCAGTTGAATCTGGGACAAAACGCGACGGGTTTCAGGTCAAACGGACGAGTATTCAGTCTGGAAAAAAATCAAACAGTTTCCCCACACAGGGGCGAACCTTCCCTTCGACACTGGCAATGATGAACAAAACATCTACTGCGAGTCCTGTGGACCCAGCTTTAGGCTGAAACCTTGGCCACAACACAGTAGAAACAATAAGGAACGTCTGGTAAAAATTTCAGATAAAAGGAATCCAAGGAATAGGTCCCGGACCGAGAGGAAACAAAATTGGAAAACTTGTTTCTCCGAAAACGAAACGTCCTGGCTTCTCCTCCTCATATCTTTTTCTTGAGTTTTGCTTTTGGACGTGCCTCCTTAGCTGGATGCAAACAACATACGAAGGTACTCGTGTGAATTTTTTCGGAATTTTTCAACGCAATACGGGCTCCGGGAAAAATTCCAGAAACCAGGGTCAGATTTCAAAAATCTGGAAAGAGGATAGCCTTGGATTGCCCCAAATTTATGAAAAATTCTCCCGGAAGGATTTTCTGCTGAAAGTCCTGTGGAAGGGTCCCAGTTGAATCTGGGACAAAACGCGACGGGTTTCAGGTCAAACGGACGAGTATTCAGTCTGGAAAAAAATCAAACAGTTTCCCCACACAGGGGCGAACCTTCCCTTCGACACTGGCAATGATGAACAAAACATCTACTGCGAGTCCTGTGGACCCAGCTTTAGGCTGAAACCTTGGCCACAACACAGTAGAAACAATAAGGAACGTCTGGTAAAAATTTCAGATAAAAGGAATCCAAGGAATAGGTCCCGGACCGAGAGGAAACAAAATTGGAAAACTTGTTTCTCCGAAAACGAAACGTCCTGGCTTCTCCTCCTCATATCTTTTTCTTGAGTTTTGCTTTTGGACGTGCCTCCTTAGCTGGATGCAAACAACATACGAAGGTACTCGTGTGAATTTTTTCGGAATTTTTCAACGCAATACGGGCTCCGGGAAAAATTCCAGAAACCAGGGCCAGATTTCAAAAATCTGGAAAGAGGATAGCCTTGGATTGCCCCAAATTTATGAAAAATTCTCCCGGAAGGATTTTCTGCTGAAAGTCCTGTGGAAGGGTCCCAGTAGAATCTGGGACAAAACGCGACGGGTTTCAGGTCAAACGGACGAGTATTCAGTCTGGAAAAAAATCAAACAGTTTCCCCACACAGGGGCGAACCTTCCTTTCGGCCCTGGTAATGATGAACAAAACATCTACTGCGAGTCCTGTGGACCCAACTTTAGGCTGAAACCTTGGCCACAACACAGTAGAAACAATAAGGAACGTCTGGTAAAAATTTCAGATAAAAGGAATCCAAGGAATAGGTCCCAGACCGAGAGGAAACAAAATTGGAAAACTTGTTTCTCCGAAAACGAAACGTCCTGGCTTCTCCTCCTCATATCTTTTTCTTGAGTTTTGCTTTTGGACGTGCCTCCTTAGCTGGATGCAAACAACATACGAAGGTACTCGTGTGAATTTTTTCGGAATTTTTCAACGCAATACGGGCTCCGGGAAAAATTCCAGAAACCAGGGCCAGATTTCAAAAATCTGGAAAGAGGATAGCCTTGGATTGCCCCAAATTTATGAAAAATTCTCCCGGAAGGATTTTCTGCTGAAAGTCCTGTGGAAGGGTCCCAGTAGAATCTGGGACAAAACGCGACGGGTTTCAGGTCAAACGGACGAGTATTCAGTCTGGAAAAAAATCAAACAGTTTCCCCACACAGGGGCGAACCTTCCTTTCGGCCCTGGCAATGATGAACAAAACATCTACTGCGAGTCCTGTGGACCCAACTTTAGGCTGAAACCTTGGCCACAACACAGTAGAAACAATAAGGAACGTCTGGTAAAAATTTCAGATAAAAGGAATCCAAGGAATAGGTCCCGGACCGAGAGGAAACAAAATTGGAAAACTTGTTTCTCCGAAAACGAAACGTCCTGGCTTCTCCTCCTCATATCTTTTTCTTGAGTTTTGCTTTTGGACGTGCCTCCTTAGCTGGATGCAAACAACATACGAAGGTACTCGTGTGAATTTTTTCGGAATTTTTCAACGCAATACGGGCTCCGGGAAAAATTCCAGAAACCAGGGCCAGATTTCAAAAATCTGGAAAGAGGATAGCCTTGGATTGCCCCAAATTTATGAAAAATTCTCCCGGAAGGATTTTCTGCTGAAAGTCCTGTGGAAGGGTCCCAGTAGAATCTGGGACAAAACGCGACGGGTTTCAGGTCAAACGGTCGAGTATTCAGTCTGGAAAAAAATCAAACAGTTTCCCCACACAGGGGCGAACCTTCCTTTCGGCCCTGGCAATGATGAACAAAACATCTACTGCGAGTCCTGTGGACCCAACTTTAGGCTAAAACCTTGGCCACAACACAGTAGAAACAATAAGGAACGTCTGGGAAAAATTTCAGATAAAAGGAATCCAAGGAATAGGTCCCGGACCGAGAGGAAACAAAATTGGAAAACTTGTTTCTCCGAAAACGAAACGTCCTGGCTTCTCCTCCTCATATCTTTTTCTTGAGTTTTGCTTTTGGACGTGCCTCCTTAGCTGGATGCAAACAACATACGAAGGTACTCGTGTGAATTTTTTCGGAATTTTTCAACGCAATACGGGCTCCGGGAAAAATTCCAGAAACCAGGGCCAGATTTCAAAAATCTGGAAAGAGGATAGCCTTGGATTGCCCCAAATTTATGAAAAATTCTCCCGGAAGGATTTTCTGCTGAAAGTCCTGTGGAAGGGTCCCAGTAGAATCTGGGACAAAACGCGACGGGTTTCAGGTCAAACGGACGAGTATTCAGTCTTGAAAAAAATCAAACAGTTTCCCCACACAGGGGCGAACCTTCCTTTCGGCCCTGGCAATGATGAACAAAACATCTACTGCGAGTCCTGTGGACCCAACTTTAGGCTGAAACCTTGGCCACAACACAGTAGAAACAATAAGGAACGTCTGGTAAAAATTTCAGATAAAAGGAATCCAAGGAATAGGTCCCGGACCGAGAGGAAACAAAATTGGAAAACTTGTTTCTCCGAAAACGAAACGTCCTGGCTTCTCCTCCTCATATCTTTTTCTTGAGTTTTGCTTTTGGACGTGCCTCCTTAGCTGGATGCAAACAACATACGAAGGTACTCGTGTGAATTTTTTCGGAATTTTTCAACGCAATACGGGCTCCGGGAAAAATTCCAGAAACCAGGGCCAGATTTCAAAAATCTGGAAAGAGGATAGCCTTGGATTGCCCCAAATTTATGAAAAATTCTCCCGGAAGGATTTTCTGCTGAAAGTCCTGTGGAAGGGTCCCAGTAGAATCTGGGACAAAACGCGACGGGTTTCAGGTTAAACGGACGAGTATTCAGCCTGGAAAAAAATCAAACAGTTTCCCCACACAGGGGCGAACCTTCCTTTCGGCCCTGGCAATGATGAACAAAACATCTACTGCGAGTCCTGTGGACCCAACTTTAGGCTGAAACCTTGGCCACAACACAGTAGAAACAATAAGGAACGTCTGGTAAAAATTTCAGATAAAAGGAATCCAAGTAATAGGTCCCGGACCGAGAGGAAACAAAATTGGAAAACTTGTTTCTCCGAAAACGAAACGTCCTGGCTTCTCCTCCTCATATCTTTTTCTTGAGTTTTGCTTTTGGACGTGCCTCCTTAGCTGGATGCAAATAACATATGAAGGTACTCGTGTGAATTTTTTCGGAATTTTTCAACGCAATACGGGCTCCGGGAAAAATTCCAGAAACCAGGGCCAGATTTAAAAAATCTGGAAAGAGGATAGCCTTGGATTGCCCCAAATTTATGAAAAATTCTCCCGGAAGGATTTTCTGCTGAAAGTCCTGTGGAAGGGTCCCAGTAGAATCTGGGACAAAACGCGACGGGTTTCAGGTCAAACGGACGAGTATTCAGTCTGGAAAAAAATCAAACAGTTTCCCCACACAGGGGCGAACCTTCCTTTCGGCCCTGGCAATGATGAACAAAACATCTACTGCGAGTCCTGTGGACCCAACTTTAGGCTGAAACCTTGGCCACAACACAGTAGAAACAATAAGGAACGTCTGGTAAAAATTTCAGATAAAAGGAATCCAAGGAATAGGTCCCGGACCGAGAGGAAACAAAATTGGAAAACTTGTTTCTCCGAAAACGAAACGTCCTGGCTTCTCCTCCTCATATCTTTTTCTTGAGTTTTGCTTTTGGACGTGCCTCCTTAGCTGGATGCAAACAACATACGAAGGTACTCGTGTGAATTTTTTCGGAATTTTTCAACACAATACGGGCTCCGGGGAAAATTCCAGAAACCAGGGCCAGATTTCAAAAATCTGGAAAGAGGATAGCCTTGGATTGCCCCAAATTTATGAAAAATTCTCCCGGAAGGATTTTCTGCTGAAAGTCCTGTGGAAGGGTCCCAGTAGAATCTGGGACAAAACGCGACGGGTTTCAGGTCAAACGGACGAGTATTCAGTCTGGAAAAAAATCAAACAGTTTCCCCACACAGGGGCGAACCTTCCTTTCGGCCCTGGCAATGATGAACAAAACATCTACTGCGAGTCCTGTGGACCCAACTTTAGGCTGAAACCTTGGCCACAACACAGTAGAAACAATAAGGAACGTCTGGTAAAAATTTCAGATAAAAGGAATCCAAGGAATAGGTCCCGGACCGAGAGGAAACAAAATTGGAAAACTTGTTTCTCCGAAAACGAAACGTCCTGGCTTCTCCTCCTCATATCTTTTTCTTGAGTTTTGCTTTTGGACGTGCCTCCTTAGCTGGATGCAAACAACATACGAAGGTACTCGTGTGAATTTTTTCGGAATTTTTCAACGCAATACGGGCTCCGGGAAAAATTCCAGAAACCAGGGCCAGATTTCAAAAATCTGGAAAGAGGATAGCCTTGGATTGCCCCAAATTTATGAAAAATTCTCCCGGAAGGATTTTCTGCTGAAAGTCCTGTGGAAGGGTCCCAGTAGAATCTGGGACAAAACGCGACGGGTTTCAGGTCAAACGGACGAGTATTCAGTCTGGAAAAAAATCAAACAGTTTCCCCACACAGGGGCGAACCTTCCTTTCGGCCCTGGCAATGATGAACAAAACATCTACTGCGAGTCCTGTGGACCCAACTTTAGGCTGAAACCTTGGCCACAACACAGTAGAAACAATAAGGAACGTCTGGTAAAAATTTCAGATAAAAGGAATCCAAGGAATAGGTCCCGGACCGAGAGGAAACAAAATTGGAAAACTTGTTTCTCCGAAAACGAAACGTCCTGGCTTCTCCTCCTCATATCTTTTTCTTGAGTTTTGCTTTTGGACGTGCCTCCTTAGCTGGATGCAAACAACATATGAAGGTACTCGTGTGAATTTTTTCGGAATTTTTCAACGCAATACGGGCTCCGGGAAAAATTCTAGAAACCAGGGCCAGATTTCAAAAATCTGGAAAGAGGATAGCCTTGGATTGCCCCAAATTTATGAAAAATTCTCCCGGAAGGATTTTCTGCTGAAAGTCCTGTGGAAGGGTCCCAGTAGAATCTGGGACAAAACGCGACGGGTTTCAGGTCAAACGGACGAGTATTCAGTCTGGAAAAAAATCAAACAGTTTCCCCACACAGGGGCGAACCTTCCTTTCGGCCCTGGCAATGATGAACAAAACATCTACTGCGAGTCCTGTGGACCCAACTTTAGGCTGAAACCTTGGCCACAACACAGTAGAAACAATAAGGAACGTCTGGTAAAAATTTCAGATAAAAGGAATCCAAGGAATAGGTCCCGGACCGAGAGGAAACAAAATTGGAAAACTCGTTTCTCCGAAAACGAAACGTCCTGGCTTCTCCTCCTCATATCTTTTTCTTGAGTTTTGCTTTTGGACGTGCCTCCTTAGCTGGATGCAAACAACATACGAAGGTACTCGTGTGAATTTTTTCGGAATTTTTCAACGCAATACGGGCTCCGGGAAAAATTCCAGAAACCAGGGCCAGATTTCAAAAATCTGGAAAGAGGATAGCCTTGGATTGCCCCAAATTTATGAAAAATTCTCCCGGAAGGATTTTCTGCTGAAAGTCCTGTGGAAGGGTCCCAGTAGAATCTGGGACAAAACGCGACGGGTTTCAGGTTAAACGGACGAGTATTCAGCCTGGAAAAAAATCAAACAGTTTCCCCACACAGGGGCGAACCTTCCTTTCGGCCCTGGCAATGATGAACAAAACATCTACTGCGAGTCCTGTGGACCCAACTTTAGGCTGAAACCTTGGCCACAACACAGTAGAAACAATAAGGAACGTCTGGTAAAAATTTCAGATAAAAGGAATCCAAGTAATAGGTCCCGGACCGAGAGGAAACAAAATTGGAAAACTTGTTTCTCCGAAAACGAAACGTCCTGGCTTCTCCTCCTCATATCTTTTTCTTGAGTTTTGCTTTTGGACGTGCCTCCTTAGCTGGATGCAAACAACATACGAAGGTACTCGTGTGAATTTTTTCGGAATTTTTCAACGCAATACGGGCTCCGGGAAAAATTCCAGAAACCAGGGCCAGATTTCAAAAATCTGGAAAGAGGATAGCCTTGGATTGCCCCAAATTTATGAAAAATTCTCCCGGAAGGATTTTCTGCTGAAAGTCCTGTGGAAGGGTCCCAGTAGAATCTGGGACAAAACGCGACGGGTTTCAGGTTAAACGGACGAGTATTCAGCCTGGAAAAAAATCAAACAGTTTCCCCACACAGGGGCGAACCTTCCTTTCGGCCCTGGCAATGATGAACAAAACATCTACTGCGAGTCCTGTGGACCCAACTTTAGGCTGAAACCTTGGCCACAACACAGTAGAAACAATAAGGAACGTCTGGTAAAAATTTCAGATAAAAGGAATCCAAGTAATAGGTCCCGGACCGAGAGGAAACAAAATTGGAAAACTTGTTTCTCCGAAAACGAAACGTCCTGGCTTCTCCTCCTCATATCTTTTTCTTGAGTTTTGCTTTTGGACGTGCCTCCTTAGCTGGATGCAAATAACATATGAAGGTACTCGTGTGAATTTTTTCGGAATTTTTCAACGCAATACGGGCTCCGGGAAAAATTCCAGAAACCAGGGCCAGATTTAAAAAATCTGGAAAGAGGATAGCCTTGGATTGCCCCAAATTTATGAAAAATTCTCCCGGAAGGATTTTCTGCTGAAAGTCCTGTGGAAGGGTCCCAGTAGAATCTGGGACAAAACGCGACGGGTTTCAGGTCAAACGGACGAGTATTCAGTCTGGAAAAAAATCAAACAGTTTCCCCACACAGGGGCGAACCTTCCTTTCGGCCCTGCCAATGATGAACAAAACATCTACTGCGAGTCCTGTGGACCCAACTTTAGGCTGAAACCTTGGCCACAACACAGTAGAAACAATAAGGAACGTCTGGTAAAAATTTCAGATAAAAGGAATCCAAGGAATAGGTCCCGGACCGAGAGGAAACAAAATTGGAAAACTTGTTTCTCCGAAAACGAAACGTCCTGGCTTCTCCTCCTCATATCTTTTTCTTGAGTTTTGCTTTTGGACGTGCCTCCTTAGCTGGATGCAAACAACATACGAAGGTACTCGTGTGAATTTTTTCGGAATTTTTCAACACAATACGGGCTCCGGGGAAAATTCCAGAAACCAGGGCCAGATTTCAAAAATCTGGAAAGAGGATAGCCTTGGATTGCCCCAAATTTATGAAAAATTCTCCCGGAAGGATTTTCTGCTGAAAGTCCTGTGGAAGGGTCCCAGTAGAATCTGGGACAAAACGCGACGGGTTTCAGGTCAAACGGACGAGTATTCAGTCTGGAAAAAAATCAAACAGTTTCCCCACACAGGGGCGAACCTTCCTTTCGGCCCTGGCAATGATGAACAAAACATCTACTGCGAGTCCTGTGGACCCAACTTTAGGCTGAAACCTTGGCCACAACACAGTAGAAACAATAAGGAACGTCTGGTAAAAATTTCAGATAAAAGGAATCCAAGGAATAGGTCCCGGACCGAGAGGAAACAAAATTGGAAAACTTGTTTCTCCGAAAACGAAACGTCCTGGCTTCTCCTCCTCATATCTTTTTCTTGAGTTTTGCTTTTGGACGTGCCTCCTTAGCTGGATGCAAACAACATACGAAGGTACTCGTGTGAATTTTTTCGGAATTTTTCAACGCAATACGGGCTCCGGGAAAAATTCCAGAAACCAGGGCCAGATTTCAAAAATCTGGAAAGAGGATAGCCTTGGATTGCCCCAAATTTATGAAAAATTCTCCCGGAAGGATTTTCTGCTGAAAGTCCTGTGGAAGGGTCCCAGTAGAATCTGGGACAAAACGCGACGGGTTTCAGGTCAAACGGACGAGTATTCAGTCTGGAAAAAAATCAAACAGTTTCCCCACACAGGGGCGAACCTTCCTTTCGGCCCTGGCAATGATGAACAAAACATCTACTGCGAGTCCTGTGGACCCAACTTTAGGCTGAAACCTTGGCCACAACACAGTAGAAACAATAAGGAACGTCTGGTAAAAATTTCAGATAAAAGGAATCCAAGGAATAGGTCCCGGACCGAGAGGAAACAAAATTGGAAAACTTGTTTCTCCGAAAACGAAACGTCCTGGCTTCTCCTCCTCATATCTTTTTCTTGAGTTTTGCTTTTGGACGTGCCTCCTTAGCTGGATGCAAACAACATATGAAGGTACTCGTGTGAATTTTTTCGGAATTTTTCAACGCAATACGGGCTCCGGGAAAAATTCTAGAAACCAGGGCCAGATTTCAAAAATCTGGAAAGAGGATAGCCTTGGATTGCCCCAAATTTATGAAAAATTCTCCCGGAAGGATTTTCTGCTGAAAGTCCTGTGGAAGGGTCCCAGTAGAATCTGGGACAAAACGCGACGGGTTTCAGGTCAAACGGACGAGTATTCAGTCTGGAAAAAAATCAAACAGTTTCCCAACACAGGGCCGAACCTTCCTTTCGGCCCTGGCAAAGATGAACAAAACATCTACTGCGAGTCCTGTGGACCCAACTTTAGGCTGAAACCTTGGCCACAACACAGTAGAAACAATAAGGAACGTCTGGTAAAAATTTCAGATAAAAGGAATCCAAGGAATAGGTCCCGGACCGAGAGGAAACAAAATTGGAAAACTTGTTTCTCCGAAAACGAAACGTCCTGGCTTCTCCTCCTCATATCTTTTTCTTGAGTTTTGCTTTTGGACGTGCCTCCTTAGCTGGATGCAAACAACATATGAAGGTACTCGTGTGAATTTTTTTGGAATTTTTCAACGCAATACGGGCTCCGGGGAAAATTCCAGAAACCAGGGCCAGATTTCAAAAATCTAGAAAGAGGATAGCCTTGGATTGCCCCAAATTTATGAAAAATTCTCCCGGAAGGATTTTCTGCTGAAAGTCCTGTGGAAGGGTCCCAGTAGAATCTGGGACAAAACGCGACGGGTTTCAGGTCAAACGGACGAGTATTCAGTCTGGAAAAATATCAAACAGTTTCCCCACACAGGGGCGAACCTTCCTTTCGGCCCTGGCAATGATGAACAAAACATCTACTGCGAGTCCTGTGGACCCAACTTTAGGCTGAAACCTTGGCCACAACACAGTAGAAACAATAAGGAACGTCTGGTAAAAATTTCAGATAAAAGGAATCCAAGGAATAGGTCCCGGACCGAGAGGAAACAAAATTGGAAAACTTGTTTCTCCGAAAACGAAACGTCCTGGCTTCTCCTCCTCATATCTTTTTCTTGAGTTTTGCTTTTGGACGTGCCTCCTTAGCTGGATGCAAACAACATATGAAGGTACTCGTGTGAATTTTTTCGGAATTTTTCAACGCAATACGGGCTCCGGGGAAAATTCCAGAAACCAGGGCCAGATTTCAAAAATCTGGAAAGAGGATAGCCTTGGATTGCCCCAAATTTATGAAAAATTCTCCAGGAAGGATTTTCTGCTGAAAGTCCTGTGGAAGGGTCCCAGTAGAATCTGGGACAAAACGCGACGGGTTTCAGGTCAAACGGACGAGTATTCAGTCTGGAAAAAAATCAAACAGTTTCCCCACACAGGGGCGAACCTTCCTTTCGGCCCTGGCAATGATGAACAAAACATCTACTGCGAGTCCTGTGGACCCAACTTTAGGCTGAAACCTTGGCCACAACACAGTAGAAACAATAAGGAACGTCTGGTAAAAATTTCAGATAAAAGGAATCCAAGGAATAGGTCCCGGACCGAGAGGAAACAAAATTGGAAAACTTGTTTCTCCGAAAACGAAACGTCCTGGCTTCTCCTCCTCATATCTTTTTCTTGAGTTTTGCTTTTGGACGTGCCTCCTTAGCTGGATGCAAACAACATATGAAGGTACTCGTGTGAATTTTTTCGGAATTTTTCAACGCAATACGGGCTCCGGGAAAAATTCCAGAAACCAGGGCCAGATTTCAAAAATCTGGAAAGAGGATAGCCTTGGATTGCCCCAAATTTATGAAAAATTCTCCCGGAAGGATTTTCTGCTGAAAGTCCTGTGGAAGGGTCCCAGTAGAATCTGGGACAAAACGCGACGGGTTTCAGGTCAAACGGACGAGTATTCAGTCTGGAAAAAAATCAAACAGTTTCCCCACACAGGGGCGAACCTTCCTGTCGGCCCTGGCAATGATGAACAAAACATCTACTGCGAGTCCTGTGGACCCAACTTTAGGCTGAAACCTTGGCCACAACACAGTAGAAACAATAAGGAACGTCTGGTAAAAATTTCAGATAAAAGGAATCCAAGGAATAGGTCCCGGACCGAGAGGAAAAAAAATTGGAAAACTTGTTTCTCCGAAAACGAAACGTCCTGGCTTCTCCTCCTCATATCTTTTTCTTGAGTTTTGCTTTTGGACGTGCCTCCTTAGCTGGATGCAAACAACATATGAAGGTACTCGTGTGAATTTTTTCGGAATTTTTCAACGCAATACGGGCTCCGGGGAAAATTCCAGAAACCAGGGCCAGATTTCAAAAATCTGGAAAGAGGATAGCCTTGGATTGCCCCAAATTTATGAAAAATTCTCCCGGAAGGATTTTCTGCTGAAAGTCCTGTGGAAGGGTCCCAGTAGAATCTGGGACAAAACGCGACGGGTTTCAGGTCAAACGGACGAGTATTCAGTTTGGAAAAAAATCAAACAGTTTCCCCACACAGGGGCGAACCTTCCTTTCGGCCCTGGCAATGATGAACAAAACATCTACTGCGAGTCCTGTGGACCCAACTTTAGGCTGAAACCTTGGCCACAACACAGTAGAAACAATAAGGAACGTCTGGTAAAAATTTCAGATAAAAGGAATCCAAGGAATAGGTCCCGGACCGAGAGGAAACAAAATTGGAAAACTTGTTTCTCCGAAAACGAAACGTCCTGGCTTCTCCTCCTCATATCTTTTTCTTGAGTTTTGCTTTTGGACGTGCCTCCTTAGCTGGATGCAAACAACATATGAAGGTACTCGTGTGAATTTTTTCGGAATTTTTCAACGCAATACGGGCTCCGGGAAAAATTCTAGAAACCAGGGCCAGATTTCAAAAATCTGGAAAGAGGATAGCCTTGGATTGCCCCAAATTTATGAAAAATTCTCCCGGAAGGATTTTCTGCTGAAAGTCCTGTGGAAGGGTCCCAGTAGAATCTGGGACAAAACGCGACGGGTTTCAGGTCAAACGGACGAGTATTCAGTCTGGAAAAAAATCAAACAGTTTCCCCACACAGGGGCGAACCTTCCTTTCGGCCCTGGCAATGATGAACAAAACATCTACTGCGAGTCCTGTGGACCCAACTTTAGGCTGAAACCTTGGCCACAACACAGTAGAAACAATAAGGAACGTCTGGTAAAAATTTCAGATAAAAGGAATCCAAGGAATAGGTCCCGGACCGAGAGGAAACAAAATTGGAAAACTTGTTTCTCCGAAAACGAAACGTCCTGGCTTCTCCTCCTCATATCTTTTTCTTGAGTTTTGCTTTTGGACGTGCCTCCTTAGCTGGATGCAAACAACATACGAAGGTACTCGTGTGAATTTTTTCGGAATTTTTCAACGCAATACGGGCTCCGGGAAAAATTCCAGAAACCAGGGCCAGATTTCAAAAATCTAGAAAGAGGATAGCCTTGGATTGCCCCAAATTTATGAAAAATTCTCCCGGAAGGATTTTCTGCTGAAAGTCCTGTGGAAGGGTCCCAGTAGAATCTGGGACAAAACGCGACGGGTTTCAGGTCAAACGGACGAGTATTCAGTCTGGAAAAATATCAAACAGTTTCCCCACACAGGGGCGAACCTTCCTTTCGGCCCTGGCAATGATGAACAAAACATCTACTGCGAGTCCTGTGGACCCAACTTTAGGCTGAAACCTTGGCCACAACACAGTAGAAACAATAAGGAACGTCTGGTAAAAATTTCAGATAAAAGGAATCCAAGGAATAGGTCCCGGACCGAGAGGAAACAAAATTGGAAAACTTGTTTCTCCGAAAACGAAACGTCCTGGCTTCTCCTCCTCATATCTTTTTCTTGAGTTTTGCTTTTGGACGTGCCTCCTTAGCTGGATGCAAACAACATATGAAGGTACTCGTGTGAATTTTTTCGGAATTTTTCAACGCAATACGGGCTCCGGGGAAAATTCCAGAAACCAGGGCCAGATTTCAAAAATCTGGAAAGAGGATAGCCTTGGATTGCCCCAAATTTATGAAAAATTCTCCCGGAAGGATTTTCTGCTGAAAGTCCTGTGGAAGGGTCCCAGTAGAATCTGGGACAAAACGCGACGGGTTTCAGGTCAAACGGACGAGTATTCAGTCTGGAAAAAAATCAAACAGTTTCCCCACACAGGGGCGAACCTTCCTTTCGGCCCTGGCAATGATGAACAAAACATCTACTGCGAGTCCTGTGGACCCAACTTTAGGCTGAAACCTTGGCCACAACACAGTAGAAACAATAAGGAACGTCTGGTAAAAATTTCAGATAAAAGGAATCCAAGGAATAGGTCCCGGACCGAGAGGAAACAAAATTGGAAAACTTGTTTCTCCGAAAACGAAACGTCCTGGCTTCTCCTCCTCATATCTTTTTCTTGAGTTTTGCTTTTGGACGTGCCTCCTTAGCTGGATGCAAACAACATATGAAGGTACTCGTGTGAATTTTTTCGGAATTTTTCAACGCAATACGGGCTCCGGGAAAAATTCTAGAAACCAGGGCCAGATTTCAAAAATCTGGAAAGAGGATAGCCTTGGATTGCCCCAAATTTATGAAAAATTCTCCCGGAAGGATTTTCTGCTGAAAGTCCTGTGGAAGGGTCCCAGTAGAATCTGGGACAAAACGCGACGGGTTTCAGGTCAAACGGACGAGTATTCAGTCTGGAAAAAAATCAAACAGTTTCCCCACACAGGGGCGAACCTTCCTTTCGGCCCTGGCAATGATGAACAAAACATCTACTGCGAGTCCTGTGGACCCAACTTTAGGCTGAAACCTTGGCCACAACACAGTAGAAACAATAAGGAACGTCTGGTAAAAATTTCAGATAAAAGGAATCCAAGGAATAGGTCCCGGACCGAGAGGAAACAAAATTGGAAAACTTGTTTCTCCGAAAACGAAACGTCCTGGCTTCTCCTCCTCATATCTTTTTCTTGAGTTTTGCTTTTGGACGTGCCTCCTTAGCTGGATGCAAACAACATACGAAGGTACTCGTGTGAATTTTTTCGGAATTTTTCAACGCAATACGGGCTCCGGGAAAAATTCCAGAAACCAGGGCCAGATTTCAAAAATCTAGAAAGAGGATAGCCTTGGATTGCCCCAAATTTATGAAAAATTCTCCCGGAAGGATTTTCTGCTGAAAGTCCTGTGGAAGGGTCCCAGTAGAATCTGGGACAAAACGCGACGGGTTTCAGGTCAAACGGACGAGTATTCAGTCTGGAAAAATATCAAACAGTTTCCCCACACAGGGGCGAACCTTCCTTTCGGCCCTGGCAATGATGAACAAAACATCTACTGCGAGTCCTGTGGACCCAACTTTAGGCTGAAACCTTGGCCACAACACAGTAGAAACAATAAGGAACGTCTGGTAAAAATTTCAGATAAAAGGAATCCAAGGAATAGGTCCCGGACCGAGAGGAAACAAAATTGGAAAACTTGTTTCTCCGAAAACGAAACGTCCTGGCTTCTCCTCCTCATATCTTTTTCTTGAGTTTTGCTTTTGGACGTGCCTCCTTAGCTGGATGCAAACAACATATGAAGGTACTCGTGTGAATTTTTTCGGAA
Organism: Phaseolus coccineus; assembly: GCA_037954025.1. NCBI lineage: Eukaryota > Viridiplantae > Streptophyta > Magnoliopsida > Fabales > Fabaceae > Phaseolus > Phaseolus coccineus. Next base: position 60,268,748 of record CM075677.1, read on the forward strand.
TTTTTCAACGCAATACGGGCTCCGGGGAAAATTCCAGAAACCAGGGCCAGATTTCAAAAATCTGGAAAGAGGATAGCCTTGGATTGCCCCAAATTTATGAAAAATTCTCCCGGAAGGATTTTCTGCTGAAAGTCCTGTGGAAGGGTCCCAGTAGAATCTGGGACAAAACGCGACGGGTTTCAGGTCAAACGGACGAGTATTCAGTCTGGAAAAAAATCAAACAGTTTCCCCACACAGGGGCGAACCTTCCTTTCGGCCCTGGCAATGATGAACAAAACATCTACTGCGAGTCCTGTGGACCCAACTTTAGGCTGAAACCTTGGCCACAACACAGTAGAAACAATAAGGAACGTCTGGTAAAAATTTCAGATAAAAGGAATCCAAGGAATAGGTCCCGGACCGAGAGGAAACAAAATTGGAAAACTTGTTTCTCCGAAAACGAAACGTCCTGGCTTCTCCTCCTCATATCTTTTTCTTGAGTTTTGCTTTTGGACGTGCCTCCTTAGCTGGATGCAAACAACATATGAAGGTACTCGTGTGAATTTTTTCGGAATTTTTCAACGCAATACGGGCTCCGGGAAAAATTCTAGAAACCAGGGCCAGATTTCAAAAATCTGGAAAGAGGATAGCCTTGGATTGCCCCAAATTTATGAAAAATTCTCCCGGAAGGATTTTCTGCTGAAAGTCCTGTGGAAGGGTCCCAGTAGAATCTGGGACAAAACGCGACGGGTTTCAGGTCAAACGGACGAGTATTCAGTCTGGAAAAAAATCAAACAGTTTCCCCACACAGGGGCGAACCTTCCTTTCGGCCCTGGCAATGATGAACAAAACATCTACTGCGAGTCCTGTGGACCCAACTTTAGGCTGAAACCTTGGCCACAACACAGTAGAAACAATAAGGAACGTCTGGTAAAAATTTCAGATAAAAGGAATCCAAGGAATAGGTCCCGGACCGAGAGGAAACAAAATTGGAAAACTTGTTTCTCCGAAAACGAAACGTCCTGGCTTCTCCTCCTCATATCTTTTTCTTGAGTTTTGCTTTTGGACGTGCCTCCTTAGCTGGATGCAAACAACATACGAAGGTACTCGTGTGAATTTTTTCGGAATTTTTCAACGCAATACGGGCTCCGGGAAAAATTCCAGAAACCAGGGCCAGATTTCAAAAATCTAGAAAGAGGATAGCCTTGGATTGCCCCAAATTTATGAAAAATTCTCCCGGAAGGATTTTCTGCTGAAAGTCCTGTGGAAGGGTCCCAGTAGAATCTGGGACAAAACGCGACGGGTTTCAGGTCAAACGGACGAGTATTCAGTCTGGAAAAATATCAAACAGTTTCCCCACACAGGGGCGAACCTTCCTTTCGGCCCTGGCAATGATGAACAAAACATCTACTGCGAGTCCTGTGGACCCAACTTTAGGCTGAAACCTTGGCCACAACACAGTAGAAACAATAAGGAACGTCTGGTAAAAATTTCAGATAAAAGGAATCCAAGGAATAGGTCCCGGACCGAGAGGAAACAAAATTGGAAAACTTGTTTCTCCGAAAACGAAACGTCCTGGCTTCTCCTCCTCATATCTTTTTCTTGAGTTTTGCTTTTGGACGTGCCTCCTTAGCTGGATGCAAACAACATATGAAGGTACTCGTGTGAATTTTTTCGGAATTTTTCAACGCAATACGGGCTCCGGGAAAAATTCTAGAAACCAGGGCCAGATTTCAAAAATCTGGAAAGAGGATAGCCTTGGATTGCCCCAAATTTATGAAAAATTCTCCCGGAAGGATTTTCTGCTGAAAGTCCTGTGGAAGGGTCCCAGTAGAATCTGGGACAAAACGCGACGGGTTTCAGGTCAAACGGACGAGTATTCAGTCTGGAAAAAAATCAAACAGTTTCCCCACACAGGGGCGAACCTTCCTTTCGGCCCTGGCAATGATGAACAAAACATCTACTGCGAGTCCTGTGGACCCAACTTTAGGCTGAAACCTTGGCCACAACACAGTAGAAACAATAAGGAACGTCTGGTAAAAATTTCAGATAAAAGGAATCCAAGGAATAGGTCCCGGACCGAGAGGAAACAAAATTGGAAAACTTGTTTCTCCGAAAACGAAACGTCCTGGCTTCTCCTCCTCATATCTTTTTCTTGAGTTTTGCTTTTGGACGTGCCTCCTTAGCTGGATGCAAACAACATATGAAGGTACTCGTGTGAATTTTTTCGGAATTTTTCAACGCAATACGGGCTCCGGGAAAAATTCTAGAAACCAGGGCCAGATTTCAAAAATCTGGAAAGAGGATAGCCTTGGATTGCCCCAAATTTATGAAAAATTCTCCCGGAAGGATTTTCTGCTGAAAGTCCTGTGGAAGGGTCCCAGTAGAATCTGGGACAAAACGCGACGGGTTTCAGGTCAAACGGACGAGTATTCAGTCTGGAAAAAAATCAAACAGTTTCCCCACACAGGGGCGAACCTTCCTTTCGGCCCTGGCAATGATGAACAAAACATCTACTGCGAGTCCTGTGGACCCAACTTTAGGCTGAAACCTTGGCCACAACACAGTAGAAACAATAAGGAACGCCTGGTAAAAATTGCAGATAAAAGGAATCCAAGGAATAGGTCCCGGACCGAGTGGAAACAAAATTGGAAAACTTGTTTCTCCGAAAACGAAACGTCCTGGCTTCTCCTCCTCATATCTTTTTCTTGAGTTTTGCTTTTGGACGTGCCTCCTTAGCTGGATGCAAACAACATATGAAGGTACTCGTGTGAATTTTTTCGGAATTTTTCAACGCGATAAGGGCTCTGGGAAAAATTCCAGAAACCAGGGCCAGATTTCAAAAATCTGGAAAGAGGATAGCCTTGGATTGCCCCAAATTTATGAAAAATTCTCCCGGAAGGATTTTCTGCTGAAAGTCCTGTGGAAGGGTCCCAGTAGAATCTGGGACAAAACGCGACGGGTTTCAGGTCAAACGGACGAGTATTCAGTCTGGAAAAAAATCAAACAGTTTCCCCACACAGGGGCGAACCTTCCTTTCGGCCCTGGCAATGATGAACAAAACATCTACTGCGAGTCCTGTGGACCCAACTTTAGGCTGAAACCTTGGCCACAACACAGTAGAAACAATAAGGAACGTCTGGTAAAAATTTCAGATAAAAGGAATCCAAGGAATAGGTCCCGGACCGAGAGGAAACAAAATTGGAAAACTTGTTTCTCCGAAAACGAAACGTCCTGGCTTCTCCTCCTCATATCTTTTTCTTGAGTTTTGCTTTTGGACGTGCCTCCTTAGCTGGATGCAAACAACATACGAAGGTACTCGTGTGAATTTTTTCGGAATTTTTCAACACAATACGGGCTCCGGGGAAAATTCCAGAAACCAGGGCCAGATTTCAAAAATCTGGAAAGAGGATAGCCTTGGATGGCCCCAAATTTATGAAAAATTCTCCCGGAAGGATTTTCTGCTGAAAGTCCTGTGGAAGGGTCCCAGTAGAATCTGGGACAAAACGCGACGGGTTTCAGGTCAAACGGACGAGTATTCAGTCTGGAAAAAAATCAAACAGTTTCCCCACACAGGGGCGAACCTTCCTTTCGGCCCTGGCAATGATGAACAAAACATCTACTGCGAGTCCTGTGGACCCAACTTTAGGCTGAAACCTTGGCCACAACACAGTAGAAACAATAAGGAACGTCTGGTAAAAATTTCAGATAAAAGGAATCCAAGGAATAGGTCCCGGACCGAGAGGAAACAAAATTGGAAAACTTGTTTCTCCGAAAACGAAACGTCCTGGCTTCTCCTCCTCATATCTTTTTCTTGAGTTTTGCTTTTGGACGTGCCTCCTTAGCTGGATGCAAACAACATACGAAGGTACTCGTGTGAATTTTTTCGGAATTTTTCAACGCAATACGGGCTCCGGGAAAAATTCCAGAAACCAGGGCCAGATTTCAAAAATCTGGAAAGAGGATAGCCTTGGATTGCCCCAAATTTATGAAAAATTCTCCCGGAAGGATTTTCTGCTGAAAGTCCTGTGGAAGGGTCCCAGTAGAATCTGGGACAAAACGCGACGGGTTTCAGGTCAAACGGACGAGTATTCAGTCTGGAAAAAAATCAAACAGTTTCCCCACACAGGGGCGAACCTTCCTTTCGGCCCTGGCAATGATGAACAAAACATCTACTGCGAGTCCTGTGGACCCAACTTTAGGCTGAAACCTTGGCCACAACACAGTAGAAACAATAAGGAACGTCTGGTAAAAATTTCAGATAAAAGGAATCCAAGGAATAGGTCCCGGACCGAGAGGAAACAAAATTGGAAAACTTGTTTCTCCGAAAACGAAACGTCCTGGCTTCTCCTCCTCATATCTTTTTCTTGAGTTTTGCTTTTGGACGTGCCTCCTTAGCTGGATGCAAACAACATATGAAGGTACTCGTGTGAATTTTTTCGGAATTTTTCAACGCAATACGGGCTCCGGGAAAAATTCTAGAAACCAGGGCCAGATTTCAAAAATCTGGAAAGAGGATAGCCTTGGATTGCCCCAAATTTATGAAAAATTCTCCCGGAAGGATTTTCTGCTGAAAGTCCTGTGGAAGGGTCCCAGTAGAATCTGGGACAAAACGCGACGGGTTTCAGGTCAAACGGACGAGTATTCAGTCTGGAAAAAAATCAAACAGTTTCCCCACACAGGGGCGAACCTTCCTTTCGGCCCTGGCAATGATGAACAAAACATCTACTGCGAGTCCTGTGGACCCAACTTTAGGCTGAAACCTTGGCCACAACACAGTAGAAACAATAAGGAACGTCTGGTAAAAATTTCAGATAAAAGGAATCCAAGGAATAGGTCCCGGACCGAGAGGAAACAAAATTGGAAAACTCGTTTCTCCGAAAACGAAACGTCCTGGCTTCTCCTCCTCATATCTTTTTCTTGAGTTTTGCTTTTGGACGTGCCTCCTTAGCTGGATGCAAACAACATACGAAGGTACTCGTGTGAATTTTTTCGGAATTTTTCAACGCAATACGGGCTCCGGGAAAAATTCCAGAAACCAGGGCCAGATTTCAAAAATCTGGAAAGAGGATAGCCTTGGATTGCCCCAAATTTATGAAAAATTCTCCCGGAAGGATTTTCTGCTGAAAGTCCTGTGGAAGGGTCCCAGTAGAATCTGGGACAAAACGCGACGGGTTTCAGGTTAAACGGACGAGTATTCAGCCTGGAAAAAAATCAAACAGTTTCCCCACACAGGGGCGAACCTTCCTTTCGGCCCTGGCAATGATGAACAAAACATCTACTGCGAGTCCTGTGGACCCAACTTTAGGCTGAAACCTTGGCCACAACACAGTAGAAACAATAAGGAACGTCTGGTAAAAATTTCAGATAAAAGGAATCCAAGTAATAGGTCCCGGACCGAGAGGAAACAAAATTGGAAAACTTGTTTCTCCGAAAACGAAACGTCCTGGCTTCTCCTCCTCATATCTTTTTCTTGAGTTTTGCTTTTGGACGTGCCTCCTTAGCTGGATGCAAACAACATACGAAGGTACTCGTGTGAATTTTTTCGGAATTTTTCAACGCAATACGGGCTCCGGGAAAAATTCCAGAAACCAGGGCCAGATTTCAAAAATCTGGAAAGAGGATAGCCTTGGATTGCCCCAAATTTATGAAAAATTCTCCCGGAAGGATTTTCTGCTGAAAGTCCTGTGGAAGGGTCCCAGTAGAATCTGGGACAAAACGCGACGGGTTTCAGGTTAAACGGACGAGTATTCAGCCTGGAAAAAAATCAAACAGTTTCCCCACACAGGGGCGAACCTTCCTTTCGGCCCTGGCAATGATGAACAAAACATCTACTGCGAGTCCTGTGGACCCAACTTTAGGCTGAAACCTTGGCCACAACACAGTAGAAACAATAAGGAACGTCTGGTAAAAATTTCAGATAAAAGGAATCCAAGTAATAGGTCCCGGACCGAGAGGAAACAAAATTGGAAAACTTGTTTCTCCGAAAACGAAACGTCCTGGCTTCTCCTCCTCATATCTTTTTCTTGAGTTTTGCTTTTGGACGTGCCTCCTTAGCTGGATGCAAATAACATATGAAGGTACTCGTGTGAATTTTTTCGGAATTTTTCAACGCAATACGGGCTCCGGGAAAAATTCCAGAAACCAGGGCCAGATTTAAAAAATCTGGAAAGAGGATAGCCTTGGATTGCCCCAAATTTATGAAAAATTCTCCCGGAAGGATTTTCTGCTGAAAGTCCTGTGGAAGGGTCCCAGTAGAATCTGGGACAAAACGCGACGGGTTTCAGGTCAAACGGACGAGTATTCAGTCTGGAAAAAAATCAAACAGTTTCCCCACACAGGGGCGAACCTTCCTTTCGGCCCTGCCAATGATGAACAAAACATCTACTGCGAGTCCTGTGGACCCAACTTTAGGCTGAAACCTTGGCCACAACACAGTAGAAACAATAAGGAACGTCTGGTAAAAATTTCAGATAAAAGGAATCCAAGGAATAGGTCCCGGACCGAGAGGAAACAAAATTGGAAAACTTGTTTCTCCGAAAACGAAACGTCCTGGCTTCTCCTCCTCATATCTTTTTCTTGAGTTTTGCTTTTGGACGTGCCTCCTTAGCTGGATGCAAACAACATACGAAGGTACTCGTGTGAATTTTTTCGGAATTTTTCAACACAATACGGGCTCCGGGGAAAATTCCAGAAACCAGGGCCAGATTTCAAAAATCTGGAAAGAGGATAGCCTTGGATTGCCCCAAATTTATGAAAAATTCTCCCGGAAGGATTTTCTGCTGAAAGTCCTGTGGAAGGGTCCCAGTAGAATCTGGGACAAAACGCGACGGGTTTCAGGTCAAACGGACGAGTATTCAGTCTGGAAAAAAATCAAACAGTTTCCCCACACAGGGGCGAACCTTCCTTTCGGCCCTGGCAATGATGAACAAAACATCTACTGCGAGTCCTGTGGACCCAACTTTAGGCTGAAACCTTGGCCACAACACAGTAGAAACAATAAGGAACGTCTGGTAAAAATTTCAGATAAAAGGAATCCAAGGAATAGGTCCCGGACCGAGAGGAAACAAAATTGGAAAACTTGTTTCTCCGAAAACGAAACGTCCTGGCTTCTCCTCCTCATATCTTTTTCTTGAGTTTTGCTTTTGGACGTGCCTCCTTAGCTGGATGCAAACAACATACGAAGGTACTCGTGTGAATTTTTTCGGAATTTTTCAACGCAATACGGGCTCCGGGAAAAATTCCAGAAACCAGGGCCAGATTTCAAAAATCTGGAAAGAGGATAGCCTTGGATTGCCCCAAATTTATGAAAAATTCTCCCGGAAGGATTTTCTGCTGAAAGTCCTGTGGAAGGGTCCCAGTAGAATCTGGGACAAAACGCGACGGGTTTCAGGTCAAACGGACGAGTATTCAGTCTGGAAAAAAATCAAACAGTTTCCCCACACAGGGGCGAACCTTCCTTTCGGCCCTGGCAATGATGAACAAAACATCTACTGCGAGTCCTGTGGACCCAACTTTAGGCTGAAACCTTGGCCACAACACAGTAGAAACAATAAGGAACGTCTGGTAAAAATTTCAGATAAAAGGAATCCAAGGAATAGGTCCCGGACCGAGAGGAAACAAAATTGGAAAACTTGTTTCTCCGAAAACGAAACGTCCTGGCTTCTCCTCCTCATATCTTTTTCTTGAGTTTTGCTTTTGGACGTGCCTCCTTAGCTGGATGCAAACAACATATGAAGGTACTCGTGTGAATTTTTTCGGAATTTTTCAACGCAATACGGGCTCCGGGAAAAATTCTAGAAACCAGGGCCAGATTTCAAAAATCTGGAAAGAGGATAGCCTTGGATTGCCCCAAATTTATGAAAAATTCTCCCGGAAGGATTTTCTGCTGAAAGTCCTGTGGAAGGGTCCCAGTAGAATCTGGGACAAAACGCGACGGGTTTCAGGTCAAACGGACGAGTATTCAGTCTGGAAAAAAATCAAACAGTTTCCCAACACAGGGCCGAACCTTCCTTTCGGCCCTGGCAAAGATGAACAAAACATCTACTGCGAGTCCTGTGGACCCAACTTTAGGCTGAAACCTTGGCCACAACACAGTAGAAACAATAAGGAACGTCTGGTAAAAATTTCAGATAAAAGGAATCCAAGGAATAGGTCCCGGACCGAGAGGAAACAAAATTGGAAAACTTGTTTCTCCGAAAACGAAACGTCCTGGCTTCTCCTCCTCATATCTTTTTCTTGAGTTTTGCTTTTGGACGTGCCTCCTTAGCTGGATGCAAACAACATATGAAGGTACTCGTGTGAATTTTTTTGGAATTTTTCAACGCAATACGGGCTCCGGGGAAAATTCCAGAAACCAGGGCCAGATTTCAAAAATCTAGAAAGAGGATAGCCTTGGATTGCCCCAAATTTATGAAAAATTCTCCCGGAAGGATTTTCTGCTGAAAGTCCTGTGGAAGGGTCCCAGTAGAATCTGGGACAAAACGCGACGGGTTTCAGGTCAAACGGACGAGTATTCAGTCTGGAAAAATATCAAACAGTTTCCCCACACAGGGGCGAACCTTCCTTTCGGCCCTGGCAATGATGAACAAAACATCTACTGCGAGTCCTGTGGACCCAACTTTAGGCTGAAACCTTGGCCACAACACAGTAGAAACAATAAGGAACGTCTGGTAAAAATTTCAGATAAAAGGAATCCAAGGAATAGGTCCCGGACCGAGAGGAAACAAAATTGGAAAACTTGTTTCTCCGAAAACGAAACGTCCTGGCTTCTCCTCCTCATATCTTTTTCTTGAGTTTTGCTTTTGGACGTGCCTCCTTAGCTGGATGCAAACAACATATGAAGGTACTCGTGTGAATTTTTTCGGAATTTTTCAACGCAATACGGGCTCCGGGGAAAATTCCAGAAACCAGGGCCAGATTTCAAAAATCTGGAAAGAGGATAGCCTTGGATTGCCCCAAATTTATGAAAAATTCTCCAGGAAGGATTTTCTGCTGAAAGTCCTGTGGAAGGGTCCCAGTAGAATCTGGGACAAAACGCGACGGGTTTCAGGTCAAACGGACGAGTATTCAGTCTGGAAAAAAATCAAACAGTTTCCCCACACAGGGGCGAACCTTCCTTTCGGCCCTGGCAATGATGAACAAAACATCTACTGCGAGTCCTGTGGACCCAACTTTAGGCTGAAACCTTGGCCACAACACAGTAGAAACAATAAGGAACGTCTGGTAAAAATTTCAGATAAAAGGAATCCAAGGAATAGGTCCCGGACCGAGAGGAAACAAAATTGGAAAACTTGTTTCTCCGAAAACGAAACGTCCTGGCTTCTCCTCCTCATATCTTTTTCTTGAGTTTTGCTTTTGGACGTGCCTCCTTAGCTGGATGCAAACAACATATGAAGGTACTCGTGTGAATTTTTTCGGAATTTTTCAACGCAATACGGGCTCCGGGAAAAATTCCAGAAACCAGGGCCAGATTTCAAAAATCTGGAAAGAGGATAGCCTTGGATTGCCCCAAATTTATGAAAAATTCTCCCGGAAGGATTTTCTGCTGAAAGTCCTGTGGAAGGGTCCCAGTAGAATCTGGGACAAAACGCGACGGGTTTCAGGTCAAACGGACGAGTATTCAGTCTGGAAAAAAATCAAACAGTTTCCCCACACAGGGGCGAACCTTCCTGTCGGCCCTGGCAATGATGAACAAAACATCTACTGCGAGTCCTGTGGACCCAACTTTAGGCTGAAACCTTGGCCACAACACAGTAGAAACAATAAGGAACGTCTGGTAAAAATTTCAGATAAAAGGAATCCAAGGAATAGGTCCCGGACCGAGAGGAAAAAAAATTGGAAAACTTGTTTCTCCGAAAACGAAACGTCCTGGCTTCTCCTCCTCATATCTTTTTCTTGAGTTTTGCTTTTGGACGTGCCTCCTTAGCTGGATGCAAACAACATATGAAGGTACTCGTGTGAATTTTTTCGGAATTTTTCAACGCAATACGGGCTCCGGGGAAAATTCCAGAAACCAGGGCCAGATTTCAAAAATCTGGAAAGAGGATAGCCTTGGATTGCCCCAAATTTATGAAAAATTCTCCCGGAAGGATTTTCTGCTGAAAGTCCTGTGGAAGGGTCCCAGTAGAATCTGGGACAAAACGCGACGGGTTTCAGGTCAAACGGACGAGTATTCAGTTTGGAAAAAAATCAAACAGTTTCCCCACACAGGGGCGAACCTTCCTTTCGGCCCTGGCAATGATGAACAAAACATCTACTGCGAGTCCTGTGGACCCAACTTTAGGCTGAAACCTTGGCCACAACACAGTAGAAACAATAAGGAACGTCTGGTAAAAATTTCAGATAAAAGGAATCCAAGGAATAGGTCCCGGACCGAGAGGAAACAAAATTGGAAAACTTGTTTCTCCGAAAACGAAACGTCCTGGCTTCTCCTCCTCATATCTTTTTCTTGAGTTTTGCTTTTGGACGTGCCTCCTTAGCTGGATGCAAACAACATATGAAGGTACTCGTGTGAATTTTTTCGGAATTTTTCAACGCAATACGGGCTCCGGGAAAAATTCTAGAAACCAGGGCCAGATTTCAAAAATCTGGAAAGAGGATAGCCTTGGATTGCCCCAAATTTATGAAAAATTCTCCCGGAAGGATTTTCTGCTGAAAGTCCTGTGGAAGGGTCCCAGTAGAATCTGGGACAAAACGCGACGGGTTTCAGGTCAAACGGACGAGTATTCAGTCTGGAAAAAAATCAAACAGTTTCCCCACACAGGGGCGAACCTTCCTTTCGGCCCTGGCAATGATGAACAAAACATCTACTGCGAGTCCTGTGGACCCAACTTTAGGCTGAAACCTTGGCCACAACACAGTAGAAACAATAAGGAACGTCTGGTAAAAATTTCAGATAAAAGGAATCCAAGGAATAGGTCCCGGACCGAGAGGAAACAAAATTGGAAAACTTGTTTCTCCGAAAACGAAACGTCCTGGCTTCTCCTCCTCATATCTTTTTCTTGAGTTTTGCTTTTGGACGTGCCTCCTTAGCTGGATGCAAACAACATACGAAGGTACTCGTGTGAATTTTTTCGGAATTTTTCAACGCAATACGGGCTCCGGGAAAAATTCCAGAAACCAGGGCCAGATTTCAAAAATCTAGAAAGAGGATAGCCTTGGATTGCCCCAAATTTATGAAAAATTCTCCCGGAAGGATTTTCTGCTGAAAGTCCTGTGGAAGGGTCCCAGTAGAATCTGGGACAAAACGCGACGGGTTTCAGGTCAAACGGACGAGTATTCAGTCTGGAAAAATATCAAACAGTTTCCCCACACAGGGGCGAACCTTCCTTTCGGCCCTGGCAATGATGAACAAAACATCTACTGCGAGTCCTGTGGACCCAACTTTAGGCTGAAACCTTGGCCACAACACAGTAGAAACAATAAGGAACGTCTGGTAAAAATTTCAGATAAAAGGAATCCAAGGAATAGGTCCCGGACCGAGAGGAAACAAAATTGGAAAACTTGTTTCTCCGAAAACGAAACGTCCTGGCTTCTCCTCCTCATATCTTTTTCTTGAGTTTTGCTTTTGGACGTGCCTCCTTAGCTGGATGCAAACAACATATGAAGGTACTCGTGTGAATTTTTTCGGAATTTTTCAACGCAATACGGGCTCCGGGGAAAATTCCAGAAACCAGGGCCAGATTTCAAAAATCTGGAAAGAGGATAGCCTTGGATTGCCCCAAATTTATGAAAAATTCTCCCGGAAGGATTTTCTGCTGAAAGTCCTGTGGAAGGGTCCCAGTAGAATCTGGGACAAAACGCGACGGGTTTCAGGTCAAACGGACGAGTATTCAGTCTGGAAAAAAATCAAACAGTTTCCCCACACAGGGGCGAACCTTCCTTTCGGCCCTGGCAATGATGAACAAAACATCTACTGCGAGTCCTGTGGACCCAACTTTAGGCTGAAACCTTGGCCACAACACAGTAGAAACAATAAGGAACGTCTGGTAAAAATTTCAGATAAAAGGAATCCAAGGAATAGGTCCCGGACCGAGAGGAAACAAAATTGGAAAACTTGTTTCTCCGAAAACGAAACGTCCTGGCTTCTCCTCCTCATATCTTTTTCTTGAGTTTTGCTTTTGGACGTGCCTCCTTAGCTGGATGCAAACAACATATGAAGGTACTCGTGTGAATTTTTTCGGAATTTTTCAACGCAATACGGGCTCCGGGAAAAATTCTAGAAACCAGGGCCAGATTTCAAAAATCTGGAAAGAGGATAGCCTTGGATTGCCCCAAATTTATGAAAAATTCTCCCGGAAGGATTTTCTGCTGAAAGTCCTGTGGAAGGGTCCCAGTAGAATCTGGGACAAAACGCGACGGGTTTCAGGTCAAACGGACGAGTATTCAGTCTGGAAAAAAATCAAACAGTTTCCCCACACAGGGGCGAACCTTCCTTTCGGCCCTGGCAATGATGAACAAAACATCTACTGCGAGTCCTGTGGACCCAACTTTAGGCTGAAACCTTGGCCACAACACAGTAGAAACAATAAGGAACGTCTGGTAAAAATTTCAGATAAAAGGAATCCAAGGAATAGGTCCCGGACCGAGAGGAAACAAAATTGGAAAACTTGTTTCTCCGAAAACGAAACGTCCTGGCTTCTCCTCCTCATATCTTTTTCTTGAGTTTTGCTTTTGGACGTGCCTCCTTAGCTGGATGCAAACAACATACGAAGGTACTCGTGTGAATTTTTTCGGAATTTTTCAACGCAATACGGGCTCCGGGAAAAATTCCAGAAACCAGGGCCAGATTTCAAAAATCTAGAAAGAGGATAGCCTTGGATTGCCCCAAATTTATGAAAAATTCTCCCGGAAGGATTTTCTGCTGAAAGTCCTGTGGAAGGGTCCCAGTAGAATCTGGGACAAAACGCGACGGGTTTCAGGTCAAACGGACGAGTATTCAGTCTGGAAAAATATCAAACAGTTTCCCCACACAGGGGCGAACCTTCCTTTCGGCCCTGGCAATGATGAACAAAACATCTACTGCGAGTCCTGTGGACCCAACTTTAGGCTGAAACCTTGGCCACAACACAGTAGAAACAATAAGGAACGTCTGGTAAAAATTTCAGATAAAAGGAATCCAAGGAATAGGTCCCGGACCGAGAGGAAACAAAATTGGAAAACTTGTTTCTCCGAAAACGAAACGTCCTGGCTTCTCCTCCTCATATCTTTTTCTTGAGTTTTGCTTTTGGACGTGCCTCCTTAGCTGGATGCAAACAACATATGAAGGTACTCGTGTGAATTTTTTCGGAATTTTTCAACGCAATACGGGCTCCGGGGAAAATTCCAGAAACCAGGGCCAGATTTCAAAAATCTGGAAAGAGGATAGCCTTGGATTGCCCCAAATTTATGAAAAATTCTCCCGGAAGGATTTTCTGCTGAAAGTCCTGTGGAAGGGTCCCAGTAGAATCTGGGACAAAACGCGACGGGTTTCAGGTCAAACGGACGAGTATTCAGTCTGGAAAAAAATCAAACAGTTTCCCCACACAGGGGCGAACCTTCCTTTCGGCCCTGGCAATGATGAACAAAACATCTACTGCGAGTCCTGTGGACCCAACTTTAGGCTGAAACCTTGGCCACAACACAGTAGAAACAATAAGGAACGTCTGGTAAAAATTTCAGATAAAAGGAATCCAAGGAATAGGTCCCGGACCGAGAGGAAACAAAATTGGAAAACTTGTTTCTCCGAAAACGAAACGTCCTGGCTTCTCCTCCTCATATCTTTTTCTTGAGTTTTGCTTTTGGACGTGCCTCCTTAGCTGGATGCAAACAACATATGAAGGTACTCGTGTGAATTTTTTCGGAATTTTTCAACGCAATACGGGCTCCGGGAAAAATTCTAGAAACCAGGGCCAGATTTCAAAAATCTGGAAAGAGGATAGCCTTGGATTGCCCCAAATTTATGAAAAATTCTCCCGGAAGGATTTTCTGCTGAAAGTCCTGTGGAAGGGTCCCAGTAGAATCTGGGACAAAACGCGACGGGTTTCAGGTCAAACGGACGAGTATTCAGTCTGGAAAAAAATCAAACAGTTTCCCCACACAGGGGCGAACCTTCCTTTCGGCCCTGGCAATGATGAACAAAACATCTACTGCGAGTCCTGTGGACCCAACTTTAGGCTGAAACCTTGGCCACAACACAGTAGAAACAATAAGGAACGTCTGGTAAAAATTTCAGATAAAAGGAATCCAAGGAATAGGTCCCGGACCGAGAGGAAACAAAATTGGAAAACTTGTTTCTCCGAAAACGAAACGTCCTGGCTTCTCCTCCTCATATCTTTTTCTTGAGTTTTGCTTTTGGACGTGCCTCCTTAGCTGGATGCAAACAACATACGAAGGTACTCGTGTGAATTTTTTCGGAATTTTTCAACGCAATACGGGCTCCGGGAAAAATTCCAGAAACCAGGGCCAGATTTCAAAAATCTAGAAAGAGGATAGCCTTGGATTGCCCCAAATTTATGAAAAATTCTCCCGGAAGGATTTTCTGCTGAAAGTCCTGTGGAAGGGTCCCAGTAGAATCTGGGACAAAACGCGACGGGTTTCAGGTCAAACGGACGAGTATTCAGTCTGGAAAAATATCAAACAGTTTCCCCACACAGGGGCGAACCTTCCTTTCGGCCCTGGCAATGATGAACAAAACATCTACTGCGAGTCCTGTGGACCCAACTTTAGGCTGAAACCTTGGCCACAACACAGTAGAAACAATAAGGAACGTCTGGTAAAAATTTCAGATAAAAGGAATCCAAGGAATAGGTCCCGGACCGAGAGGAAACAAAATTGGAAAACTTGTTTCTCCGAAAACGAAACGTCCTGGCTTCTCCTCCTCATATCTTTTTCTTGAGTTTTGCTTTTGGACGTGCCTCCTTAGCTGGATGCAAACAACATATGAAGGTACTCGTGTGAATTTTTTCGGAATTTTTCAACGCAATACGGGCTCCGGGAAAAATTCTAGAAACCAGGGCCAGATTTCAAAAATCTGGAAAGAGGATAGCCTTGGATTGCCCCAAATTTATGAAAAATTCTCCCGGAAGGATTTTCTGCTGAAAGTCCTGTGGAAGGGTCCCAGTAGAATCTGGGACAAAACGCGACGGGTTTCAGGTCAAACGGACGAGTATTCAGTCTGGAAAAAAATCAAACAGTTTCCCCACACAGGGGCGAACCTTCCTTTCGGCCCTGGCAATGATGAACAAAACATCTACTGCGAGTCCTGTGGACCCAACTTTAGGCTGAAACCTTGGCCACAACACAGTAGAAACAATAAGGAACGTCTGGTAAAAATTTCAGATAAAAGGAATCCAAGGAATAGGTCCCGGACCGAGAGGAAACAAAATTGGAAAACTTGTTTCTCCGAAAACGAAACGTCCTGGCTTCTCCTCCTCATATCTTTTTCTTGAGTTTTGCTTTTGGACGTGCCTCCTTAGCTGGATGCAAACAACATATGAAGGTACTCGTGTGAATTTTTTCGGAATTTTTCAACGCAATACGGGCTCCGGGAAAAATTCTAGAAACCAGGGCCAGATTTCAAAAATCTGGAAAGAGGATAGCCTTGGATTGCCCCAAATTTATGAAAAATTCTCCCGGAAGGATTTTCTGCTGAAAGTCCTGTGGAAGGGTCCCAGTAGAATCTGGGACAAAACGCGACGGGTTTCAGGTCAAACGGACGAGTATTCAGTCTGGAAAAAAATCAAACAGTTTCCCCACACAGGGGCGAACCTTCCTTTCGGCCCTGGCAATGATGAACAAAACATCTACTGCGAGTCCTGTGGACCCAACTTTAGGCTGAAACCTTGGCCACAACACAGTAGAAACAATAAGGAACGCCTGGTAAAAATTGCAGATAAAAGGAATCCAAGGAATAGGTCCCGGACCGAGTGGAAACAAAATTGGAAAACTTGTTTCTCCGAAAACGAAACGTCCTGGCTTCTCCTCCTCATATCTTTTTCTTGAGTTTTGCTTTTGGACGTGCCTCCTTAGCTGGATGCAAACAACATATGAAGGTACTCGTGTGAATTTTTTCGGAATTTTTCAACGCGATAAGGGCTCTGGGAAAAATTCCAGAAACCAGGGCCAGATTTCAAAAATCTGGAAAGAGGATAGCCTTGGATTGCCCCAAATTTATGAAAAATTCTCCCGGAAGGATTTTCTGCTGAAAGTCCTGTGGAAGGGTCCCAGTAGAATCTGGGACAAAACGCGACGGGTTTCAGGTCAAACGGACGAGTATTCAGTCTGGAAAAATATCAAACAGTTTCCCCACACAGGGGCGAACCTTCCTTTCGGCCCTGGCAATGATGAACAAAACATCTACTGCGAGTCCTGTGGACCCAACTTTAGGCTGAAACCTTGGCCACAACACAGTAGAAACAATAAGGAACGTCTGGTAAAAATTTCAGATAAAAGGAATCCAAGGAATAGGTCCCGGACCGAGAGGAAACAAAATTGGAAAACTTGTTTCTCCGAAAACGAAACGTCCTGGCTTCTCCTCCTCATATCTTTTTCTTGAGTTTTGCTTTTGGACGTGCCTCCTTAGCTGGATGCAAACAACATATGAAGGTACTCGTGTGAATTTTTTCGGAATTTTTCGACGGAAGACGGGCTCCGGGGAAAATTCCAGAAACCAGGGCCAGATTTCAAAAATCTGGAAAGAGGATAGCCTTGGATTGCCCCAAATTTATGAAAAATTCTCCCGGAAGGATTTTCTGCTGAAAGTCCTGTGGAAGGGTCCCAGTAGAATCTGGGACAAAACGCGACGGGTTTCAGGTCAAACGGACGAGTATTCAGTCTGGAAATATATCAAACAGTTTCCCCACACAGGGGCGAACCTTCCTTTCGGCCCTGGCAATGATGAACAAAACATCTACTGCGAGTCCTGTGGACCCAACTTTAGGCTGAAACCTTGGCCACAACACAGTAGAAACAATAAGGAACGTCTGGTAAAAATTTCAGATAAAAGGAATCCAAGGAATAGGTCCCGGACCGAGAGGAAACAAAATTGGAAAACTTGTTTCTCCGAAAACGAAACGTCCTGGCTTCTCCTCCTCATATCTTTTTCTTGACTTTTGCTTTTGGACGTGCCTCCTTAGCTGGATGCAAACAACATATGAAGGTACTCGTGTGAATTTTTTCGGAATTTTTCAACGCAATACGGGCTCCGGGGAAAATTCCAGAAACCAGGGCCAGATTTCAAAAATCTGGAAAGAGGATAGCCTTGGATTGCCCCAAATTTATGAAAAATTCTCCCGGAAGGATTTTCTGCTGAAAGTCCTGTGGAAGGGTCCCAGTAGAATCTGGGAAAAAACGCGACGGGTTTCAGGTCAAACGGACGAGTATTCAGTCTGGAAAAAAATCAAACAGTTTCCCCACACAGGGGCGAACCTTCCTTTCGGCCCTGGCAATGATGAACAAAACATCTACTGCGAGTCCTGTGGACCCAACTTTAGGCTGAAACCTTGGCCACAACACAGTAGAAACAATAAGGAACGTCTGGTAAAAATTTCAGATAAAAGGAATCCAAGGAATAGGTCCCGGACCGAGAGGAAACAAAATTGGAAAACTTGTTTCTCCGAAAACGAAACGTCCTGGCTTCTCCTCCTCATATCTTTTTCTTGAGTTTTGCTTTTGGACGTGCCTCCTTAGCTGGATGCAAACAACATATGAAGGTACTCGTGTGAATTTTTTCGGAATTTTTCGACGCAAGACGGGCTCCGGGGAAAATTCCAGAAACCAGGGCCAGATTTCAAAAATCTGGAAAGAGGATAGCCTTGGATTGCCCCAAATTTATGAAAAATTCTCCCGGAAGGATTTTCTGCTGAAAGTCCTGTGGAAGGGTCCCAGCAGAATCTGGGACAAAACGCGACGGGTTTCAGGTCAAACGGACGAGTTTTCAGTCTGGAAAAGAATCAAACAGTTTCCCCACACAGGGGCGAACCTTCCTTTCGGCCCTGACAATGATGAACAAAACATCTACTGCGAGTCCTGTGGACCCAACTTTAGGCTGAAACCTTGGCCACAACACAGTAGAAACAATAAGGAACGTCTGGTAAAAATTTCAGATAAAAGGAATCCAAGGAATAGGTCCCGGACCGAGAGGAAACAAAATTGGAAAACTTGTTTCTCCGAAAACGAAACGTCCTGGCTTCTCCTCCTCATATCTTTTTCTTGAGTTTTGCTTTTGGACGTGCCTCCTTAGCTGGATGCAAACAACATATGAAGGTACTCGTGTGAATTTTTTCGGAATTTTTCGACGCAAGACGGGCTCCGGGGAAAATTCCAGAAACCAGGGCCAGATTTCAAAAATCTGGAAAGAGGATAGCCTTGGATTGCCCCAAATTTATGAAAAATTCTCCCGGAAGGATTTTCTGCTGAAAGTCCTGTGGAAGGGTCCCAGTAGAATCTGGGACAAAACGCGACGGGTTTCAGGTCAAACGGACGAGTATTCAGTCTGGAAAAAAATCAAACAGTTTCCCCACACAGGGGCGAACCTTCCTTTCGGCCCTGGCAATGATGAACAAAACATCTACTGGGAGTCCTGTGGACCCAACTTTAGGCTGAAACCTTGGCCACAACACAGTAGAAACAATAAGGAACGTCTGGTAAAAATTTCAGATAAAAGGAATCCAAGGAATAGGTCCCGGACCGAGAGGAAAAAAAATTGGAAAACTTGTTTCTCCGAAAACGAAACGTCCTGGCTTCTCCTCCTCATATCTTTTTCTTGAGTTTTGCTTTTGGACGTGCCTCCTTAGCTGGATGCAAACAACATATGAAGGTACTCGTGTGAATTTTTTCGGAATTTTTCGACGCAAGACGGGCTCCGGGGAAAATTCCAGAAACCAGGGCCAGATTTCAAAAATCTGGAAAGAGGATAGCCTTGGATTGCCCCAAATTTATGAAAAATTCTCCCGGAAGGATTTTCTGCTGAAAGTCCTGTGGAAGGGTCCCAGTAGAATCTGGGACAAAACGCGACGGGTTTCAGGTCAAACGGACGAGTATTCAGTCTGGAAAAGAATCAAACAGTTTCCCCACACAGGGGCGAACCTTCCTTTCGGCCCTGGCAATGATGAACAAAACATCTACTGCGAGTCCTGTGGACCCAACTTTAGGCTGAAACCTTGGCCACAACACAGTAGAAACAATAAGGAACGTCTGGTAAAAATTTCAGATAAAAGGAATCCAAGGAATAGGTCCCGGACCGAGAGGAAACAAAATTGGAAAACTTGTTTCTCCGAAAACGAAACGTCCTGGCTTCTCCTCCTCATATCTTTTTCTTGAGTTTTGCTTTTGGACGTGCCTCCTTAGCTGGATGCAAACAACATATGAAGGTACTCGTGTGAATTTTTTCGGAATTTTTCGACGCAAGACGGGCTCCGGGGAAAATTCCAGAAACCAGGGCCAGATTTCAAAAATCTGGAAAGAGGATAGCCTTGGATTGCCCCAAATTTATGAAAAATTCTCCCGGAAGGATTTTCTGCTGAAAGTCCTGTGGAAGGGTCCCAGTAGAATCTGGGACAAAACGCGACGGGTTTCAGGTCAAACGGACGAGTATTCAGTCTGGAAAAAAATCAAACAGTTTCCCCACACAGGGGCGAACCTTCCTTTCGGCCCTGGCAATGATGAACAAAACATCTACTGCGAGTCCTGTGGACCCAACTTTAGGCTGAAACCTTGGCCACAACACAGTAGAAACAATAAGGAACGTCTGGTAAAAATTTCAGATAAAAGGAATCCAAGGAATAGGTCCCGGACCGAGAGGAAACAAAATTGGAAAACTTGTTTCTCCGAAAACGAAACGTCCTGGCTTCTCCTCCTCATATCTTTTTCTTGAGTTTTGCTTTTGGACGTGCCTCCTTAGCTGGATGCAAACAACATATGAAGGTACTCGTGTGAATTTTTTCGGAATTTTTCGACGCAAGACGGGCTCCGGGGAAAATTCCAGAAACCAGGGCCAGATTTCAAAAATCTGGAAAGAGGATAGCCTTGGATTGCCCCAAATTTATGAAAAATTCTCCCGGAAGGATTTTCTGCTGAAAGTCCTGTGGAAGGGTCCCAGTGGAATCTGGGACAAAACGCGACGGGTTTCAGGTCAAACGGACGAGTATTCAGTCTGGAAAAAAATCAAACAGTTTCCCCACACAGGGGCGAACCTTCCTTTCGGCCCTGGCAATGATGAACAAAACATCTACTGCGAGTCCTGTGGACCCAACTTTAGGCTGAAACCTTGGCCACAACACAGTAGAAACAATAAGGAACGTCTGGTAAAAATTTCAGATAAAAGGAATCCAAGGAATAGGTCCCGGACCGAGAGGAAAAAAAATTGGAAAACTTGTTTCTCCGAAAACGAAACGTCCTGGCTTCTCCTCCTCATATCTTTTTCTTGAGTTTTGCTTTTGGACGTGCCTCCTTAGCTGGATGCAAACAACATATGAAGGTACTCGTGTGAATTTTTTCGGAATTTTTCGACGCAAGACGGGCTCCGGGGAAAATTCCAGAAACCAGGGCCAGATTTCAAAAATCTGGAAAGAGGATAGCCTTGGATTGCCCCAAATTTATGAAAAATTCTCCCGGAAGGATTTTCTGCTGAAAGTCCTGTGGAAGGGTCCCAGTAGAATCTGGGACAAAACGCGACGGGTTTCAGGTCAAACGGACGAGTATTCAGTCTGGAAAAGAATCAAACAGTTTCCCCACACAGGGGCGAACCTTCCTTTCGGCCCTGGCAATGATGAACAAAACATCTACTGCGAGTCCTGTGGACCCAACTTTAGGCTGAAACCTTGGCCACAACACAGTAGAAACAATAAGGAACGTCTGGTAAAAATTTCAGATAAAAGGAATCCAAGGAATAGGTCCCGGACCGAGAGGAAACAAAATTGGAAAACTTGTTTCTCCGAAAACGAAACGTCCTGGCTTCTCCTCCTCATATCTTTTTCTTGAGTTTTGCTTTTGGACGTGCCTCCTTAGCTGGATGCAAACAACATATGAAGGTACTCGTGTGAATTTTTTCGGAATTTTTCGACGCAATACGGGCTCCGGGGAAAATTCCAGAAACCAGGGCCAGATTTCAAAAATCTGGAAAGAGGATAGCCTTGGATTGCCCCAAATTTATGAAAAATTCTCCCGGAAGGATTTTCTGCTGAAAGTCCTGTGGAAGGGTCCCAGTAGAATCTGGGACAAAACGCGACGGGTTTCAGGTCAAACGGACGAGTATTCAGTCTGGAAAAAAATCAAACAGTTTCCCCACACAGGGGCGAACCTTCCTTTCGGCCCTGGCAATGATGAACAAAACATCTACTGCGAGTCCTGTGGACCCAACTTTAGGCTGAAACCTTGGCCACAACACAGTAGAAACAATAAGGAACGTCTGGTAAAAATTTCAGATAAAAGGAATCCAAGGAATAGGTCCCGGACCGAGAGGAAACAAAATTGGAAAACTTGTTTCTCCGAAAACGAAACGTCCTGGCTTCTCCTCCTCATATCTTTTTCTTGAGTTTTGCTTTTGGACGTGCCTCCTTAGCTGGATGCAAACAACATATGAAGGTACTCGTGTGAATTTTTTCGGAATTTTTCGACGCAAGACGGGCTCCGGGGAAAATTCCAGAAACCAGGGCCAGATTTCAAAAATCTGGAAAGAGGATAGCCTTGGATTGCCCCAAATTTATGAAAAATTCTCCCGGAAGGATTTTCTGCTGAAAGTCCTGTGGAAGGGTCCCAGTAGAATCTGGGACAAAACGCGACGGGTTTCAGGTCAAACGGACGAGTATTCAGTCTGGAAAAATATCAAACAGTTTCCCCACACAGGGGCGAACCTTCCTTTCGGCCCTGGCAATGATGAACAAAACATCTACTGCGAGTCCTGTGGACCCAACTTTAGGCTGAAACCTTGGCCACAACACAGTAGAAACAATAAGGAACGTCTGGTAAAAATTTCAGATAAAAGGAATCCAAGGAATAGGTCCCGGACCGAGAGGAAACAAAATTGGAAAACTTGTTTCTCCGAAAACGAAACGTCCTGGCTTCTCCTCCTCATATCTTTTTCTTGAGTTTTGCTTTTGGACGTGCCTCCTTAGCTGGATGCAAACAACATATGAAGGTACTCGTGTGAATTTTTTCGGAATTTTTCAACGCAATACGGGCTCCGGGGAAAATTCCAGAAACCAGGGCCAGATTTCAAAAATCTGGAAAGAGGATAGCCTTGGATTGCCCCAAATTTATGAAAAATTCTCCCGGAAGGATTTTCTGCTGAAAGTCCTGTGGAAGGGTCCCAGTAGAATCTGGGACAAAACGCGACGGGTTTCAGGTCAAACGGACGAGTATTCAGTCTGGAAAAAAATCAAACAGTTTCCCCACACAGGGGCGAACCTTCCTTTCGGCCCTGGCAATGATGAACAAAACATCTACTGCGAGTCCTGTGGACCCAACTTTAGGCTGAAACCTTGGCCACAACACAGTAGAAACAATAAGGAACGTCTGGTAAAAATTTCAGATAAAAGGAATCCAAGGAATAGGTCCCGGACCGAGAGGAAACAAAATTGGAAAACTTGTTTCTCCGAAAACGAAACGTCCTGGCTTCTCCTCCTCATATCTTTTTCTTGAGTTTTGCTTTTGGACGTGCCTCCTTAGCTGGATGCAAACAACATATGAAGGTACTCGTGTGAATTTTTTCGGAATTTTTCGACGCAAGACGGGCTCCGGGGAAAATTCCAGAAACCAGGGCCAGATTTCAAAAATCTGGAAAGAGGATAGCCTTGGATTGCCCCAAATTTATGAAAAATTCTCCCGGAAGGATTTTCTGCTGAAAGTCCTGTGGAAGGGTCCCAGTAGAATCTGGGACAAAACGCGACGGGTTTCAGGTCAAACGGACGAGTATTCAGTCTGGAAAAAAATCAAACAGTTTCCCCACACAGGGGCGAACCTTCCTTTCGGCCCTGGCAATGATGAACAAAACATCTACTGCGAGTCCTGTGGACCCAACTTTAGGCTGAAACCTTGGCCACAACACAGTAGAAACAATAAGGAACGTCTGGTAAAAATTTCAGATAAAAGGAATCCAAGGAATAGGTCCCGGACCGAGAGGAAAAAAAATTGGAAAACTTGTTTCTCCGAAAACGAAACGTCCTGGCTTCTCCTCCTCATATCTTTTTCTTGAGTTTTGCTTTTGGACGTGCCTCCTTAGCTGGATGCAAACAACATATGAAGGTACTCGTGTGAATTTTTTCGGAATTTTTCGACGCAAGACGGGCTCCGGGGAAAATTCCAGAAACCAGGGCCAGATTTCAAAAATCTGGAAAGAGGATAGCCTTGGATTGCCCCAAATTTATGAAAAATTCTCCCGGAAGGATTTTCTGCTGAAAGTCCTGTGGAAGGGTCCCAGTGGAATCGGGGACAAAACGCGACGGGTTTCAGGTCAAACGGACGAGTATTCAGTCTGGAAAAAAATCAAACAGTT
The DNA here is from genome assembly GCA_037954025.1 of Phaseolus coccineus. Classification (NCBI taxonomy): domain Eukaryota; kingdom Viridiplantae; phylum Streptophyta; class Magnoliopsida; order Fabales; family Fabaceae; genus Phaseolus; species Phaseolus coccineus. The sequence continues at coordinate 60,292,200 of CM075677.1, forward strand.
TCCCCACACAGGGGCGAACCTTCCTTTCGGCCCTGGCAATGATGAACAAAACATCTACTGCGAGTCCTGTGGACCCAACTTTAGGCTGAAACCTTGGCCACAACACAGTAGAAACAATAAGGAACGTCTGGTAAAAATTTCAGATAAAAGGAATCCAAGGAATAGGTCCCGGACCGAGAGGAAACAAAATTGGAAAACTTGTTTCTCCGAAAACGAAACGTCCTGGCTTCTCCTCCTCATATCTTTTTCTTGAGTTTTGCTTTTGGACGTGCCTCCTTAGCTGGATGCAAACAACATATGAAGGTACTCGTGTGAATTTTTTCGGAATTTTTCAACGCAATACGGGCTCCGGGGAAAATTCCAGAAACCAGGGCCAGATTTCAAAAATCTGGAAAGAGGATAGCCTTGGATTGCCCCAAATTTATGAAAAATTCTCCCGGAAGGATTTTCTGCTGAAAGTCCTGTGGAAGGGTCCCAGTAGAATCTGGGACAAAACGCGACGGGTTTCAGGTCAAACGGACGAGTATTCAGTCTGGAAAAAAATCAAACAGTTTCCCCACACAGGGGCGAACCTTCCTTTCGGCCCTGGCAATGATGAACAAAACATCTACTGCGAGTCCTGTGGACCCAACTTTAGGCTGAAACCTTGGCCACAACACAGTAGAAACAATAAGGAACGTCTGGTAAAAATTTCAGATAAAAGGAATCCAAGGAATAGGTCCCGGACCGAGAGGAAACAAAATTGGAAAACTTGTTTCTCCGAAAACGAAACGTCCTGGCTTCTCCTCCTCATATCTTTTTCTTGAGTTTTGCTTTTGGACGTGCCTCCTTAGCTGGATGCAAACAACATATGAAGGTACTCGTGTGAATTTTTTCGGAATTTTTCGACGCAAGACGGGCTCCGGGGAAAATTCCAGAAACCAGGGCCAGATTTCAAAAATCTGGAAAGAGGATAGCCTTGGATTGCCCCAAATTTATGAAAAATTCTCCCGGAAGGATTTTCTACTGAAAGTCCTGTGGAAGGGTCCCAGTAGAATCTGGGACAAAACGCGACGGGTTTCAGGTCAAACGGACGAGTTTTCAGTCTGGAAAAGAATCAAACAGTTTCCCCACACAGGGGCGAACCTTCCTTTCGGCCCTGGCAATGATGAACAAAACATCTACTGCGAGTCCTGTGGACCCAACTTTAGGCTGAAACCTTGGCCACAACACAGTAGAAACAATAAGGAACGTCTGGTAAAAATTTCAGATAAAAGGAATCCAAGGAATAGGTCCCGGACCGAGAGGAAACAAAATTGGAAAACTTGTTTCTCCGAAAACGAAACGTCCTGGCTTCTCCTCCTCATATCTTTTTCTTGAGTTTTGCTTTTGGACGTGCCTCCTTAGCTGGATGCAAACAACATATGAAGGTACTCGTGTGAATTTTTTCGGAATTTTTCAACGCAATACGGGCTCCGGGGAAAATTCCAGAAACCAGGGCCAGATTTCAAAAATCTGGAAAGAGGATAGCCTTGGATTGCCCCAAATTTATGAAAAATTCTCCCGGAAGGATTTTCTGCTGAAAGTCCTGTGGAAGGGTCCCAGTAGAATCTGGGACAAAACGCGACGGGTTTCAGGTCAAACGGACGAGTATTCAGTCTGGAAAAAAATCAAACAGTTTCCCCACACAGGGGCGAACCTTCCTTTCGGCCCTGGCAATGATGAACAAAACATCTACTGCGAGTCCTGTGGACCCAACTTTAGGCTGAAACCTTGGCCACAACACAGTAGAAACAATAAGGAACGTCTGGTAAAAATTTCAGATAAAAGGAATCCAAGGAATAGGTCCCGGACCGAGAGGAAACAAAATTGGAAAACTTGTTTCTCCGAAAACGAAACGTCCTGGCTTCTCCTCCTCATATCTTTTTCTTGAGTTTTGCTTTTGGACGTGCCTCCTTAGCTGGATGCAAACAACATATGAAGGTACTCGTGTGAATTTTTTCGGAATTTTTCAACGCAATACGGGCTCCGGGAAAAATTCCAGAAACCAGGGCCAGATTTCAAAAATCTGGAAAGAGGATAGCCTTGGATTGCCCCAAATTTATGAAAAATTCTCCCGGAAGGATTTTCTGCTGAAAGTCCTGTGGAAGGGTCCCAGTAGAATCTGGGACAAAACGCGACGGGTTTCAGGTCAAACGGACGAGTATTCAGTCTGGAAAAAAATCAAACAGTTTCCCCACACAGGGGCGAACCTTCCTTTCGGCCCTGGCAATGATGAACAAAACATCTACTGCGAGTCCTGTGGACCCAACTTTAGGCTGAAACCTTGGCCACAACACAGTAGAAACAATAAGGAACGTCTGGTAAAAATTTCAGATAAAAGGAATCCAAGGAATAGGTCCCGGACCGAGAGGAAACAAAATTGGAAAACTTGTTTCTCCGAAAACGAAACGTCCTGGCTTCTCCTCCTCATATCTTTTTCTTGAGTTTTGCTTTTGGACGTGCCTCCGTAGCTGGATGCAAACAACATATGAAGGTACTCGTGTGAATTTTTTCGGAATTTTTCGACGGAAGACGGGCTCCGGGGAAAATTCCAGAAACCAGGGCCAGATTTCAAAAATCTGGAAAGAGGATAGCCTTGGATTGCCCCAAATTTATGAAAAATTCTCCCGGAAGGATTTTCTGCTGAAAGTCCTGTGGAAGGGTCCCAGTAGAATCTGGGACAAAACGCGACGGGTTTCAGGTCAAACGGACGAGTATTCAGTCTGGAAAAAAATCAAACAGTTTCCCCACACAGGGGCGAACCTTCCTTTCGGCCCTGGCAATGATGAACAAAACATCTACTGCGAGTCCTGTGGACCCAACTTTAGGCTGAAACCTTGGCCACAACACAGTAGAAACAATAAGGAACGTCTGGTAAAAATTTCAGATAAAAGGAATCCAAGGAATAGGTCCCGGACCGAGAGGAAACAAAATTGGAAAACTTGTTTCTCCGAAAACGAAACGTCCTGGCTTCTCCTCCTCATATCTTTTTCTTGAGTTTTGCTTTTGGACGTGCCTCCTTAGCTGGATGCAAACAACATATGAAGGTACTCGTGTGAATTTTTTCGGAATTTTTCGACGGAAGACGGGCTCCGGGGAAAATTCCAGAAACCAGGGCCAGATTTCAAAAATCTGGAAAGAGGATAGCCTTGGATTGCCCCAAATTTATGAAAAATTCTCCCGGAAGGATTTTCTGCTGAAAGTCCTGTGGAAGGGTCCCAGTAGAATCTGGGACAAAACGCGACGGGTTTCAGGTCAAACGGACGAGTATTCAGTCTGGAAAAGAATCAAACAGTTTCCCCACACAGGGGCGAACCTTCCTTTCGGCCCTGGCAATGATGAACAAAACATCTACTGCGAGTCCTGTGGACCCAACTTTAGGCTGAAACCTTGGCCACAACACAGTAGAAACAATAAGGAACGTCTGGTAAAAATTTCAGATAAAAGGAATCCAAGGAATAGGTCCCGGACCGAGAGCAAACAAAATTGGAAAACTTGTTTCTCCGAAAATGAAACGTCCTGGCTTCTCCTCCTCATATCTTTTTCTTGAGTTTTGCTTTTGGACGTGCCTCCTTAGCTGGATGCAAACAACATATGAAGGTACTCGTGTGAATTTTTTCGGAATTTTTCGACGCAAGACGGGCTCCGGGGAAAATTCCAGAAACCAGGGCCAGATTTCAAAAATCTGGAAAGAGGATAGCCTTGGATTGCCCCAAATTTATGAAAAATTCTCCCGGAAGGATTTTCTGCTGAAAGTCCTGTGGAAGGGTCCCAGTAGAATCTGGGACAAAACGCGACGGGTTTCAGGTCAAACGGACGAGTATTCAGTCTGGAAAGAAATCAAACAGTTTCCCCACACAGGGGCGAACCTTCCTTTCGGCCCTGGCAATGATGAACAAAACATCTACTGCGAGTCCTGTGGACCCAACTTTAGGCTGAAACCTTGGCCACAACACAGTAGAAACAATAAGGAACGTCTGGTAAAAATTTTAGATAAAAGGAATCCAAGGAATAGGTCCCGGACCGAGAGGAAACAAAATTGGAAAACTTGTTTCTCCGAAAACGAAACGTCCTGGCTTCTCCTCCTCATATCTTTTTCTTGAGTTTTGCTTTTGGACGTGCCTCCTTAGCTGGATGCAAACAACATATGAAGGTACTCGTGTGAATTTTTTCGGAATTTTTCAACGCAATACGGGCTCCGGGGAAAATTCCAGAAACCAGGGCCAGATTTCAAAAATCTGGAAAGAGGATAGCCTTGGATTGCCCCAAATTTATGAAAAATTCTCCCGGAAGGATTTTCTGCTGAAAGTCCTGTGGAAGGGTCCCAGTAGAATCTGGGACAAAACGCGACGGGTTTCAGGTCAAACGGACGAGTATTCAGTCTGGAAAAGAATCAAACAGTTTCCCCACACAGGGGCGAACCTTCCTTTCGGCCCTGGCAATGATGAACAAAACATCTACTGCGAGTCCTGTGGACCCAACTTTAGGCTGAAACCTTGGCCACAACACAGTAGAAACAATAAGGAACGTCTGGTAAAAATTTCAGATAAAAGGAATCCAAGGAATAGGTCCCGGACCGAGAGGAAACAAAATTGGAAAACTTGTTTCTCCGAAAACGAAACGTCCTGGCTTCTCCTCCTCATATCTTTTTCTTGAGTTTTGCTTTTGGACGTGCCTCCTTAGCTGGATGCAAACAACATATGAAGGTACTCGTGTGAATTTTTTCGGAATTTTTCGACGCAATACGGGCTCCGGGGAAAATTCCAGAAACCAGGGCCAGATTTCAAAAATCTGGAAAGAGGATAGCCTTGGATTGCCCCAAATTTATGAAAAATTCTCCCGGAAGGATTTTCTGCTGAAAGTCCTGTGGAAGGGTCCCAGTAGAATCTGGGACAAAACGCGACGGGTTTCAGGTCAAACGGACGAGTATTCAGTCTGGAAAGAAATCAAACAGTTTCCCCACACAGGGGCGAACCTTCCTTTCGGCCCTGGCAATGATGAACAAAACATCTACTGCGAGTCCTGTGGACCCAACTTTAGGCTGAAACCTTGGCCACAACACAGTAGAAACAATAAGGAACGTCTGGTAAAAATTTCAGATAAAAGGAATCCAAGGAATAGGTCCCGGACCGAGAGGAAACAAAATTGGAAAACTTGTTTCTCCGAAAACGAAACGTCCTGGCTTCTCCTCCTCATATCTTTTTCTTGAGTTTTGCTTTTGGACGTGCCTCCTTAGCTGGATGCAAACAACATATGAAGGTACTCGTGTGAATTTTTTCGGAATTTTTCAACGCAATACGGGCTCCGGGGAAAATTCCAGAAACCAGGGCCAGATTTCAAAAATCTGGAAAGAGGATAGCCTTGGATTGCCCCAAATTTATGAAAAATTCTCCCGGAAGGATTTTCTGCTGAAAGTCCTGTGGAAGGGTCCCAGTAGAATCTGGGACAAAACGCGACGGGTTTCAGGTCAAACGGACGAGTATTCAGTCTGGAAAGAAATCAAACAGTTTCCCCACACAGGGGCGAACCTTCCTTTCGGCCCTGGCAATGATGAAAAAAACATCTACTGCGAGTCCTGTGGACCCAACTTTAGGCTGAAACCTTGGCCACAACACAGTAGAAACAATAAGGAACGTCTGGTAAAAATTTCAGATAAAAGGAATCCAAGGAATAGGTCCCGGACCGAGAGGAAACAAAATTGGAAAACTTGTTTCTCCGAAAACGAAACGTCCTGGCTTCTCCTCCTCATATCTTTTTCTTGAGTTTTGCTTTTGGACGTGCCTCCTTAGCTGGATGCAAACAACATATGAAGGTACTCGTGTGAATTTTTTCGGAATTTTTCGACGCAATACGGGCTCCGGGGAAAATTCCAGAAACCAGGGCCAGATTTCAAAAATCTGGAAAGAGGATAGCCTTGGATTGCCCCAAATTTATGAAAAATCCTCCCGGAAGGATTTTCTGCTGAAAGTCCTGTGGAAGGGTCCCAGTAGAATGTGGGACAAAACGCGACGGGTTTCAGGTCAAACGGACGAGTATTCAGTCTGGAAAGAAATCAAACAGTTTCCCCACACAGGGGCGAACCTTCCTTTCGGCCCTGGCAATGATGAACAAAACATCTACTGCGAGTCCTGTGGACCCAACTTTAGGCTGAAACCTTGGCCACAACACAGTAGAAACAATAAGGAACGTCTGGTAAAAATTTCAGATAAAAGGAATCCAAGGAATAGGTCCCGGACCGAGAGGAAACAAAATTGGAAAACTTGTTTCTCCGAAAACGAAACGTCCTGGCTTCTCCTCCTCATATCTTTTTCTTGAGTTTTGCTTTTGGACGTGCCTCCTTAGCTGGATGCAAACAACATATGAAGGTACTCGTGTGAATTTTTTCGGAATTTTTCAACGCAATACGGGCTCCGGGGAAAATTCCAGAAACCAGGGCCAGATTTCAAAAATCTGGAAAGAGGATAGCCTTGGATTGCCCCAAATTTATGAAAAATTCTCCCGGAAGGATTTTCTGCTGAAAGTCCTGTGGAAGGGTCCCAGTAGAATCTGGGACAAAACGCGACGGGTTTCAGGTCAAACGGACGAGTATTCAGTCTGGAAAGAAATCAAACAGTTTCCCCACACAGGGGCGAACCTTCCTTTCGGCCCTGGCAATGATGAAAAAAACATCTACTGCGAGTCCTGTGGACCCAACTTTAGGCTGAAACCTTGGCCACAACACAGTAGAAACAATAAGGAACGTCTGGTAAAAATTTCAGATAAAAGGAATCCAAGGAATAGGTCCCGGACCGAGAGGAAACAAAATTGGAAAACTTGTTTCTCCGAAAACGAAACGTCCTGGCTTCTCCTCCTCATATCTTTTTCTTGAGTTTTGCTTTTGGACGTGCCTCCTTAGCTGGATGCAAACAACATATGAAGGTACTCGTGTGAATTTTTTCGGAATTTTTCGACGCAATACGGGCTCCGGGGAAAATTCCAGAAACCAGGGCCAGATTTCAAAAATCTGGAAAGAGGATAGCCTTGGATTGCCCCAAATTTATGAAAAATTCTCCCGGAAGGATTTTCTGCTGAAAGTCCTGTGGAAGGGTCCCAGTAGAATCTGGGACAAAACGCGACGGGTTTCAGGTCAAACGGACGAGTATTCAGTCTGGAAAGAAATCAAACAGTTTCCCCACACAGGGGCGAACCTTCCTTTCGGCCCTGGCAATGATGAACAAAACATCTACTGCGAGTCCTGTGGACCCAACTTTAGGCTGAAACCTTGGCCACAACACAGTAGAAACAATAAGGAACGTCTGGTAAAAATTTCAGATAAAAGGAATCCAAGGAATAGGTCCCGGACCGAGAGGAAACAAAATTGGAAAACTTGTTTCTCCGAAAACGAAACGTCCTGGCTTCTCCTCCTCATATCTTTTTCTTGAGTTTTGCTTTTGGACGTGCCTCCTTAGCTGGATGCAAACAACATATGAAGGTACTCGTGTGAATTTTTTCGGAATTTTTCAACGCAATACGGGCTCCGGGGAAAATTCCAGAAACCAGGGCCAGATTTCAAAAATCTGGAAAGAGGATAGCCTTGGATTGCCCCAAATTTATGAAAAATTCTCCCGGAAGGATTTTCTGCTGAAAGTCCTGTGGAAGGGTCCCAGTAGAATCTGGGACAAAACGCGACGGGTTTCAGGTCAAACGGACGAGTATTCAGTCTGGAAAAGAATCAAACAGTTTCCCCACACAGGGGCGAACCTTCCTTTCGGCCCTGGCAATGATGAACAAAACATCTACTGCGAGTCCTGTGGACCCAACTTTAGGCTGAAACCTTGGCCACAACACAGTAGAAACAATAAGGAACGTCTGGTAAAAATTTCAGATAAAAGGAATCCAAGGAATAGGTCCCGGACCGAGAGGAAACAAAATTGGAAAACTTGTTTCTCCGAAAACGAAACGTCCTGGCTTCTCCTCCTCATATCTTTTTCTTGAGTTTTGCTTTTGGACGTGCCTCCTTAGCTGGATGCAAACAACATATGAAGGTACTCGTGTGAATTTTTTCGGAATTTTTCGACGCAATACGGGCTCCGGGGAAAATTCCAGAAACCAGGGCCAGATTTCAAAAATCTGGAAAGAGGATAGCCTTGGATTGCCCCAAATTTATGAAAAATTCTCCCGGAAGGATTTTCTGCTGAAAGTCCTGTGGAAGGGTCCCAGTAGAATCTGGGACAAAACGCGACGGGTTTCAGGTCAAACGGACGAGTATTCAGTCTGGAAAGAAATCAAACAGTTTCCCCACACAGGGGCGAACCTTCCTTTCGGCCCTGGCAATGATGAAAAAAACATCTACTGCGAGTCCTGTGGACCCAACTTTAGGCTGAAACCTTGGCCACAACACAGTAGAAACAATAAGGAACGTCTGGTAAAAATTTCAGATAAAAGGAATCCAAGGAATAGGTCCCGGACCGAGAGGAAACAAAATTGGAAAACTTGTTTCTCCGAAAACGAAACGTCCTGGCTTCTCCTCCTCATATCTTTTTCTTGAGTTTTGCTTTTGGACGTGCCTCCTTAGCTGGATGCAAACAACATATGAAGGTACTCGTGTGAATTTTTTCGGAATTTTTCAACGCAATACGGGCTCCGGGGAAAATTCCAGAAACCAGGGCCAGATTTCAAAAATCTGGAAAGAGGATAGCCTTGGATTGCCCCAAATTTATGAAAAATTCTCCCGGAAGGATTTTCTGCTGAAAGTCCTGTGGAAGGGTCCCAGTAGAATCTGGGACAAAACGCGACGGGTTTCAGGTCAAACGGACGAGTATTCAGTCTGGAAAGAAATCAAACAGTTTCCCCACACAGGGGCGAACCTTCCTTTCGGCCCTGGCAATGATGAAAAAAACATCTACTGCGAGTCCTGTGGACCCAACTTTAGGCTGAAACCTTGGCCACAACACAGTAGAAACAATAAGGAACGTCTGGTAAAAATTTCAGATAAAAGGAATCCAAGGAATAGGTCCCGGACCGAGAGGAAACAAAATTGGAAAACTTGTTTCTCCGAAAACGAAACGTCCTGGCTTCTCCTCCTCATATCTTTTTCTTGAGTTTTGCTTTTGGACGTGCCTCCTTAGCTGGATGCAAACAACATATGAAGGTACTCGTGTGAATTTTTTCGGAATTTTTCGACGCAATACGGGCTCCGGGGAAAATTCCAGAAACCAGGGCCAGATTTCAAAAATCTGGAAAGAGGATAGCCTTGGATTGCCCCAAATTTATGAAAAATTCTCCCGGAAGGATTTTCTGCTGAAAGTCCTGTGGAAGGGTCCCAGTAGAATCTGGGACAAAACGCGACGGGTTTCAGGTCAAACGGACGAGTATTCAGTCTGGAAAGAAATCAAACAGTTTCCCCACACAGGGGCGAACCTTCCTTTCGGCCCTGGCAATGATGAACAAAACATCTACTGCGAGTCCTGTGGACCCAACTTTAGGCTGAAACCTTGGCCACAACACAGTAGAAACAATAAGGAACGTCTGGTAAAAATTTCAGATAAAAGGAATCCAAGGAATAGGTCCCGGACCGAGAGGAAACAAAATTGGAAAACTTGTTTCTCCGAAAACGAAACGTCCTGGCTTCTCCTCCTCATATCTTTTTCTTGAGTTTTGCTTTTGGACGTGCCTCCTTAGCTGGATGCAAACAACATATGAAGGTACTCGTGTGAATTTTTTCGGAATTTTTCAACGCAATACGGGCTCCGGGGAAAATTCCAGAAACCAGGGCCAGATTTCAAAAATCTGGAAAGAGGATAGCCTTGGATTGCCCCAAATTTATGAAAAATTCTCCCGGAAGGATTTTCTGCTGAAAGTCCTGTGGAAGGGTCCCAGTAGAATCTGGGACAAAACGCGACGGGTTTCAGGTCAAACGGACGAGTATTCAGTCTGGAAAGAAATCAAACAGTTTCCCCACACAGGGGCGAACCTTCCTTTCGGCCCTGGCAATGATGAAAAAAACATCTACTGCGAGTCCTGTGGACCCAACTTTAGGCTGAAACCTTGGCCACAACACAGTAGAAACAATAAGGAACGTCTGGTAAAAATTTCAGATAAAAGGAATCCAAGGAATAGGTCCCGGACCGAGAGGAAACAAAATTGGAAAACTTGTTTCTCCGAAAACGAAACGTCCTGGCTTCTCCTCCTCATATCTTTTTCTTGAGTTTTGCTTTTGGACGTGCCTCCTTAGCTGGATGCAAACAACATATGAAGGTACTCGTGTGAATTTTTTCGGAATTTTTCGACGCAATACGGGCTCCGGGGAAAATTCCAGAAACCAGGGCCAGATTTCAAAAATCTGGAAAGAGGATAGCCTTGGATTGCCCCAAATTTATGAAAAATCCTCCCGGAAGGATTTTCTGCTGAAAGTCCTGTGGAAGGGTCCCAGTAGAATGTGGGACAAAACGCGACGGGTTTCAGGTCAAACGGACGAGTATTCAGTCTGGAAAGAAATCAAACAGTTTCCCCACACAGGGGCGAACCTTCCTTTCGGCCCTGGCAATGATGAACAAAACATCTACTGCGAGTCCTGTGGACCCAACTTTAGGCTGAAACCTTGGCCACAACACAGTAGAAACAATAAGGAACGTCTGGTAAAAATTTCAGATAAAAGGAATCCAAGGAATAGGTCCCGGACCGAGAGGAAACAAAATTGGAAAACTTGTTTCTCCGAAAACGAAACGTCCTGGCTTCTCCTCCTCATATCTTTTTCTTGAGTTTTGCTTTTGGACGTGCCTCCTTAGCTGGATGCAAACAACATATGAAGGTACTCGTGTGAATTTTTTCGGAATTTTTCAACGCAATACGGGCTCCGGGGAAAATTCCAGAAACCAGGGCCAGATTTCAAAAATCTGGAAAGAGGATAGCCTTGGATTGCCCCAAATTTATGAAAAATTCTCCCGGAAGGATTTTCTGCTGAAAGTCCTGTGGAAGGGTCCCAGTAGAATCTGGGACAAAACGCGACGGGTTTCAGGTCAAACGGACGAGTATTCAGTCTGGAAAGAAATCAAACAGTTTCCCCACACAGGGGCGAACCTTCCTTTCGGCCCTGGCAATGATGAAAAAAACATCTACTGCGAGTCCTGTGGACCCAACTTTAGGCTGAAACCTTGGCCACAACACAGTAGAAACAATAAGGAACGTCTGGTAAAAATTTCAGATAAAAGGAATCCAAGGAATAGGTCCCGGACCGAGAGGAAACAAAATTGGAAAACTTGTTTCTCCGAAAACGAAACGTCCTGGCTTCTCCTCCTCATATCTTTTTCTTGAGTTTTGCTTTTGGACGTGCCTCCTTAGCTGGATGCAAACAACATATGAAGGTACTCGTGTGAATTTTTTCGGAATTTTTCGACGCAATACGGGCTCCGGGGAAAATTCCAGAAACCAGGGCCAGATTTCAAAAATCTGGAAAGAGGATAGCCTTGGATTGCCCCAAATTTATGAAAAATTCTCCCGGAAGGATTTTCTGCTGAAAGTCCTGTGGAAGGGTCCCAGTAGAATCTGGGACAAAACGCGACGGGTTTCAGGTCAAACGGACGAGTATTCAGTCTGGAAAGAAATCAAACAGTTTCCCCACACAGGGGCGAACCTTCCTTTCGGCCCTGGCAATGATGAACAAAACATCTACTGCGAGTCCTGTGGACCCAACTTTAGGCTGAAACCTTGGCCACAACACAGTAGAAACAATAAGGAACGTCTGGTAAAAATTTCAGATAAAAGGAATCCAAGGAATAGGTCCCGGACCGAGAGGAAACAAAATTGGAAAACTTGTTTCTCCGAAAACGAAACGTCCTGGCTTCTCCTCCTCATATCTTTTTCTTGAGTTTTGCTTTTGGACGTGCCTCCTTAGCTGGATGCAAACAACATATGAAGGTACTCGTGTGAATTTTTTCGGAATTTTTCAACGCAATACGGGCTCCGGGGAAAATTCCAGAAACCAGGGCCAGATTTCAAAAATCTGGAAAGAGGATAGCCTTGGATTGCCCCAAATTTATGAAAAATTCTCCCGGAAGGATTTTCTGCTGAAAGTCCTGTGGAAGGGTCCCAGTAGAATCTGGGACAAAACGCGACGGGTTTCAGGTCAAACGGACGAGTATTCAGTCTGGAAAAGAATCAAACAGTTTCCCCACACAGGGGCGAACCTTCCTTTCGGCCCTGGCAATGATGAACAAAACATCTACTGCGAGTCCTGTGGACCCAACTTTAGGCTGAAACCTTGGCCACAACACAGTAGAAACAATAAGGAACGTCTGGTAAAAATTTCAGATAAAAGGAATCCAAGGAATAGGTCCCGGACCGAGAGGAAACAAAATTGGAAAACTTGTTTCTCCGAAAACGAAACGTCCTGGCTTCTCCTCCTCATATCTTTTTCTTGAGTTTTGCTTTTGGACGTGCCTCCTTAGCTGGATGCAAACAACATATGAAGGTACTCGTGTGAATTTTTTCGGAATTTTTCGACGCAATACGGGCTCCGGGGAAAATTCCAGAAACCAGGGCCAGATTTCAAAAATCTGGAAAGAGGATAGCCTTGGATTGCCCCAAATTTATGAAAAATTCTCCCGGAAGGATTTTCTGCTGAAAGTCCTGTGGAAGGGTCCCAGTAGAATCTGGGACAAAACGCGACGGGTTTCAGGTCAAACGGACGAGTATTCAGTCTGGAAAGAAATCAAACAGTTTCCCCACACAGGGGCGAACCTTCCTTTCGGCCCTGGCAATGATGAAAAAAACATCTACTGCGAGTCCTGTGGACCCAACTTTAGGCTGAAACCTTGGCCACAACACAGTAGAAACAATAAGGAACGTCTGGTAAAAATTTCAGATAAAAGGAATCCAAGGAATAGGTCCCGGACCGAGAGGAAACAAAATTGGAAAACTTGTTTCTCCGAAAACGAAACGTCCTGGCTTCTCCTCCTCATATCTTTTTCTTGAGTTTTGCTTTTGGACGTGCCTCCTTAGCTGGATGCAAACAACATATGAAGGTACTCGTGTGAATTTTTTCGGAATTTTTCAACGCAATACGGGCTCCGGGGAAAATTCCAGAAACCAGGGCCAGATTTCAAAAATCTGGAAAGAGGATAGCCTTGGATTGCCCCAAATTTATGAAAAATTCTCCCGGAAGGATTTTCTGCTGAAAGTCCTGTGGAAGGGTCCCAGTAGAATCTGGGACAAAACGCGACGGGTTTCAGGTCAAACGGACGAGTATTCAGTCTGGAAAGAAATCAAACAGTTTCCCCACACAGGGGCGAACCTTCCTTTCGGCCCTGGCAATGATGAAAAAAACATCTACTGCGAGTCCTGTGGACCCAACTTTAGGCTGAAACCTTGGCCACAACACAGTAGAAACAATAAGGAACGTCTGGTAAAAATTTCAGATAAAAGGAATCCAAGGAATAGGTCCCGGACCGAGAGGAAACAAAATTGGAAAACTTGTTTCTCCGAAAACGAAACGTCCTGGCTTCTCCTCCTCATATCTTTTTCTTGAGTTTTGCTTTTGGACGTGCCTCCTTAGCTGGATGCAAACAACATATGAAGGTACTCGTGTGAATTTTTTCGGAATTTTTCGACGCAATACGGGCTCCGGGGAAAATTCCAGAAACCAGGGCCAGATTTCAAAAATCTGGAAAGAGGATAGCCTTGGATTGCCCCAAATTTATGAAAAATTCTCCCGGAAGGATTTTCTGCTGAAAGTCCTGTGGAAGGGTCCCAGTAGAATCTGGGACAAAACGCGACGGGTTTCAGGTCAAACGGACGAGTATTCAGTCTGGAAAGAAATCAAACAGTTTCCCCACACAGGGGCGAACCTTCCTTTCGGCCCTGGCAATGATGAACAAAACATCTACTGCGAGTCCTGTGGACCCAACTTTAGGCTGAAACCTTGGCCACAACACAGTAGAAACAATAAGGAACGTCTGGTAAAAATTTCAGATAAAAGGAATCCAAGGAATAGGTCCCGGAGCGAGAGGAAACAAAATTGGAAAACTTGTTTCTCCGAAAACGAAACGTCCTGGCTTCTCCTCCTCATATCTTTTTCTTGAGTTTTGCTTTTGGACGTGCCTCCTTAGCTGGATGCAAACAACATATGAAGGTACTCGTGTGAATTTTTTCGGAATTTTTCAACGCAATACGGGCTCCGGGGAAAATTCCAGAAACCAGGGCCAGATTTCAAAAATCTGGAAAGAGGATAGCCTTGGATTGCCCCAAATTTATGAAAAATTCTCCCGGAAGGATTTTCTGCTGAAAGTCCTGTGGAAGGGTCCCAGTAGAATCTGGGACAAAACGCGACGGGTTTCAGGTCAAACGGACGAGTATTCAGTCTGGAAAGAAATCAAACAGTTTCCCCACACAGGGGCGAACCTTCCTTTCGGCCCTGGCAATGATGAAAAAAACATCTACTGCGAGTCCTGTGGACCCAACTTTAGGCTGAAACCTTGGCCACAACACAGTAGAAACAATAAGGAACGTCTGGTAAAAATTTCAGATAAAAGGAATCCAAGGAATAGGTCCCGGACCGAGAGGAAACAAAATTGGAAAACTTGTTTCTCCGAAAACGAAACGTCCTGGCTTCTCCTCCTCATATCTTTTTCTTGAGTTTTGCTTTTGGACGTGCCTCCTTAGCTGGATGCAAACAACATATGAAGGTACTCGTGTGAATTTTTTCAGAATTTTTCAACGCAATACGGGCTCCGGGGAAAATTCCAGAAACCAGGGCCAGATTTCAAAAATCTGGAAAGAGGATAGCCTTGGATTGCCCCAAATTTATGAAAAATTCTCCCGGAAGGATTTTCTGCTGAAAGTCCTGTGGAAGGGTCCCAGTAGAATCTGGGACAAAACGCGACGGGTTTCAGGTCAAACGGACGAGTATTCAGTCTGGAAAGAAATCAAACAGTTTCCCCACACAGGGGCGAACCTTCCTTTCGGCCCTGGCAATGATGAACAAAACATCTACTGCGAGTCCTGTGGACCCAACTTTAGGCTGAAACCTTGGCCACAACACAGTAGAAACAATAAGGAACGTCTGGTAAAAATTTCAGATAAAAGGAATCCAAGGAATAGGTCCCGGACCGAGAGGAAACAAAATTGGAAAACTTGTTTCTCCGAAAACGAAACGTCCTGGCTTCTCCTCCTCATATCTTTTTCTTGAGTTTTGCTTTTGGACGTGCCTCCTTAGCTGGATGCAAACAACATATGAAGGTACTCGTGTGAATTTTTTCGGAATTTTTCAACGCAATACGGGCTCCGGGGAAAATTCCAGAAACCAGGGCCAGATTTCAAAAATCTGGAAAGAGGATAGCCTTGGATTGCCCCAAATTTATGAAAAATTCTCCCGGAAGGATTTTCTGCTGAAAGTCCTGTGGAAGGGTCCCAGTAGAATCTGGGACAAAACGCGACGGGTTTCAGGTCAAACGGACGAGTATTCAGTCTGGAAAAAAATCAAACAGTTTCCCCACACAGGGGCGAACCTTCCTTTCGGCCCTGGCAATGATGAACAAAACATCTACTGCGAGTCCTGTGGACCCAACTTTAGGCTGAAACCTTGGCCACAACACAGTAGAAACAATAAGGAACGTCTGGTAAAAATTTCAGATAAAAGGAATCCAAGGAATAGGTCCCGGACCGAGAGGAAACAAAATTGGAAAACTTGTTTCTCCGAAAACGAAACGTCCTGGCTTCCCCTCCTCATATCTTTTTCTTGAGTTTTGCTTTTGGACGTGCCTCCTTAGCTGGATGCAAACAACATATGAAGGTACTCGTGTGAATTTTTTCGGAATTTTTCGACGCAATACGGGCTCCGGGGAAAATTCCAGAAACCAGGGCCAGATTTCAAAAATCTGGAAAGAGGATAGCCTTGGATTGCCCCAAATTTATGAAAAATTCTCCCGGAAGGATTTTCTGCTGAAAGTCCTGTGGAAGGGTCCCAGTAGAATCTGGGACAAAACGCGACGGGTTTCAGGTCAAACGGACGAGTATTCAGTCTGGAAAGAAATCAAACAGTTTCCCCACACAGGGGCGAACCTTCCTTTCGGCCCTGGCAATGATGAAAAAAACATCTACTGCGAGTCCTGTGGACCCAACTTTAGGCTGAAACCTTGGCCACAACACAGTAGAAACAATAAGGAACGTCTGGTAAAAATTTCAGATAAAAGGAATCCAAGGAATAGGTCCCGGACCGAGAGGAAACAAAATTGGAAAACTTGTTTCTCCGAAAACGAAACGTCCTGGCTTCTCCTCCTCATATCTTTTTCTTGAGTTTTGCTTTTGGACGTGCCTCCTTAGCTGGATGCAAACAACATATGAAGGTACTCGTGTGAATTTTTTCGGAATTTTTCAACGCAATACGGGCTCCGGGGAAAATTCCAGAAACCAGGGCCAGATTTCAAAAATCTGGAAAGAGGATAGCCTTGGATTGCCCCAAATTTATGAAAAATTCTCCCGGAAGGATTTTCTGCTGAAAGTCCTGTGGAAGGGTCCCAGTAGAATCTGGGACAAAACGCGACGGGTTTCAGGTCAAACGGACGAGTATTCAGTCTGGAAAGAAATCAAACAGTTTCCCCACACAGGGGCGAACCTTCCTTTCGGCCCTGGCAATGATGAACAAAACATCTACTGCGAGTCCTGTGGACCCAACTTTAGGCTGAAACCTTGGCCACAACACAGTAGAAACAATAAGGAACGTCTGGTAAAAATTTCAGATAAAAGGAATCCAAGGAATAGGTCCCGGACCGAGAGGAAACAAAATTGGAAAACTTGTTTCTCCGAAAACGAAACGTCCTGGCTTCTCCTCCTCATATCTTTTTCTTGAGTTTTGCTTTTGGACGTGCCTCCTTAGCTGGATGCAAACAACATATGAAGGTACTCGTGTGAATTTTTTCGGAATTTTTCAACGCAATACGGGCTCCGGGGAAAATTCCAGAAACCAGGGCCAGATTTCAAAAATCTGGAAAGAGGATAGCCTTGGATTGCCCCAAATTTATGAAAAATTCTCCCGGAAGGATTTTCTGCTGAAAGTCCTGTGGAAGGGTCCCAGTAGAATCTGGGACAAAACGCGACGGGTTTCAGGTCAAACGGACGAGTATTCAGTCTGGAAAAAAATCAAACAGTTTCCCCACACAGGGGCGAACCTTCCTTTCGGCCCTGGCAATGATGAACAAAACATCTACTGCGAGTCCTGTGGACCCAACTTTAGGCTGAAACCTTGGCCACAACACAGTAGAAACAATAAGGAACGTCTGGTAAAAATTTCAGATAAAAGGAATCCAAGGAATAGGTCCCGGACCGAGAGGAAACAAAATTGGAAAACTTGTTTCTCCGAAAACGAAACGTCCTGGCTTCCCCTCCTCATATCTTTTTCTTGAGTTTTGCTTTTGGACGTGCCTCCTTAGCTGGATGCAAACAACATATGAAGGTACTCGTGTGAATTTTTTCGGAATTTTTCGACGCAATACGGGCTCCGGGGAAAATTCCAGAAACCAGGGCCAGATTTCAAAAATCTGGAAAGAGGATAGCCTTGGATTGCCCCAAATTTATGAAAAATTCTCCCGGAAGGATTTTCTGCTGAAAGTCCTGTGGAAGGGTCCCAGTAGAATCTGGGACAAAACGCGACGGGTTTCAGGTCAAACGGACGAGTATTCAGTCTGGAAAGAAATCAAACAGTTTCCCCACACAGGGGCGAACCTTCCTTTCGGCCCTGGCAATGATGAAAAAAACATCTACTGCGAGTCCTGTGGACCCAACTTTAGGCTGAAACCTTGGCCACAACACAGTAGAAACAATAAGGAACGTCTGGTAAAAATTTCAGATAAAAGGAATCCAAGGAATAGGTCCCGGACCGAGAGGAAACAAAATTGGAAAACTTGTTTCTCCGAAAACGAAACGTCCTGGCTTCTCCTCCTCATATCTTTTTCTTGAGTTTTGCTTTTGGACGTGCCTCCTTAGCTGGATGCAAACAACATATGAAGGTACTCGTGTGAATTTTTTCGGAATTTTTCAACGCAATACGGGCTCCGGGGAAAATTCCAGAAACCAGGGCCAGATTTCAAAAATCTGGAAAGAGGATAGCCTTGGATTGCCCCAAATTTATGAAAAATTCTCCCGGAAGGATTTTCTGCTGAAAGTCCTGTGGAAGGGTCCCAGTAGAATCTGGGACAAAACGCGACGGGTTTCAGGTCAAACGGACGAGTATTCAGTCTGGAAAGAAATCAAACAGTTTCCCCACACAGGGGCGAACCTTCCTTTCGGCCCTGGCAATGATGAAAAAAACATCTACTGCGAGTCCTGTGGACCCAACTTTAGGCTGAAACCTTGGCCACAACACAGTAGAAACAATAAGGAACGTCTGGTAAAAATTTCAGATAAAAGGAATCCAAGGAATAGGTCCCGGACCGAGAGGAAACAAAATTGGAAAACTTGTTTCTCCGAAAACGAAACGTCCTGGCTTCTCCTCCTCATATCTTTTTCTTGAGTTTTGCTTTTGGACGTGCCTCCTTAGCTGGATGCAAACAACATATGAAGGTACTCGTGTGAATTTTTTCGGAATTTTTCAACGCAATACGGGCTCCGGGGAAAATTCCAGAAACCAGGGCCAGATTTCAAAAATCTGGAAAGAGGATAGCCTTGGATTGCCCCAAATTTATGAAAAATTCTCCCGGAAGGATTTTCTGCTGAAAGTCCTGTGGAAGGGTCCCAGTAGAATCTGGGACAAAACGCGACGGGTTTCAGGTCAAACGGACGAGTATTCAGTCTGGAAAAGAATCAAACAGTTTCCCCACACAGGGGCGAACCTTCCTTTCGGCCCTGGCAATGATGAACAAAACATCTACTGCGAGTCCTGTGGACCCAACTTTAGGCTGAAACCTTGGCCACAACACAGTAGAAACAATAAGGAACGTCTGGTAAAAATTTCAGATAAAAGGAATCCAAGGAATAGGTCCCGGACCGAGAGGAAACAAAATTGGAAAACTTGTTTCTCCGAAAACGAAACGTCCTGGCTTCTCCTCCTCATATCTTTTTCTTGAGTTTTGCTTTTGGACGTGCCTCCTTAGCTGGATGCAAACAACATATGAAGGTACTCGTGTGAATTTTTTCGGAATTTTTCGACGCAATACGGGCTCCGGGGAAAATTCCAGAAACCAGGGCCAGATTTCAAAAATCTGGAAAGAGGATAGCCTTGGATTGCCCCAAATTTATGAAAAATTCTCCCGGAAGGATTTTCTGCTGAAAGTCCTGTGGAAGGGTCCCAGTAGAATCTGGGACAAAACGCGACGGGTTTCAGGTCAAACGGACGAGTATTCAGTCTGGAAAGAAATCAAACAGTTTCCCCACACAGGGGCGAACCTTCCTTTCGGCCCTGGCAATGATGAACAAAACATCTACTGCGAGTCCTGTGGACCCAACTTTAGGCTGAAACCTTGGCCACAACACAGTAGAAACAATAAGGAACGTCTGGTAAAAATTTCAGATAAAAGGAATCCAAGGAATAGGTCCCGGACCGAGAGGAAACAAAATTGGAAAACTTGTTTCTCCGAAAACGAAACGTCCTGGCTTCTCCTCCTCATATCTTTTTCTTGAGTTTTGCTTTTGGACGTGCCTCCTTAGCTGGATGCAAACAACATATGAAGGTACTCGTGTGAATTTTTTCGGAATTTTTCAACGCAATACGGGCTCCGGGGAAAATTCCAGAAACCAGGGCCAGATTTCAAAAATCTGGAAAGAGGATAGCCTTGGATTGCCCCAAATTTATGAAAAATTCTCCCGGAAGGATTTTCTGCTGAAAGTCCTGTGGAAGGGTCCCAGTAGAATCTGGGACAAAACGCGACGGGTTTCAGGTCAAACGGACGAGTATTCAGTCTGGAAAAAAATCAAACAGTTTCCCCACACAGGGGCGAACCTTCCTTTCGGCCCTGGCAATGATGAACAAAACATCTACTGCGAGTCCTGTGGACCCAACTTTAGGCTGAAACCTTGGCCACAACACAGTAGAAACAATAAGGAACGTCTGGTAAAAATTTCAGATAAAAGGAATCCAAGGAATAGGTCCCGGACCGAGAGGAAACAAAATTGGAAAACTTGTTTCTCCGAAAACGAAACGTCCTGGCTTCTCCTCCTCATATCTTTTTCTTGACTTTTGCTTTTGGACGTGCCTCCTTAGCTGGATGCAAACAACATATGAAGGTACTCGTGTGAATTTTTTCGGAATTTTTCGACGCAATACGGGCTCCGGGGAAAATTCCAGAAACCAGGGCCAGATTTCAAAAATCTGGAAAGAGGATAGCCTTGGATTGCCCCAAATTTATGAAAAATTCTCCCGGAAGGATTTTCTGCTGAAAGTCCTGTGGAAGGGTCCCAGTAGAATCTGGGACAAAACGCGACGGGTTTCAGGTCAAACGGACGAGTATTCAGTCTGGAAAGAAATCAAACAGTTTCCCCACACAGGGGCGAACCTTCCTTTCGGCCCTGGCAATGATGAACAAAACATCTACTGCGAGTCCTGTGGACCCAACTTTAGGCTGAAACCTTGGCCACAACACAGTAGAAACAATAAGGAACGTCTGGTAAAAATTTCAGATAAAAGGAATCCAAGGAATAGGTCCCGGACCGAGAGGAAACAAAATTGGAAAACTTGTTTCTCCGAAAACGAAACGTCCTGGCTTCTCCTCCTCATATCTTTTTCTTGAGTTTTGCTTTTGGACGTGCCTCCTTAGCTGGATGCAAACAACATATGAAGGTACTCGTGTGAATTTTTTCGGAATTTTTCAACGCAATACGGGCTCCGGGGAAAATTCCAGAAACCAGGGCCAGATTTCAAAAATCTGGAAAGAGGATAGCCTTGGATTGCCCCAAATTTATGAAAAATTCTCCCGGAAGGATTTTCTGCTGAAAGTCCTGTGGAAGGGTCCCAGTAGAATCTGGGACAAAACGCGACGGGTTTCAGGTCAAACGGACGAGTATTCAGTCTGGAAAGAAATCAAACAGTTTCCCCACACAGGGGCGAACCTTCCTTTCGGCCCTGGCAATGATGAAAAAAACATCTACTGCGAGTCCTGTGGACCCAACTTTAGGCTGAAACCTTGGCCACAACACAGTAGAAACAATAAGGAACGTCTGGTAAAAATTTCAGATAAAAGGAATCCAAGGAATAGGTCCCGGACCGAGAGGAAACAAAATTGGAAAACTTGTTTCTCCGAAAACGAAACGTCCTGGCTTCTCCTCCTCATATCTTTTTCTTGAGTTTTGCTTTTGGACGTGCCTCCTTAGCTGGATGCAAACAACATATGAAGGTACTCGTGTGAATTTTTTCGGAATTTTTCAACGCAATACGGGCTCCGGGGAAAATTCCAGAAACCAGGGCCAGATTTCAAAAATCTGGAAAGAGGATAGCCTTGGATTGCCCCAAATTTATGAAAAATTCTCCCGGAAGGATTTTCTGCTGAAAGTCCTGTGGAAGGGTCCCAGTAGAATCTGGGACAAAACGCGACGGGTTTCAGGTCAAACGGACGAGTATTCAGTCTG
Organism: Phaseolus coccineus; assembly: GCA_037954025.1. Classification (NCBI taxonomy): domain Eukaryota; kingdom Viridiplantae; phylum Streptophyta; class Magnoliopsida; order Fabales; family Fabaceae; genus Phaseolus; species Phaseolus coccineus. The sequence continues at coordinate 60,313,749 of CM075677.1, forward strand.
GAAAGAAATCAAACAGTTTCCCCACACAGGGGCGAACCTTCCTTTCGGCCCTGGCAATGATGAACAAAACATCTACTGCGAGTCCTGTGGACCCAACTTTAGGCTGAAACCTTGGCCACAACACAGTAGAAACAATAAGGAACGTCTGGTAAAAATTTCAGATAAAAGGAATCCAAGGAATAGGTCCCGGACCGAGAGGAAACAAAATTGGAAAACTTGTTTCTCCGAAAACGAAACGTCCTGGCTTCTCCTCCTCATATCTTTTTCTTGAGTTTTGCTTTTGGACGTGCCTCCTTAGCTGGATGCAAACAACATATGAAGGTACTCGTGTGAATTTTTTCGGAATTTTTCAACGCAATACGGGCTCCGGGGAAAATTCCAGAAACCAGGGCCAGATTTCAAAAATCTGGAAAGAGGATAGCCTTGGATTGCCCCAAATTTATGAAAAATTCTCCCGGAAGGATTTTCTGCTGAAAGTCCTGTGGAAGGGTCCCAGTAGAATCTGGGACAAAACGCGACGGGTTTCAGGTCAAACGGACGAGTATTCAGTCTGGAAAAAAATCAAACAGTTTCCCCACACAGGGGCGAACCTTCCTTTCGGCCCTGGCAATGATGAACAAAACATCTACTGCGAGTCCTGTGGACCCAACTTTAGGCTGAAACCTTGGCCACAACACAGTAGAAACAATAAGGAACGTCTGGTAAAAATTTCAGATAAAAGGAATCCAAGGAATAGGTCCCGGACCGAGAGGAAACAAAATTGGAAAACTTGTTTCTCCGAAAACGAAACGTCCTGGCTTCTCCTCCTCATATCTTTTTCTTGACTTTTGCTTTTGGACGTGCCTCCTTAGCTGGATGCAAACAACATATGAAGGTACTCGTGTGAATTTTTTCGGAATTTTTCGACGCAATACGGGCTCCGGGGAAAATTCCAGAAACCAGGGCCAGATTTCAAAAATCTGGAAAGAGGATAGCCTTGGATTGCCCCAAATTTATGAAAAATTCTCCCGGAAGGATTTTCTGCTGAAAGTCCTGTGGAAGGGTCCCAGTAGAATCTGGGACAAAACGCGACGGGTTTCAGGTCAAACGGACGAGTATTCAGTCTGGAAAGAAATCAAACAGTTTCCCCACACAGGGGCGAACCTTCCTTTCGGCCCTGGCAATGATGAACAAAACATCTACTGCGAGTCCTGTGGACCCAACTTTAGGCTGAAACCTTGGCCACAACACAGTAGAAACAATAAGGAACGTCTGGTAAAAATTTCAGATAAAAGGAATCCAAGGAATAGGTCCCGGACCGAGAGGAAACAAAATTGGAAAACTTGTTTCTCCGAAAACGAAACGTCCTGGCTTCTCCTCCTCATATCTTTTTCTTGAGTTTTGCTTTTGGACGTGCCTCCTTAGCTGGATGCAAACAACATATGAAGGTACTCGTGTGAATTTTTTCGGAATTTTTCAACGCAATACGGGCTCCGGGGAAAATTCCAGAAACCAGGGCCAGATTTCAAAAATCTGGAAAGAGGATAGCCTTGGATTGCCCCAAATTTATGAAAAATTCTCCCGGAAGGATTTTCTGCTGAAAGTCCTGTGGAAGGGTCCCAGTAGAATCTGGGACAAAACGCGACGGGTTTCAGGTCAAACGGACGAGTATTCAGTCTGGAAAGAAATCAAACAGTTTCCCCACACAGGGGCGAACCTTCCTTTCGGCCCTGGCAATGATGAAAAAAACATCTACTGCGAGTCCTGTGGACCCAACTTTAGGCTGAAACCTTGGCCACAACACAGTAGAAACAATAAGGAACGTCTGGTAAAAATTTCAGATAAAAGGAATCCAAGGAATAGGTCCCGGACCGAGAGGAAACAAAATTGGAAAACTTGTTTCTCCGAAAACGAAACGTCCTGGCTTCTCCTCCTCATATCTTTTTCTTGAGTTTTGCTTTTGGACGTGCCTCCTTAGCTGGATGCAAACAACATATGAAGGTACTCGTGTGAATTTTTTCGGAATTTTTCAACGCAATACGGGCTCCGGGGAAAATTCCAGAAACCAGGGCCAGATTTCAAAAATCTGGAAAGAGGATAGCCTTGGATTGCCCCAAATTTATGAAAAATTCTCCCGGAAGGATTTTCTGCTGAAAGTCCTGTGGAAGGGTCCCAGTAGAATCTGGGACAAAACGCGACGGGTTTCAGGTCAAACGGACGAGTATTCAGTCTGGAAAAGAATCAAACAGTTTCCCCACACAGGGGCGAACCTTCCTTTCGGCCCTGGCAATGATGAACAAAACATCTACTGCGAGTCCTGTGGACCCAACTTTAGGCTGAAACCTTGGCCACAACACAGTAGAAACAATAAGGAACGTCTGGTAAAAATTTCAGATAAAAGGAATCCAAGGAATAGGTCCCGGACCGAGAGGAAACAAAATTGGAAAACTTGTTTCTCCGAAAACGAAACGTCCTGGCTTCTCCTCCTCATATCTTTTTCTTGAGTTTTGCTTTTGGACGTGCCTCCTTAGCTGGATGCAAACAACATATGAAGGTACTCGTGTGAATTTTTTCGGAATTTTTCGACGCAATACGGGCTCCGGGGAAAATTCCAGAAACCAGGGCCAGATTTCAAAAATCTGGAAAGAGGATAGCCTTGGATTGCCCCAAATTTATGAAAAATTCTCCCGGAAGGATTTTCTGCTGAAAGTCCTGTGGAAGGGTCCCAGTAGAATCTGGGACAAAACGCGACGGGTTTCAGGTCAAACGGACGAGTATTCAGTCTGGAAAGAAATCAAACAGTTTCCCCACACAGGGGCGAACCTTCCTTTCGGCCCTGGCAATGATGAACAAAACATCTACTGCGAGTCCTGTGGACCCAACTTTAGGCTGAAACCTTGGCCACAACACAGTAGAAACAATAAGGAACGTCTGGTAAAAATTTCAGATAAAAGGAATCCAAGGAATAGGTCCCGGACCGAGAGGAAACAAAATTGGAAAACTTGTTTCTCCGAAAACGAAACGTCCTGGCTTCTCCTCCTCATATCTTTTTCTTGAGTTTTGCTTTTGGACGTGCCTCCTTAGCTGGATGCAAACAACATATGAAGGTACTCGTGTGAATTTTTTCGGAATTTTTCAACGCAATACGGGCTCCGGGGAAAATTCCAGAAACCAGGGCCAGATTTCAAAAATCTGGAAAGAGGATAGCCTTGGATTGCCCCAAATTTATGAAAAATTCTCCCGGAAGGATTTTCTGCTGAAAGTCCTGTGGAAGGGTCCCAGTAGAATCTGGGACAAAACGCGACGGGTTTCAGGTCAAACGGACGAGTATTCAGTCTGGAAAAAAATCAAACAGTTTCCCCACACAGGGGCGAACCTTCCTTTCGGCCCTGGCAATGATGAACAAAACATCTACTGCGAGTCCTGTGGACCCAACTTTAGGCTGAAACCTTGGCCACAACACAGTAGAAACAATAAGGAACGTCTGGTAAAAATTTCAGATAAAAGGAATCCAAGGAATAGGTCCCGGACCGAGAGGAAACAAAATTGGAAAACTTGTTTCTCCGAAAACGAAACGTCCTGGCTTCTCCTCCTCATATCTTTTTCTTGAGTTTTGCTTTTGGACGTGCCTCCTTAGCTGGATGCAAACAACATATGAAGGTACTCGTGTGAATTTTTTCGGAATTTTTCGACGCAATACGGGCTCCGGGGAAAATTCCAGAAACCAGGGCCAGATTTCAAAAATCTGGAAAGAGGATAGCCTTGGATTGCCCCAAATTTATGAAAAATTCTCCCGGAAGGATTTTCTGCTGAAAGTCCTGTGGAAGGGTCCCAGTAGAATCTGGGACAAAACGCGACGGGTTTCAGGTCAAACGGACGAGTATTCAGTCTGGAAAGAAATCAAACAGTTTCCCCACACAGGGGCGAACCTTCCTTTCGGCCCTGGCAATGATGAACAAAACATCTACTGCGAGTCCTGTGGACCCAACTTTAGGCTGAAACCTTGGCCACAACACAGTAGAAACAATAAGGAACGTCTGGTAAAAATTTCAGATAAAAGGAATCCAAGGAATAGGTCCCGGACCGAGAGGAAACAAAATTGGAAAACTTGTTTCTCCGAAAACGAAACGTCCTGGCTTCTCCTCCTCATATCTTTTTCTTGAGTTTTGCTTTTGGACGTGCCTCCTTAGCTGGATGCAAACAACATATGAAGGTACTCGTGTGAATTTTTTCGGAATTTTTCAACGCAATACGGGCTCCGGGGAAAATTCCAGAAACCAGGGCCAGATTTCAAAAATCTGGAAAGAGGATAGCCTTGGATTGCCCCAAATTTATGAAAAATTCTCCCGGAAGGATTTTCTGCTGAAAGTCCTGTGGAAGGGTCCCAGTAGAATCTGGGACAAAACGCGACGGGTTTCAGGTCAAACGGACGAGTATTCAGTCTGGAAAGAAATCAAACAGTTTCCCCACACAGGGGCGAACCTTCCTTTCGGCCCTGGCAATGATGAAAAAAACATCTACTGCGAGTCCTGTGGACCCAACTTTAGGCTGAAACCTTGGCCACAACACAGTAGAAACAATAAGGAACGTCTGGTAAAAATTTCAGATAAAAGGAATCCAAGGAATAGGTCCCGGACCGAGAGGAAACAAAATTGGAAAACTTGTTTCTCCGAAAACGAAACGTCCTGGCTTCTCCTCCTCATATCTTTTTCTTGAGTTTTGCTTTTGGACGTGCCTCCTTAGCTGGATGCAAACAACATATGAAGGTACTCGTGTGAATTTTTTCGGAATTTTTCAACGCAATACGGGCTCCGGGGAAAATTCCAGAAACCAGGGCCAGATTTCAAAAATCTGGAAAGAGGATAGCCTTGGATTGCCCCAAATTTATGAAAAATTCTCCCGGAAGGATTTTCTGCTGAAAGTCCTGTGGAAGGGTCCCAGTAGAATCTGGGACAAAACGCGACGGGTTTCAGGTCAAACGGACGAGTATTCAGTCTGGAAAAGAATCAAACAGTTTCCCCACACAGGGGCGAACCTTCCTTTCGGCCCTGGCAATGATGAACAAAACATCTACTGCGAGTCCTGTGGACCCAACTTTAGGCTGAAACCTTGGCCACAACACAGTAGAAACAATAAGGAACGTCTGGTAAAAATTTCAGATAAAAGGAATCCAAGGAATAGGTCCCGGACCGAGAGGAAACAAAATTGGAAAACTTGTTTCTCCGAAAACGAAACGTCCTGGCTTCTCCTCCTCATATCTTTTTCTTGAGTTTTGCTTTTGGACGTGCCTCCTTAGCTGGATGCAAACAACATATGAAGGTACTCGTGTGAATTTTTTCGGAATTTTTCGACGCAATACGGGCTCCGGGGAAAATTCCAGAAACCAGGGCCAGATTTCAAAAATCTGGAAAGAGGATAGCCTTGGATTGCCCCAAATTTATGAAAAATTCTCCCGGAAGGATTTTCTGCTGAAAGTCCTGTGGAAGGGTCCCAGTAGAATCTGGGACAAAACGCGACGGGTTTCAGGTCAAACGGACGAGTATTCAGTCTGGAAAGAAATCAAACAGTTTCCCCACACAGGGGCGAACCTTCCTTTCGGCCCTGGCAATGATGAACAAAACATCTACTGCGAGTCCTGTGGACCCAACTTTAGGCTGAAACCTTGGCCACAACACAGTAGAAACAATAAGGAACGTCTGGTAAAAATTTCAGATAAAAGGAATCCAAGGAATAGGTCCCGGACCGAGAGGAAACAAAATTGGAAAACTTGTTTCTCCGAAAACGAAACGTCCTGGCTTCTCCTCCTCATATCTTTTTCTTGAGTTTTGCTTTTGGACGTGCCTCCTTAGCTGGATGCAAACAACATATGAAGGTACTCGTGTGAATTTTTTCGGAATTTTTCAACGCAATACGGGCTCCGGGGAAAATTCCAGAAACCAGGGCCAGATTTCAAAAATCTGGAAAGAGGATAGCCTTGGATTGCCCCAAATTTATGAAAAATTCTCCCGGAAGGATTTTCTGCTGAAAGTCCTGTGGAAGGGTCCCAGTAGAATCTGGGACAAAACGCGACGGGTTTCAGGTCAAACGGACGAGTATTCAGTCTGGAAAGAAATCAAACAGTTTCCCCACACAGGGGCGAACCTTCCTTTCGGCCCTGGCAATGATGAAAAAAACATCTACTGCGAGTCCTGTGGACCCAACTTTAGGCTGAAACCTTGGCCACAACACAGTAGAAACAATAAGGAACGTCTGGTAAAAATTTCAGATAAAAGGAATCCAAGGAATAGGTCCCGGACCGAGAGGAAACAAAATTGGAAAACTTGTTTCTCCGAAAACGAAACGTCCTGGCTTCTCCTCCTCATATCTTTTTCTTGAGTTTTGCTTTTGGACGTGCCTCCTTAGCTGGATGCAAACAACATATGAAGGTACTCGTGTGAATTTTTTCGGAATTTTTCAACGCAATACGGGCTCCGGGGAAAATTCCAGAAACCAGGGCCAGATTTCAAAAATCTGGAAAGAGGATAGCCTTGGATTGCCCCAAATTTATGAAAAATTCTCCCGGAAGGATTTTCTGCTGAAAGTCCTGTGGAAGGGTCCCAGTAGAATCTGGGACAAAACGCGACGGGTTTCAGGTCAAACGGACGAGTATTCAGTCTGGAAAAGAATCAAACAGTTTCCCCACACAGGGGCGAACCTTCCTTTCGGCCCTGGCAATGATGAACAAAACATCTACTGCGAGTCCTGTGGACCCAACTTTAGGCTGAAACCTTGGCCACAACACAGTAGAAACAATAAGGAACGTCTGGTAAAAATTTCAGATAAAAGGAATCCAAGGAATAGGTCCCGGACCGAGAGGAAACAAAATTGGAAAACTTGTTTCTCCGAAAACGAAACGTCCTGGCTTCTCCTCCTCATATCTTTTTCTTGAGTTTTGCTTTTGGACGTGCCTCCTTAGCTGGATGCAAACAACATATGAAGGTACTCGTGTGAATTTTTTCGGAATTTTTCGACGCAATACGGGCTCCGGGGAAAATTCCAGAAACCAGGGCCAGATTTCAAAAATCTGGAAAGAGGATAGCCTTGGATTGCCCCAAATTTATGAAAAATTCTCCCGGAAGGATTTTCTGCTGAAAGTCCTGTGGAAGGGTCCCAGTAGAATCTGGGACAAAACGCGACGGGTTTCAGGTCAAACGGACGAGTATTCAGTCTGGAAAGAAATCAAACAGTTTCCCCACACAGGGGCGAACCTTCCTTTCGGCCCTGGCAATGATGAACAAAACATCTACTGCGAGTCCTGTGGACCCAACTTTAGGCTGAAACCTTGGCCACAACACAGTAGAAACAATAAGGAACGTCTGGTAAAAATTTCAGATAAAAGGAATCCAAGGAATAGGTCCCGGACCGAGAGGAAACAAAATTGGAAAACTTGTTTCTCCGAAAACGAAACGTCCTGGCTTCTCCTCCTCATATCTTTTTCTTGAGTTTTGCTTTTGGACGTGCCTCCTTAGCTGGATGCAAACAACATATGAAGGTACTCGTGTGAATTTTTTCGGAATTTTTCAACGCAATACGGGCTCCGGGGAAAATTCCAGAAACCAGGGCCAGATTTCAAAAATCTGGAAAGAGGATAGCCTTGGATTGCCCCAAATTTATGAAAAATTCTCCCGGAAGGATTTTCTGCTGAAAGTCCTGTGGAAGGGTCCCAGTAGAATCTGGGACAAAACGCGACGGGTTTCAGGTCAAACGGACGAGTATTCAGTCTGGAAAAAAATCAAACAGTTTCCCCACACAGGGGCGAACCTTCCTTTCGGCCCTGGCAATGATGAACAAAACATCTACTGCGAGTCCTGTGGACCCAACTTTAGGCTGAAACCTTGGCCACAACACAGTAGAAACAATAAGGAACGTCTGGTAAAAATTTCAGATAAAAGGAATCCAAGGAATAGGTCCCGGACCGAGAGGAAACAAAATTGGAAAACTTGTTTCTCCGAAAACGAAACGTCCTGGCTTCTCCTCCTCATATCTTTTTCTTGAGTTTTTCTTTTGGACGTGCCTCCTTAGCTGGATGCAAACAACATATGAAGGTACTCGTGCGAATTTTTTCGGAATTTTTCGACGCAATACGGGCTCCGGGGAAAATTCCAGAAACCAGGGCCAGATTTCAAAAATCTGGAAAGAGGATAGCCTTGGATTGCCCCAAATTTATGAAAAATTCTCCCGGAAGGATTTTCTGCTGAAAGTCCTGTGGAAGGGTCCCAGTAGAATCTGGGACAAAACGCGACGGGTTTCAGGTCAAACGGACGAGTATTCAGTCTGGAAAGAAATCAAACAGTTTCCCCACACAGGGGCGAACCTTCCTTTCGGCCCTGGCAATGATGAAAAAAACATCTACTGCGAGTCCTGTGGACCCAACTTTAGGCTGAAACCTTGGCCACAACACAGTAGAAACAATAAGGAACGTCTGGTAAAAATTTCAGATAAAAGGAATCCAAGGAATAGGTCCCGGACCGAGAGGAAACAAAATTGGAAAACTTGTTTCTCCGAAAACGAAACGTCCTGGCTTCTCCTCCTCATATCTTTTTCTTGAGTTTTGCTTTTGGACGTGCCTCCTTAGCTGGATGCAAACAACATATGAAGGTACTCGTGTGAATTTTTTCGGAATTTTTCGACGCAATACGGGCTCCGGGGAAAATTCCAGAAACCAGGGCCAGATTTCAAAAATCTGGAAAGAGGATAGCCTTGGATTGCCCCAAATTTATGAAAAATTCTCCCGGAAGGATTTTCTGCTGAAAGTCCTGTGGAAGGGTCCCAGTAGAATCTGGGACAAAACGCGACGGGTTTCAGGCAAACGGACGAGTATTCAGTCTGGAAAGAAATCAAACAGTTTCCCCACACAGGGGCGAACCTTCCTTTCGGCCCTGGCAATGATGAACAAAACATCTACTGCGAGTCCTGTGGACCCAACTTTAGGCTGAAACCTTGGCCACAACACAGTAGAAACAATAAGGAACGTCTGGTAAAAATTTCAGATAAAAGGAATCCAAGGAATAGGTCCCGGACCGAGAGGAAACAAAATTGGAAAACTTGTTTCTCCGAAAACGAAACGTCCTGGCTTCTCCTCCTCATATCTTTTTCTTGAGTTTTGCTTTTGGACGTGCCTCCTTAGCTGGATGCAAACAACATATGAAGGTACTCGTGCGAATTTTTTCGGAATTTTTCGACGCAATACGGGCTCCGGGGAAAATTCCAGAAACCAGGGCCAGATTTCAAAAATCTGGAAAGAGGATAGCCTTGGATTGCCCCAAATTTATGAAAAATTCTCCCGGAAGGATTTTCTGCTGAAAGTCCTGTGGAAGGGTCCCAGTAGAATCTGGGACAAGACGCGACGGGTTTCAGGTCAAACGGACGAGTATTCAGTCTGGAAAGAAATCAAACAGTTTCCCCACACAGGGGCGAACCTTCCTTTCGGCCCTGGCAATGATGAAAAAAACATCTACTGCGAGTCCTGTGGACCCAACTTTAGGCTGAAACCTTGGCCACAACACAGTAGAAACAATAAGGAACGTCTGGTAAAAATTTCAGATAAAAGGAATCCAAGGAATAGGTCCCGGACCGACAGGAAACAAAATTGGAAAACTTGTTTCTCCGAAAACGAAACGTCCTGGCTTCTCCTCCTCATATCTTTTTCTTGAGTTTTGCTTTTGGACGTGCCTCCTTAGCTGGATGCAAACAACATATGAAGGTACTCGTGTGAATTTTTTCGGAATTTTTCGACGCAATACGGGCTCCGGGGAAAATTCCAGAAACCAGGGCCAGATTTCAAAAATCTGGAAAGAGGATAGCCTTGGATTGCCCCAAATTTATGAAAAATTCTCCCGGAAGGATTTTCTGCTGAAAGTCCTGTGGAAGGGTCCCAGTAGAATCTGGGACAAAACGCGACGGGTTTCAGGCAAACGGACGAGTATTCAGTCTGGAAAGAAATCAAACAGTTTCCCCACACAGGGGCGAACCTTCCTTTCGGCCCTGGCAATGATGAACAAAACATCTACTGCGAGTCCTGTGGACCCAACTTTAGGCTGAAACCTTGGCCACAACACAGTAGAAACAATAAGGAACGTCTGGTAAAAATTTCAGATAAAAGGAATCCAAGGAATAGGTCCCGGACCGAGAGGAAACAAAATTGGAAAACTTGTTTCTCCGAAAACGAAACGTCCTGGCTTCTCCTCCTCATATCTTTTTCTTGAGTTTTGCTTTTGGACGTGCCTCCTTAGCTGGATGCAAACAACATATGAAGGTACTCGTGTGAATTTTTTCGGAATTTTTCAACGCAATACGGGCTCCGGGGAAAATTCCAGAAACCAGGGCCAGATTTCAAAAATCTGGAAAGAGGATAGCCTTGGATTGCCCCAAATTTATGAAAAATTCTCCCGGAAGGATTTTCTGCTGAAAGTCCTGTGGAAGGGTCCCAGTAGAATCTGGGACAAAACGCGACGGGTTTCAGGTCAAACGGACGAGTATTCAGTCTGGAAAGAAATCAAACAGTTTCCCCACACAGGGGCGAACCTTCCTTTCGGCCCTGGCAATGATGAAAAAAACATCTACTGCGAGTCCTGTGGACCCAACTTTAGGCTGAAACCTTGGCCACAACACAGTAGAAACAATAAGGAACGTCTGGTAAAAATTTCAGATAAAAGGAATCCAAGGAATAGGTCCCGGACCGAGAGGAAACAAAATTGGAAAACTTGTTTCTCCGAAAACGAAACGTCCTGGCTTCTCCTCCTCATATCTTTTTCTTGAGTTTTGCTTTTGGACGTGCCTCCTTAGCTGGATGCAAACAACATATGAAGGTACTCGTGTGAATTTTTTCGGAATTTTTCGACGCAATACGGGCTCCGGGGAAAATTCCAGAAACCAGGGCCAGATTTCAAAAATCTGGAAAGAGGATAGCCTTGGATTGCCCCAAATTTATGAAAAATTCTCCCGGAAGGATTTTCTGCTGAAAGTCCTGTGGAAGGGTCCCAGTAGAATCTGGGACAAAACGCGACGGGTTTCAGGTCAAACGGACGAGTATTCAGTCTGGAAAGAAATCAAACAGTTTCCCCACACAGGGGCGAACCTTCCTTTCGGCCCTGGCAATGATGAACAAAACATCTACTGCGAGTCCTGTGGACCCAACTTTAGGCTGAAACCTTGGCCACAACACAGTAGAAACAATAAGGAACGTCTGGTAAAAATTTCAGATAAAAGGAATCCAAGGAATAGGTCCCGGACCGAGAGGAAACAAAATTGGAAAACTTGTTTCTCCGAAAACGAAACGTCCTGGCTTCTCCTCCTCATATCTTTTTCTTGAGTTTTGCTTTTGGACGTGCCTCCTTAGCTGGATGCAAACAACATATGAAGGTACTCGTGTGAATTTTTTCGAAATTTTTCAACGCAATACGGGCTCCGGGGAAAATTCCAGAAACCAGGGCCAGATTTCAAAAATCTGGAAAGAGGATAGCCTTGGATTGCCCCAAATTTATGAAAAATTCTCCCGGAAGGATTTTCTGCTGAAAGTCCTGTGGAAGGGTCCCAGTAGAATCTGGGACAAAACGTGACGGGTTTCAGGTCAAACGGACGAGTATTCAGTCTGGAAAAAAATCAAACAGTTTCCCCACACAGGGGCGAACCTTCCTTTCGGCCCTGGCAATGATGAACAAAACATCTACTGCGAGTCTTGTGGACCCAACTTTAGGCTGAAACCTTGGCCACAACACAGTAGAAACAATAAGGAACGTCTGGTAAAAATTTCAGATAAAAGGAATCCAAGGAATAGGTCCCGGACCGAGAGGAAACAAAATTGGAAAACTTGTTTCTCCGAAAACGAAACGTCCTGGCTTCTCCTCCTCATATCTTTTTCTTGAGTTTTGCTTTTGGACGTGCCTCCTTAGCTGGATGCAAACAACATATGAAGGTACTCGTGTGAATTTTTTCGGAATTTTTCGACGCAATACGGGCTCCGGGGAAAATTCCAGAAACCAGGGCCAGATTTCAAAAATCTGGAAAGAGGATAGCCTTGGATTGCCCCAAATTTATGAAAAATTCTCCCGGAAGGATTTTCTGCTGAAAGTCCTGTGGAAGGGTCCCAGTAGAATCTGGGACAAAACGCGACGGGTTTCAGGTCAAACGGACGAGTATTCAGTCTGGAAAGAAATCAAACAGTTTCCCCACACAGGGGCGAACCTTCCTTTCGGCCCTGGCAATGATGAAAAAAACATCTACTGCGAGTCCTGTGGACCCAACTTTAGGCTGAAACCTTGGCCACAACACAGTAGAAACAATAAGGAACGTCTGGTAAAAATTTCAGATAAAAGGAATCCAAGGAATAGGTCCCGGACCGAGAGGAAACAAAATTGGAAAACTTGTTTCTCCGAAAACAAAACGTCCTGGCTTCTCCTCCTCATATCTTTTTCTTGAGTTTTGCTTTTGGACGTGCCTCCTTAGCTGGATGCAAACAACATATGAAGGTACTCGTGTGAATTTTTTCGGAATTTTTCAACGCAATACGGGCTCCGGGGAAAATTCCAGAAACCAGGGCCAGATTTCAAAAATCTGGAAAGAGGATAGCCTTGGATTGCCCCAAATTTATGAAAAATTCTCCCGGAAGGATTTTCTGCTGAAAGTCCTGTGGAAGGGTCCCAGTAGAATCTGGGACAAAACGCGACGGGTTTCAGGTCAAACGGACGAGTATTCAGTCTGGAAAGAAATCAAACAGTTTCCCCACACAGGGGCGAACCTTCCTTTCGGCCCTGGCAATGATGAACAAAACATCTACTGCGAGTCCTGTGGACCCAACTTTAGGCTGAAACCTTGGCCACAACACAGTAGAAACAATAAGGAACGTCTGGTAAAAATTTCAGATAAAAGGAATCCAAGGAATAGGTCCCGGACCGAGAGGAAACAAAATTGGAAAACTTGTTTCTCCGAAAACGAAACGTCCTGGCTTCTCCTCCTCATATCTTTTTCTTGAGTTTTGCTTTTGGACGTGCCTCCTTAGCTGGATGCAAACAACATATGAAGGTACTCGTGTGAATTTTTTCGGAATTTTTCGACGCAATACGGGCTCCGGGGAAAATTCCAGAAACCAGGGCCAGATTTCAAAAATCTGGAAAGAGGATAGCCTTGGATTGCCCCAAATTTATGAAAAATTCTCCCGGAAGGATTTTCTGCTGAAAGTCCTGTGGAAGGGTCCCAGTAGAATCTGGGACAAAACGCGACGGGTTTCAGGTCAAACGGACGAGTATTCAGTCTGGAAAGAAATCAAACAGTTTCCCCACACAGGGGCGAACCTTCCTTTCGGCCCTGGCAATGATGAACAAAACATCTACTGCGAGTCCTGTGGACCCAACTTTAGGCTGAAACCTTGGCCACAACACAGTAGAAACAATAAGGAACGTCTGGTAAAAATTTCAGATAAAAGGAATCCAAGGAATAGGTCCCGGACCGAGAGGAAACAAAATTGGAAAACTTGTTTCTCCGAAAACGAAACGTCCTGGCTTCTCCTCCTCATATCTTTTTCTTGAGTTTTGCTTTTGGACGTGCCTCCTTAGCTGGATGCAAACAACATATGAAGGTACTCGTGTGAATTTTTTCGGAATTTTTCAACGCAATACGGGCTCCGGGGAAAATTCCAGAAACCAGGGCCAGATTTCAAAAATCTGGAAAGAGGATAGCCTTGGATTGCCCCAAATTTATGAAAAATTCTCCCGGAAGGATTTTCTGCTGAAAGTCCTGTGGAAGGGTCCCAGTAGAATCTGGGACAAAACGCGACGGGTTTCAGGTCAAACGGACGAGTATTCAGTCTGGAAAGAAATCAAACAGTTTCCCCACACAGGGGCGAACCTTCCTTTCGGCCCTGGCAATGATGAACAAAACATCTACTGCGAGTCCTGTGGACCCAACTTTAGGCTGAAACCTTGGCCACAACACAGTAGAAACAATAAGGAACGTCTGGTAAAAATTTCAGATAAAAGGAATCCAAGGAATAGGTCCCGGACCGAGAGGAAACAAAATTGGAAAACTTGTTTCTCCGAAAACGAAACGTCCTGGCTTCTCCTCCTCATATCTTTTTCTTGAGTTTTGCTTTTGGACGTGCCTCCTTAGCTGGATGCAAACAACATATGAAGGTACTCGTGTGAATTTTTTCGGAATTTTTCGACGCAATACGGGCTCCGGGGAAAATTCCAGAAACCAGGGCCAGATTTCAAAAATCTGGAAAGAGGATAGCCTTGGATTGCCCCAAATTTATGAAAAATTCTCCCGGAAGGATTTTCTGCTGAAAGTCCTGTGGAAGGGTCCCAGTAGAATCTGGGACAAAACACGACGGGTTTCAGGTCAAACGGACGAGTAATCAGTCTGGAAAAAAATCAAACAGTTTCCCCACACAGGGGCGAACCTTCCTTTCGGCCCTGGCAATGATGAACAAAACATCTACTGCGAGTCCTGTGGACCCAACTTTAGGCTGAAACCTTGGCCACAACACAGTAGAAACAATAAGGAACGTCTGGTAAAAATTTCAGATAAAAGGAATCCAAGGAATAGGTCCCGGACCGAGAGGAAACAAAATTGGAAAACTTGTTTCTCCGAAAACGAAACGTCCTGGCTTCTCCTCCTCATATCTTTTTCTTGAGTTTTGCTTTTGGACGTGCCTCCTTAGCTGGATGCAAACAACATATGAAGGTACTCGTGTGAATTTTTTCGGAATTTTTCAACGCAATACGGGCTCCGGGGAAAATTCCAGAAACCAGGGCCAGATTTCAAAAATCTGGAAAGAGGATAGCCTTGGATTGCCCCAAATTTATGAAAAATTCTCCCGGAAGGATTTTCTGCTGAAAGTCCTGTGGAAGGGTCCCAGTAGAATCTGGGACAAAACGCGACGGGTTTCAGGTCAAACGGACGAGTATTCAGTCTGGAAAGAAATCAAACAGTTTCCCCACACAGGGGCGAACCTTCCTTTCGGCCCTGGCAATGATGAACAAAACATCTACTGCGAGTCCTGTGGACCCAACTTTAGGCTGAAACCTTGGCCACAACACAGTAGAAACAATAAGGAACGTCTGGTAAAAATTTCAGATAAAAGGAATCCAAGGAATAGGTCCCGGACCGAGAGGAAACAAAATTGGAAAACTTGTTTCTCCGAAAACGAAACGTCCTGGCTTCTCCTCCTCATATCTTTTTCTTGAGTTTTGCTTTTGGACGTGCCTCCTTAGCTGGATGCAAACAACATATGAAGGTACTCGTGTGAATTTTTTCGGAATTTTTCGACGCAATACGGGCTCCGGGGAAAATTCCAGAAACCAGGGCCAGATTTCAAAAATCTGGAAAGAGGATAGCCTTGGATTGCCCCAAATTTATGAAAAATTCTCCCGGAAGGATTTTCTGCTGAAAGTCCTGTGGAAGGGTCCCAGTAGAATCTGGGACAAAACGCGACGGGTTTCAGGTCAAACGGACGAGTATTCAGTCTGGAAAGAAATCAAACAGTTTCCCCACACAGGGGCGAACCTTCCTTTCGGCCCTGGCAATGATGAACAAAACATCTACTGCGAGTCCTGTGGACCCAACTTTAGGCTGAAACCTTGGCCACAACACAGTAGAAACAATAAGGAACGTCTGGTAAAAATTTCAGATAAAAGGAATCCAAGGAATAGGTCCCGGACCGAGAGGAAACAAAATTGGAAAACTTGTTTCTCCGAAAACGAAACGTCCTGGCTTCTCCTCCTCATATCTTTTTCTTGAGTTTTGCTTTTGGACGTGCCTCCTTAGCTGGATGCAAACAACATATGAAGGTACTCGTGTGAATTTTTTCGGAATTTTTCAACGCAATACGGGCTCCGGGGAAAATTCCAGAAACCAGGGCCAGATTTCAAAAATCTGGAAAGAGGATAGCCTTGGATTGCCCCAAATTTATGAAAAATTCTCCCGGAAGGATTTTCTGCTGAAAGTCCTGTGGAAGGGTCCCAGTAGAATCTGGGACAAAACGCGACGGGTTTCAGGTCAAACGGACGAGTATTCAGTCTGGAAAGAAATCAAACAGTTTCCCCACACAGGGGCGAACCTTCCTTTCGGCCCTGGCAATGATGAACAAAACATCTACTGCGAGTCCTGTGGACCCAACTTTAGGCTGAAACCTTGGCCACAACACAGTAGAAACAATAAGGAACGTCTGGTAAAAATTTCAGATAAAAGGAATCCAAGGAATAGGTCCCGGACCGAGAGGAAACAAAATTGGAAAACTTGTTTCTCCGAAAACGAAACGTCCTGGCTTCTCCTCCTCATATCTTTTTCTTGAGTTTTGCTTTTGGACGTGCCTCCTTAGCTGGATGCAAACAACATATGAAGGTACTCGTGTGAATTTTTTCGGAATTTTTCAACGCAATACGGGCTCCGGGGAAAATTCCAGAAACCAGGGCCAGATTTCAAAAATCTGGAAAGAGGATAGCCTTGGATTGCCCCAAATTTATGAAAAATTCTCCCGGAAGGATTTTCTGCTGAAAGTCCTGTGGAAGGGTCCCAGTAGAATCTGGGACAAAACGCGACGGGTTTCAGGTCAAACGGACGAGTATTCAGTCTGGAAAGAAATCAAACAGTTTCCCCACACAGGGGCGAACCTTCCTTTCGGCCCTGGCAATGATGAACAAAACATCTACTGCGAGTCCTGTGGACCCAACTTTAGGCTGAAACCTTGGCCACAACACAGTAGAAACAATAAGGAACGTCTGGTAAAAATTTCAGATAAAAGGAATCCAAGGAATAGGTCCCGGACCGAGAGGAAACAAAATTGGAAAACTTGTTTCTCCGAAAACGAAACGTCCTGGCTTCTCCTCCTAATATCTTTTTCTTGAGTTTTGCTTTTGGACGTGCCTCCTTAGCTGGATGCAA
Source organism: Phaseolus coccineus (assembly GCA_037954025.1). Lineage (NCBI taxonomy): Eukaryota > Viridiplantae > Streptophyta > Magnoliopsida > Fabales > Fabaceae > Phaseolus > Phaseolus coccineus. The sequence continues at coordinate 60,330,645 of CM075677.1, forward strand.
ACAACATATGAAGGTACTCGTGTGAATTTTTTCGGAATTTTTCAACGCAATACGGGCTCCGGGGAAAATTCCAGAAACCAGGGCCAGATTTCAAAAATCTGGAAAGAGGATAGCCTTGGATTGCCCCAAATTTATGAAAAATTCTCCCGGAAGGATTTTCTGCTGAAAGTCCTGTGGAAGGGTCCCAGTAGAATCTGGGACAAAACGCGACGGGTTTCAGGTCAAACGGACGAGTATTCAGTCTGGAAAGAAATCAAACAGTTTCCCCACACAGGGGCGAACCTTCCTTTCGGCCCTGGCAATGATGAACAAAACATCTACTGCGAGTCCTGTGGACCCAACTTTAGGCTGAAACCTTGGCCACAACACAGTAGAAACAATAAGGAACGTCTGGTAAAAATTTCAGATAAAAGGAATCCAAGGAATAGGTCCCGGACCGAGAGGAAACAAAATTGGAAAACTTGTTTCTCCGAAAACGAAACGTCCTGGCTTCTCCTCCTCATATCTTTTTCTTGAGTTTTGCTTTTGGACGTGCCTCCTTAGCTGGATGCAAACAACATATGAAGGTACTCGTGTGAATTTTTTCGGAATTTTTCAACGCAATACGGGCTCCGGGGAAAATTCCAGAAACCAGGGCCAGATTTCAAAAATCTGGAAAGAGGATAGCCTTGGATTGCCCCAAATTTATGAAAAATTCTCCCGGAAGGATTTTCTGCTGAAAGTCCTGTGGAAGGGTCCCAGTAGAATCTGGGACAAAACGCGACGGGTTTCAGGTCAAACGGACGAGTATTCAGTCTGGAAAGAAATCAAACAGTTTCCCCACACAGGGGCGAACCTTCCTTTCGGCCCTGGCAATGATGAACAAAACATCTACTGCGAGTCCTGTGGACCCAACTTTAGGCTGAAACCTTGGCCACAACACAGTAGAAACAATAAGGAACGTCTGGTAAAAATTTCAGATAAAAGGAATCCAAGGAATAGGTCCCGGACCGAGAGGAAACAAAATTGGAAAACTTGTTTCTCCGAAAACGAAACGTCCTGGCTTCTCCTCCTCATATCTTTTTCTTGAGTTTTGCTTTTGGACGTGCCTCCTTAGCTGGATGCAAACAACATATGAAGGTACTCGTGTGAATTTTTTCGGAATTTTTCAACGCAATACGGGCTCCGGGGAAAATTCCAGAAACCAGGGCCAGATTTCAAAAATCTGGAAAGAGGATAGCCTTGGATTGCCCCAAATTTATGAAAAATTCTCCCGGAAGGATTTTCTGCTGAAAGTCCTGTGGAAGGGTCCCAGTAGAATCTGGGACAAAACGCGACGGGTTTCAGGTCAAACGGACGAGTATTCAGTCTGGAAAGAAATCAAACAGTTTCCCCACACAGGGGCGAACCTTCCTTTCGACCCTGGCAATGATGAACAAAACATCTACTGCGAGTCCTGTGGACCCAACTTTAGGCTGAAACCTTGGCCACAACACAGTAGAAACAATAAGGAACGTCTGGTAAAAATTTCAGATAAAAGGAATCCAAGGAATAGGTCCCGGACCGAGAGGAAACAAAATTGGAAAACTTGTTTCTCCGAAAACGAAACGTCCTGGCTTCTCCTCCTCATATCTTTTTCTTGAGTTTTGCTTTTGGACGTGCCTCCTTAGCTGGATGCAAACAACATATGAAGGTACTCGTGTGAATTTTTTCGGAATTTTTCGACGCAATACGGGCTCCGGGGAAAATTCCAGAAACCAGGGCCAGATTTCAAAAATCTGGAAAGAGGATAGCCTTGGATTGCCCCAAATTTATGAAAAATTCTCCCGGAAGGATTTTCTGCTGAAAGTCCTGTGGAAGGGTCCCAGTAGAATCTGGGACAAAACGCGACGGGTTTCAGGTCAAACGGACGAGTATTCAGTCTGGAAAGAAATCAAACAGTTTCCCCACACAGGGGCGAACCTTCCTTTCGGCCCTGGCAATGATGAACAAAACATCTACTGCGAGTCCTGTGGACCCAACTTTAGGCTGAAACCTTGGCCACAACACAGTAGAAACAATAAGGAACGTCTGGTAAAAATTTCAGATAAAAGGAATCCAAGGAATAGGTCCCGGACCGAGAGGAAACAAAATTGGAAAACTTGTTTCTCCGAAAACGAAACGTCCTGGCTTCTCCTCCTCATATCTTTTTCTTGAGTTTTGCTTTTGGACGTGCCTCCTTAGCTGGATGCAAACAACATATGAAGGTACTCGTGTGAATTTTTTCGGAATTTTTCGACGCAATACGGGCTCCGGGGAAAATTCCAGAAACCAGGACCAGATTTCAAAAATCTGGAAAGAGGATAGCCTTGGATTGCCCCAAATTTATGAAAAATTCTCCCGGAAGGATTTTCTGCTGAAAGTCCTGTGGAAGGGTCCCAGTAGAATCTGGGACAAAACGCGACGGGTTTCAGGTCAAACGGACGAGTATTCAGTCTGGAAAGAAATCAAACAGTTTCCCCACACAGGGGCGAACCTTCCTTTCGGCCCTGGCAATGATGAACAAAACATCTACTGCGAGTCCTGTGGACCCAACTTTAGGCTGAAACCTTGGCCACAACACAGTAGAAACAATAAGGAACGTCTGGTAAAAATTTCAGATAAAAGGAATCCAAGGAATAGGTCCCGGACCGAGAGGAAACAAAATTGGAAAACTTGTTTCTCCGAAAACGAAACGTCCTGGCTTCTCCTCCTCATATCTTTTTCTTGAGTTTTGCTTTTGGACGTGCCTCCTTAGCTGGATGCAAACAACATATGAAGGTACTCGTGTGAATTTTTTCGGAATTTTTCAACGCAATACGGGCTCCGGGGAAAATTCCAGAAACCAGGGCCAGATTTCAAAAATCTGGAAAGAGGATAGCCTTGGATTGCCCCAAATTTATGAAAAATTCTCCCGGAAGGATTTTCTGCTGAAAGTCCTGTGGAAGGGTCCCAGTAGAATCTGGGACAAAACGCGACGGGTTTCAGGTCAAACGGACGAGTATTCAGTCTGGAAAGAAATCAAACAGTTTCCCCACACAGGGGCGAACCTTCCTTTCGGCCCTGGCAATGATGAACAAAACATCTACTGCGAGTCCTGTGGACCCAACTTTAGGCTGAAACCTTGGCCACAACACAGTAGAAACAATAAGGAACGTCTGGTAAAAATTTCAGATAAAAGGAATCCAAGGAATAGGTCCCGGACCGAGAGGAAACAAAATTGGAAAACTTGTTTCTCCGAAAACGAAACGTCCTGGCTTCTCCTCCTCATATCTTTTTCTTGAGTTTTGCTTTTGGACGTGCCTCCTTAGCTGGATGCAAACAACATATGAAGGTACTCGTGTGAATTTTTTCGGAATTTTTCGACGCAATACGGGCTCCGGGGAAAATTCCAGAAACCAGGGCCAGATTTCAAAAATCTGGAAAGAGGATAGCCTTGGATTGCCCCAAATTTATGAAAAATTCTCCCGGAAGGATTTTCTGCTGAAAGTCCTGTGGAAGGGTCCCAGTAGAATCTGGGACAAAACACGACGGGTTTCAGGTCAAACGGACGAGTAATCAGTCTGGAAAAAAATCAAACAGTTTCCCCACACAGGGGCGAACCTTCCTTTCGGCCCTGGCAATGATGAACAAAACATCTACTGCGAGTCCTGTGGACCCAACTTTAGGCTGAAACCTTGGCCACAACACAGTAGAAACAATAAGGAACGTCTGGTAAAAATTTCAGATAAAAGGAATCCAAGGAATAGGTCCCGGACCGAGAGGAAACAAAATTGGAAAACTTGTTTCTCCGAAAACGAAACGTCCTGGCTTCTCCTCCTCATATCTTTTTCTTGAGTTTTGCTTTTGGACGTGCCTCCTTAGCTGGATGCAAACAACATATGAAGGTACTCGTGTGAATTTTTTCGGAATTTTTCGACGCAATACGGGCTCCGGGGAAAATTCCAGAAACCAGGGCCAGATTTCAAAAATCTGGAAAGAGGATAGCCTTGGATTGCCCCAAATTTATGAAAAATTCTCCCGGAAGGATTTTCTGCTGAAAGTCCTGTGGAAGGGTCCCAGTAGAATCTGGGACAAAACGCGACGGGTTTCAGGTCAAACGGACGAGTATTCAGTCTGGAAAGAAATCAAACAGTTTCCCCACACAGGGGCGAACCTTCCTTTCGGCCCTGGCAATGATGAACAAAACATCTACTGCGAGTCCTGTGGACCCAACTTTAGGCTGAAACCTTGGCCACAACACAGTAGAAACAATAAGGAACGTCTGGTAAAAATTTCAGATAAAAGGAATCCAAGGAATAGGTCCCGGACCGAGAGGAAACAAAATTGGAAAACTTGTTTCTCCGAAAACGAAACGTCCTGGCTTCTCCTCCTCATATCTTTTTCTTGAGTTTTGCTTTTGGACGTGCCTCCTTAGCTGGATGCAAACAACATATGAAGGTACTCGTGTGAATTTTTTCGGAATTTTTCAACGCAATACGGGCTCCGGGGAAAATTCCAGAAACCAGGGCCAGATTTCAAAAATCTGGAAAGAGGATAGCCTTGGATTGCCCCAAATTTATGAAAAATTCTCCCGGAAGGATTTTCTGCTGAAAGTCCTGTGGAAGGGTCCCAGTAGAATCTGGGACAAAACGCGACGGGTTTCAGGTCAAACGGACGAGTATTCAGTCTGGAAAGAAATCAAACAGTTTCCCCACACAGGGGCGAACCTTCCTTTCGGCCCTGGCAATGATGAACAAAACATCTACTGCGAGTCCTGTGGACCCAACTTTAGGCTGAAACCTTGGCCACAACACAGTAGAAACAATAAGGAACGTCTGGTAAAAATTTCAGATAAAAGGAATCCAAGGAATAGGTCCCGGACCGAGAGGAAACAAAATTGGAAAACTTGTTTCTCCGAAAACGAAACGTCCTGGCTTCTCCTCCTCATATCTTTTTCTTGAGTTTTGCTTTTGGACGTGCCTCCTTAGCTGGATGCAAACAACATATGAAGGTACTCGTGTGAATTTTTTCGGAATTTTTCAACGCAATACGGGCTCCGGGGAAAATTCCAGAAACCAGGGCCAGATTTCAAAAATCTGGAAAGAGGATAGCCTTGGATTGCCCCAAATTTATGAAAAATTCTCCCGGAAGGATTTTCTGCTGAAAGTCCTGTGGAAGGGTCCCAGTAGAATCTGGGACAAAACGCGACGGGTTTCAGGTCAAACGGACGAGTATTCAGTCTGGAAAGAAATCAAACAGTTTCCCCACACAGGGGCGAACCTTCCTTTCGGCCCTGGCAATGATGAACAAAACATCTACTGCGAGTCCTGTGGACCCAACTTTAGGCTGAAACCTTGGCCACAACACAGTAGAAACAATAAGGAACGTCTGGTAAAAATTTCAGATAAAAGGAATCCAAGGAATAGGTCCCGGACCGAGAGGAAACAAAATTGGAAAACTTGTTTCTCCGAAAACGAAACGTCCTGGCTTCTCCTCCTAATATCTTTTTCTTGAGTTTTGCTTTTGGACGTGCCTCCTTAGCTGGATGCAAACAACATATGAAGGTACTCGTGTGAATTTTTTCGGAATTTTTCAACGCAATACGGGCTCCGGGGAAAATTCCAGAAACCAGGGCCAGATTTCAAAAATCTGGAAAGAGGATAGCCTTGGATTGCCCCAAATTTATGAAAAATTCTCCCGGAAGGATTTTCTGCTGAAAGTCCTGTGGAAGGGTCCCAGTAGAATCTGGGACAAAACGCGACGGGTTTCAGGTCAAACGGACGAGTATTCAGTCTGGAAAGAAATCAAACAGTTTCCCCACACAGGGGCGAACCTTCCTTTCGGCCCTGGCAATGATGAACAAAACATCTACTGCGAGTCCTGTGGACCCAACTTTAGGCTGAAACCTTGGCCACAACACAGTAGAAACAATAAGGAACGTCTGGTAAAAATTTCAGATAAAAGGAATCCAAGGAATAGGTCCCGGACCGAGAGGAAACAAAATTGGAAAACTTGTTTCTCCGAAAACGAAACGTCCTGGCTTCTCCTCCTCATATCTTTTTCTTGAGTTTTGCTTTTGGACGTGCCTCCTTAGCTGGATGCAAACAACATATGAAGGTACTCGTGTGAATTTTTTCGGAATTTTTCAACGCAATACGGGCTCCGGGGAAAATTCCAGAAACCAGGGCCAGATTTCAAAAATCTGGAAAGAGGATAGCCTTGGATTGCCCCAAATTTATGAAAAATTCTCCCGGAAGGATTTTCTGCTGAAAGTCCTGTGGAAGGGTCCCAGTAGAATCTGGGACAAAACGCGACGGGTTTCAGGTCAAACGGACGAGTATTCAGTCTGGAAAGAAATCAAACAGTTTCCCCACACAGGGGCGAACCTTCCTTTCGGCCCTGGCAATGATGAACAAAACATCTACTGCGAGTCCTGTGGACCCAACTTTAGGCTGAAACCTTGGCCACAACACAGTAGAAACAATAAGGAACGTCTGGTAAAAATTTCAGATAAAAGGAATCCAAGGAATAGGTCCCGGACCGAGAGGAAACAAAATTGGAAAACTTGTTTCTCCGAAAACGAAACGTCCTGGCTTCTCCTCCTCATATCTTTTTCTTGAGTTTTGCTTTTGGACGTGCCCCCTTAGCTGGATGCAAACAACATATGAAGGTACTCGTGTGAATTTTTTCGGAATTTTTCAACGCAATACGGGCTCCGGGGAAAATTCCAGAAACCAGGGCCAGATTTCAAAAATCTGGAAAGAGGATAGCCTTGGATTGCCCCAAATTTATGAAAAATTCTCCCGGAAGGATTTTCTGCTGAAAGTCCTGTGGAAGGGTCCCAGTAGAATCTGGGACAAAACGCGACGGGTTTCAGGTCAAACGGACGAGTATTCAGTCTGGAAAGAAATCAAACAGTTTCCCCACACAGGGGCGAACCTTCCTTTCGACCCTGGCAATGATGAACAAAACATCTACTGCGAGTCCTGTGGACCCAACTTTAGGCTGAAACCTTGGCCACAACACAGTAGAAACAATAAGGAACGTCTGGTAAAAATTTCAGATAAAAGGAATCCAAGGAATAGGTCCCGGACCGAGAGGAAACAAAATTGGAAAACTTGTTTCTCCGAAAACGAAACGTCCTGGCTTCTCCTCCTCATATCTTTTTCTTGAGTTTTGCTTTTGGACGTGCCTCCTTAGCTGGATGCAAACAACATATGAAGGTACTCGTGTGAATTTTTTCGGAATTTTTCGACGCAATACGGGCTCCGGGGAAAATTCCAGAAACCAGGGCCAGATTTCAAAAATCTGGAAAGAGGATAGCCTTGGATTGCCCCAAATTTATGAAAAATTCTCCCGGAAGGATTTTCTGCTGAAAGTCCTGTGGAAGGGTCCCAGTAGAATCTGGGACAAAACGCGACGGGTTTCAGGTCAAACGGACGAGTATTCAGTCTGGAAAGAAATCAAACAGTTTCCCCACACAGGGGCGAACCTTCCTTTCGGCCCTGGCAATGATGAACAAAACATCTACTGCGAGTCCTGTGGACCCAACTTTAGGCTGAAACCTTGGCCACAACACAGTAGAAACAATAAGGAACGTCTGGTAAAAATTTCAGATAAAAGGAATCCAAGGAATAGGTCCCGGACCGAGAGGAAACAAAATTGGAAAACTTGTTTCTCCGAAAACGAAACGTCCTGGCTTCTCCTCCTCATATCTTTTTCTTGAGTTTTGCTTTTGGACGTGCCTCCTTAGCTGGATGCAAACAACATATGAAGGTACTCGTGTGAATTTTTTCGGAATTTTTCGACGCAATACGGGCTCCGGGGAAAATTCCAGAAACCAGGGCCAGATTTCAAAAATCTGGAAAGAGGATAGCCTTGGATTGCCCCAAATTTATGAAAAATTCTCCCGGAAGGATTTTCTGCTGAAAGTCCTGTGGAAGGGTCCCAGTAGAATCTGGGACAAAACGCGACGGGTTTCAGGTCAAACGGACGAGTATTCAGTCTGGAAAAAAATCAAACAGTTTCCCCACACAGGGGCGAACCTTCCTTTCGGCCCTGGCAATGATGAACAAAACATCTACTGCGAGTCCTGTGGACCCAACTTTAGGCTGAAACCTTGGCCACAACACAGTAGAAACAATAAGGAACGTCTGGTAAAAATTTCAGATAAAAGGAATCCAAGGAATAGGTCCCGGACCGAGAGGAAACAAAATTGGAAAACTTGTTTCTCCGAAAACGAAACGTCCTGGCTTCTCCTCCTCATATCTTTTTCTTGAGTTTTGCTTTTGGACGTGCCTCCTTAGCTGGATGCAAACAACATATGAAGGTACTCGTGTGAATTTTTTCGGAATTTTTCAACGCAATACGGGCTTCGGGGAAAATTCCAGAAACCAGGGCCAGATTTCAAAAATCTGGAAAGAGGATAGCCTTGGATTGCCCCAAATTTATGAAAAATTCTCCCGGAAGGATTTTCTGCTGAAAGTCCTGTGGAAGGGTCCCAGTAGAATCTGGGACAAAACGCGACGGGTTTCAGGTCAAACGGACGAGTATTCAGTCTGGAAAAAAATCAAACAGTTTCCCCACACAGGGGCGAACCTTCCTTTCGGCCCTGGCAAGGATGAACAAAACATCTACCGCGAGTCCTGTGGACCCAACTTTAGGCTGAAACCTTGGCCACAACACAGTAGAAACAATAAGGAACGTCTGGTAAAAATTTCAGATAAAAGGAATCCAAGGAATAGGTCCCGGACCGAGAGGAAACAAAATTGGAAAACTTGTTTCTCCGAAAACGAAACGTCCTGGATTCTCCTCCTCATATCTTTTTCTTGAGTTTTGCTTTTGGACGTGCCTCCTTAGCTGGATGCAAACAACATATGAAGGTACTCGTGTGAATTTTTTCGGAATTTTTCAACGCAATACGGGCTCCGGGGAAAATTCCAGAAACCAGGGCCAGATTTCAAAAATCTGGAAAGAGGATAGCCTTGGATTGCCCCAAATTTATGAAAAATTCTCCCGGAAGGATTTTCTGCTGAAAGTCCTGTGGAAGGGTCCCAGTGGAATCTGGGACAAAACGCGACGGGTTTCAGGTCAAACGGACGAGTATTCAGTCTGGAAAAAAATCAAACAGTTTCCCCACACAGGGGCGAACCTTCCTTTCGGCCCTGGCAATGATGAACAAAACATCTACTGCGAGTCCTGTGGACCCAACTTTAGGCTGAAAGATTGGCCACAACACAGTAGAAACAATAAGGAACGTCTGGTAAAAATTTCAGATAAAAGGAATCCAAGGAATAGGTCCCGGACCGAGAGGAAACAAAATTGGAAAACTTGTTTCTCCGAAAACGAAACGTCCTGGCTTCTCCTCCTCATATCTTTTTCTTGAGTTTTGCTTTTGGACGTGCCTCCTTAGCTGGATGCAAACAACATATGAAGGTACTCGTGTGAATTTTTTCGGAATTTTTCAACGCAATACGGGCTCCGGGGAAAATTCCAGAAACCAGGGCCAGATTTCAAAAATCTGGAAAGAGGATAGCCTTGGATTGCCCCAAATTTATGAAAAATTCTCCCGGAAGGATTTTCTGCTGAAAGTCCTGTGGAAGGGTCCCAGTAGAATCTGGGACAAAACGCGACGGGTTTCAGGTCAAACGGACGAGTATTCAGTCTGGAAAAAAATCAAACAGTTTCCCCACACAGGGGCGAACCTTCCTTTCGGCCCTGGCAATGATGAACAAAACATCTACTGCGAGTCCTGTGGACCCAACTTTAGGCTGAAACCTTGGCCACAACACAGTAGAAACAATAAGGAACGTCTGGTAAAAATTTCAGATAAAAGGAATCCAAGGAATAGGTCCCGGACCGAGAGGAAACAAAATTGGAAAACTTGTTTCTCCGAAAACGAAACGTCCTGGCTTCTCCTCCTCATATCTTTTTCTTGAGTTTTGCTTTTGGACGTGCCTCCTTAGCTGGATGCAAACAACATATGAAGGTACTCGTGTGAATTTTTTCGGAATTTTTCGACGCAATACGGGCTCCGGGGAAAATTCCAGAAACCAGGGCCAGATTTCAAAAATCTGGAAAGAGGATAGCCTTGGATTGCCCCAAATTTATGAAAAATTCTCCCGGAAGGATTTTCTGCTGAAAGTCCTGTGGAAGGGTCCCAGTAGAATCTGGGACAAAACACGACGGGTTTCAGGTCAAACGGACGAGTAATCAGTCTGGAAAAAAATCAAACAGTTTCCCCACACAGGGGCGAACCTTCCTTTCGGCCCTGGCAATGATGAACAAAACATCTACTGCGAGTCCTATGGACCCAACTTTAGGCTGAAACCTTGGCCACAACACAGTAGAAACAATAAGGAACGTCTGGTAAAAATTTCAGATAAAAGGAATCCAAGGAATAGGTCCCGGACCGAGAGGAAACAAAATTGGAAAACTTGTTTCTCCGAAAACGAAACGTCCTGGCTTCTCCTCCTCATATCTTTTTCTTGAGTTTTGCTTTTGGACGTGCCTCCTTAGCTGGATGCAAACAACATATGAAGGTACTCATGTGAATTTTTTCGGAATTTTTCAACGCAATACGGGCTCCGGGGAAAATTCCAGAAACCAGGGCCAGATTTCAAAAATCTGGAAAGAGGATAGCCTTGGATTGCCCCAAATTTATGAAAAATTCTCCCGGAAGGATTTTCTGCTGAAAGTCCTGTGGAAGGGTCCCAGTAGAATCTGGGACAAAACGCGACGGGTTTCAGGTCAAACGGACGAGTATTCAGTCTGGAAAAAAATCAAACAGTTTCCCCACACAGGGGCGAACCTTCCTTTCGGCCCTGGCAATGATGAAAAAAACATCTACTGCGAGTCCTGTGGACCCAACTTTAGGCTGAAACCTTGGCCACAACACAGTAGAAACAATAAGGAACGTCTGGTAAAAATTTCAGATAAAAGGAATCCAAGGAATAGGTCCCGGACCGAGAGGAAACAAAATTGGAAAACTTGTTTCTCCGAAAACGAAACGTCCTGGCTTCTCCTCCTCATATCTTTTTCTTGAGTTTTGCTTTTGGACGTGCCTCCTTAGCTGGATGCAAACAACATACGAAGGTACTCGTGTGAATTTTTTCGGAATTTTTCAACGCAATACGAGCTCCGGGGAAAATTCCAGAAACCAGGGCCAGATTTCAAAAATCTGGAAAGAGGATAGCCTTGGATTGCCCCAAATTTATGAAAAATTCTCCCGGAAGGATTTTCTGCTGAAAGTCCTGTGGAAGGGTCCCAGTAGAATCTGGGACAAAACGCGACGGGTTTCAGGTCAAACGGACGAGTATTCAGTCTGGAAAAAAATCAAACAGTTTCCCCACACAGGGGCGAACCTTCCTTTCGGCCCTGGCAATGATGAAAAAAACATCTACTGCGAGTCCTGTGGACCCAACTTTAGGCTGAAACCTTGGCCACAACACAGTAGAAACAATAAGGAACGTCTGGTAAAAATTTCAGATAAAAGGAATCCAAGGAATAGGTCCCGGACCGAGAGGAAACAAAATTGGAAAACTTGTTTCTCCGAAAACGAAACGTCCTGGCTTCTCCTCCTCATATCTTTTTCTTGAGTTTTGCTTTTGGACGTGCCTCCTTAGCTGGATGCAAACAACATACGAAGGTACTCGTGTGAATTTTTTCGGAATTTTTCAACGCAATACGGGCTCCGGGGAAAATTCCAGAAACCAGGGCCAGATTTCAAAAATCTGGAAAGAGGATAGCCTTGGATTGCCCCAAATTTGGAAAAATTCTCCCGGAAGGATTTTCTGCTGAAAGTCCTGTGGAAGGGTCCCAGTAGAATCTGGGACAAAACGCGACGGGTTTCAGGTCAAACGGACGAGTATTCAGTCTGGAAAAAAATCAAACAGTTTCCCCACACAGGGGCGAACCTTCCTTTCGGCCCTGGCAATGATGAACAAAACATCTACTGCGAGTCCTGTGGACCCAACTTTAGGCTGAAACCTTGGCCACAACACAGTAGAAACAATAAGGAACGTCTGGTAAAAATTTCAGATAAAAGGAATCCAAGGAATAGGTCCCGGACCGAGAGGAAACAAAATTGGAAAACTTGTTTCTCTGAAAACGAAACGTCCTGGCTTCTCCTCCTCATATCTTTTTCTTGAGTTTTGCTTTTGGACGTGCCTCCTTAGCTGGATGCAAACAACATATGAAGGTACTCGTGTGAATTTTTTCGGAATTTTTCCACGCAAAACGGGCTCCGGGGAAAATTCCAGAAACCAGGGCCAGATTTCAAAAATCTGGAAAGAGGATAGCCTTGGATTGCCCCAAATTTATGAAAAATTCTCCCGGAAGGATTTTCTGGTGAAAGTCCTGTGGAAGGGTCCCAGTAGAATCTGGGACAAAACGCGACGGGTTTCAGGTCAAACGGACGAGTATTCAGTCTGGAAAAAAATCAAACAGTTTCCCCACACAGGGGCGAACCTTCCTTTCGACCCTGGCAATGATGAACAAAACATCTACTGCGAGTCCTGTGGACCCAACTTTAGGCTGAAACCTTGGCCACAACACAGTAGAAACAATAAGGAACGTCTGGTAAAAATTTCAGATAAAAGGAATCCAAGGAATAGGTCCCGGACCGAGAGGAAACAAAATTGGAAAACTTGTTTCTCCGAAAACGAAACGTCCTGGCTTCTCCTCCTCATATCTTTTTCTTGAGTTTTGCTTTTGGACGTGCCTCCTTAGCTGGATGCAAACAACATACGAAGGTACTCGTGTGAATTTTTTCGGAATTTTTCAACGCAATACGGGCTCCGGGGAAAATTCCAGAAACCAGGGCCAGATTTCAAAAATCTGGAAAGAGGATAGCCTTGGATTGCCCCAAATTTATGAAAAATTCTCCCGGAAGGATTTTCTGCTGAAAGTCCTGTGGAAGGGTCCCAGTAGAATCTGGGACAAAACGCGACGGGTTTCAGGTCAAACGGACGAGTATTCAGTCTGGAAAAAAATCAAACAGTTTCCCCACACAGGGGCGAACCTTCCTTTCGGCCCTGGCAATGATGAACAAAACATCTACTGCGAGTCCTGTGGACCCAACTTTAGGCTGAAACCTTGGCCACAACACAGTAGAAACAATAAGGAACGTCTGGTAAAAATTTCAGATAAAAGGAAGCCAAGGAATAGGTCCCGGACCGAGAGGAAACAAAATTGGAAAACTTGTTTCTCCGAAAACGAAACGTCCTGGCTTCTCCTCCTCATATCTTTTTCTTGAGTTTTGCTTTTGGACGTGCCTCCTTAGCTGGATGCAAACAACATATGAAGGTACTCGTGTGATTTTTTTCGGAATTTTTCAACGCAATACGGGCTCCGGGAAAAATTCCAGAAACCAGGGCCAGATTTCAAAAATCTGGAAAGAGGATAGCCTTGGATTGCCCCAAATTTATGAAATATTCTCCCGGAAGGATTTTCTGCTGAAAGTCCTGTGGAAGGGTCCCAGTAGAATCTGGGACAAAACGCGACGGGTTTCAGGTCAAACGGACGAGTGTTCAGTCTGGAAAAAAATCAAACAGTTTCCCCACACAGGGGCGAACCTTCCTTTCGGCCCTGGCAATGATGAACAAAACATCTACTGCGAGTCCTGTGGACCCAACTTTAGGCTGAAACCTTGGCCACAACACAGTAGAAACAATAAGGAACGTCTGGTAAAAATTTCAGATAAAAGGAATCCAAGGAATAGGTCCCGGACCGAGAGGAAACAAAATTGGAAAACTTGTTTCTCCGAAAACGAAACGTCCTGGCTTCTCCTCCTCGTATCTTTTTCTTGAGTTTTGCTTTTGGACGTGCCTCCTTAGCTGGATGCAAACAACATACGAAGGTACTCGTGTGAATTTTTTCGGAATTTTTCAACGCAATACGGGCTCCGGGAAAAATTCCAGAAACCAGGGCCAGATTTCAAATATCTGGAAAGAGGATAGCCTTGGACTGCCCCAAATTTATGAAAAATCCTCCCGGAAGGATTTTCTGCTGAAAGTCCTGTGGAAGGGTCCCAGTAGAATCTGGGACAAAACGCGACGGGTTTCAGGTCAAACGGACGAGTATTCAGTCTGGAAAAAAATCAAACAGTTTCCCCACACAGGGGCGAACCTTCCTTTCGGCCCTGGCAATGATGAACAAAACATCTACTGCGAGTCCTGTGGACCCAACTTTAGGCTGAAACCTTGGCCACAACACAGTAGAAACAATAAGGAACGTCTGGTAAAAATTTCAGATAAAAGGAATCCAAGGAATAGGTCCCGGACCGAGAGGAAACAAAATTGGAAAACTTGTTTCTCCGAAAACGAAACGTCCTGGCTTCTCCTCCTCATATCTTTTTCTTGAGTTTTGCTTTTGGACGTGCCTCCTTAGCTGGATGCAAACAACATATGAAGGTACTCGTGTGAATTTTTTCGGAATTTTTCGACGCAATACGGGCTCCGGGGAAAATTCCAGAAACCAGGGCCAGATTTCAAAAATCTGGAAAGAGGATAGCCTTGGATTGCCCCAAATTTATGAAAAATTCTCCCGGAAGGATTTTCTGCTGAAAGTCCTGTGGAAGGGTCCCATTAGAATCTGGGACAAAACGCGACGGGTTTCAGGTCAAACGGACGAGTATTCAGTCTGGAAAAAAATCAAACAGTTTCCCCACACAGGGGCGAACCTTCCTTTCGGCCCTGGCAATGATGAACAAAACATCTACTGCGAGTCCTGTGGACCCAACTTTAGGCTGAAACCTTGGCCACAACACAGTAGAAACAATAAGGAACGTCTGGTAAAAATTTCAGATAAAAGGAAGCCAAGGAATAGGTCCCGGACCGAGAGGAAACAAAATTGGAAAACTTGTTTCTCCGAAAACAAAACGTCCTGGCTTCTCCTCCTCATATCTTTTTCTTGAGTTTTGCTTTTGGACGTGCCTCCTTAGCTGGATGCAAACAACATATGAAGGTACTCGTGTGATTTTTTTCGGAATTTTTCAACGCAATACGGGCTCCGGGAAAAATTCCAGAAACCAGGGCCAGATTTCAAAAATCTGGAAAGAGGATAGCCTTGGATTGCCCCAAATTTATGAAATATTCTCCCGGAAGGATTTTCTGCTGAAAGTCCTGTGGAAGGGTCCCAGTAGAATCTGGGACAAAACGCGACGGGTTTCAGGTCAAACGGACGAGTGTTCAGTCTGGAAAAAAATCAAACAGTTTCCCCACACAGGGGCGAACCTTCCTTTCGGCCCTGGCAATGATGAACAAAACATCTACTGCGAGTCCTGTGGACCCAACTTTAGGCTGAAACCTTGGCCACAACACAGTAGAAACAATACGGAACGTCTGGTAAAAATTTCAGATAAAAGGAATCCAAGGAATAGGTCCCGGACCGAGAGGAAACAAAATTGGAAAACTTGTTTCTCCGAAAACGAAACGTCCTGGCTTCTCCTCCTCGTATCTTTTTCTTGAGTTTTGCTTTTGGACGTGCCTCCTTAGCTGGATGCAAACAACATACGAAGGTACTCGTGTGAATTTTTTCGGAATTTTTCAACGCAATACGGGCTCCGGGAAAAATTCCAGAAACCAGGGCCAGATTTCAAATATCTGGAAAGAGGATAGCCTTGGACTGCCCCAAATTTATGAAAAATCCTCCCGGAAGGATTTTCTGCTGAAAGTCCTGTGGAAGGGTCCCAGTAGAATCTGGGACAAAACGCGACGGGTTTCAGGTCAAACGGACGAGTATTCAGTCTGGAAAAAAATCAAACAGTTTCCCCACACAGGGGCGAACCTTCCTTTCGGCCCTGGCAATGATGAACAAAACATCTACTGCGAGTCCTGTGGACCCAACTTTAGGCTGAAACCTTGGCCACAACACAGTAGAAACAATAAGGAACGTCTGGTAAAAATTTCAGATAAAAGGAATCCAAGGAATAGGTCCCGGACCGAGAGGAAACAAAATTGGAAAACTTGTTTCTCCGAAAACGAAACGTCCTGGCTTCTCCTCCTCATATCTTTTTCTTGAGTTTTGCTTTTGGACGTGCCTCCTTAGCTGGATGCAAACAACATATGAAGGTACTCGTGTGAATTTTTTCGGAATTTTTCGACGCAATACGGGCTCCGGGGAAAATTCCAGAAACCAGGGCCAGATTTCAAAAATCTGGAAAGAGGATAGCCTTGGATTGCCCCAAATTTATGAAAAATTCTCCCGGAAGGATTTTCTGCTGAAAGTCCTGTGGAAGGGTCCCAGTAGAATCTGGGACAAAACGCGACGGGTTTCAGGTCAAACGGACGAGTATTCAGTCTGGAAAAAAATCAAACAGTTTCCCCACACAGGGGCGAACCTTCCTTTCGGCCCTGGCAATGATGAACAAAACATCTACTGCGAGTCCTGTGGACCCAACTTTAGGCTGAAACCTTGGCCACAACACAGTAGAAACAATAAGGAACGTCTGGTAAAAATTTCAGATAAAAGGAATCCAAGGAATAGGTCCCGGACCGAGAGGAAACAAAATTGGAAAACTTGTTTCTCCGAAAACGAAACGTCCTGGCTTCTCCTCCTCATATCTTTTTCTTGAGTTTTGCTTTTGGACGTGCCTCCTTAGCTGGATGCAAACAACATATGAAGGTACTCGTGTGAATTTTTTCGGAAATTTTCAACGCAATACGGGCTCCGGGGAAAATTCCAGAAACCAGGGCCAGATTTCAAAAATCTGGAAAGAGGATAGCCTTGGATTGCCCCAAATTTATGAAAAATTCTCCCGGAAGGATTTTCTGCTGAAAGTCCTGTGGAAGGGTCCCAGTAGAATCTGGGACAAAACGCGACGGGTTTCAGGTCAAACGGACGAGTATTCAGTCTGGAAAAAAATCAAACAGTTTCCCCACACAGGGGCGAACCTTCCTTTCGGCCCTGGCAATGATGAACAAAACATCTACTGCGAGTCCTGTGGACCCAACTTTAGGCTGAAACCTTGGCCACAACACAGTAGAAACAATAAGGAACGTCTGGTAAAAATTTCAGATAAAAGGAATCCAAGGAATAGGTCCCGGACCGAGAGGAAACAAAATTGGAAAACTTGTTTCTCCGAAAACGAAACGTCCTGGCTTCTCCTCCTCATATCTTTTTCTTGAGTTTTGCTTTTGGACGTGCCTCCTTAGCTGGATGCAAACAACATATGAAGGTACTCGTGTGAATTTTTTCGGAATTTTTCAACGCAATACGGGCTCCGAGGAAAATTCCAGAAACCAGGGCCAGATTTCAAAAATCTGGAAAGAGGATAGCCTTGGATTGCCCCAAATTTA
This sequence comes from Phaseolus coccineus, assembly GCA_037954025.1. NCBI lineage: Eukaryota > Viridiplantae > Streptophyta > Magnoliopsida > Fabales > Fabaceae > Phaseolus > Phaseolus coccineus. The sequence continues at coordinate 60,347,921 of CM075677.1, forward strand.
TGAAAAATTCTCCCGGAAGGATTTTCTGCTGAAAGTCCTGTGGAAGGGTCCCAGTAGAATCTGGGACAAAACGCGACGGGTTTCAGGTCAAACGGACGATTATTCAGTCTGGAAAAAAATCAAACAGTTTCCCCACACAGGGGCGAACCTTCCTTTCGGCCCTGGCAATGATGAACAAAACATCTACTGCGAGTCCTGTGGACCCAACTTTAGGCTGAAACCTTGGCCACAACAAAGTAGAAACAATAAGGAACGTCTGGTAAAAATTTCAGATAAAAGGAATCCAAGGAATAGGTCCCGGACCGAGAGGAAACAAAATTGGAAAACTTGTTTCTCCGAAAACGAAACGTCCTGGCTTCTCCTCCTCATATCTTTTTCTTGAGTTTTGCTTTTGGACGTGCCTCCTAAGCTGGATGCAAACAACATATGAAGGTACTCGTGTGAATTTTTTCGGAATTTTTCATCGCGATACGGGCTCCGGGAAAAATTCCAGAAACCAGGGCCAGATTTCAAAAATCTGGAAAGAGGATAGCCTTGGATTGCCCCAAATTTATGAAAAATTCTCCCGGAAGGATTTTCTGCTGAAAGTCCTGTGGAAGGGTCCCAGTAGAATCTGGGACAAAACGCGACGGGTTTCAGGTCAAACGGACGAGTATTCAGTCTGGAAAAAAATCAAACAGTTTCCCCACACAGGGGCGAACCTTCCTTTCGGCCCTGGCAATGATGAACAAAACATCTACTGCGAGTCCTGTGGACCCAAGTTTAGGCTGAAACCTTGGCCACAACACAGTAGAAACAATAAGGAACGTCTGGTAAAAATTTCAGATAAAAGGAAGCCAAGGAATAGGTCCCGGACCGAGAGGAAACAAAATTGGAAAACTTGTTTCTCCGAAAACGAAACGTCCTGGCTTCTCCTCCTCATATCTTTTTCTTGAGTTTTGCTTTTGGACGTGCCTCCTTAGCTGGATGCAAACAACATATGAAGGTACTCGTGTGAATTTTTTCGGAATTTTTCAACGCAATACGGGCTCCGGGGAAAATTCCAGAAACCAGGGCCAGATTTCAAATATCTGGAAAGAGGATAGCCTTGGACTGCCCCAAATTTATGAAAAATTCTCCCGGAAGGATTTTCTGCTGAAAGTCCTGTGGAAGGGTCCCAGTAGAATCTGGGACAAAACGCGACGGGTTTCAGGTCAAACGGACGAGTATTCAGTCTGGAAAAAAATCAAACAGTTTCCCCACACAGGGGCGAACCTTCCTTTCGGCCCTGGCAATGATGAACAAAACATCTACTGCGAGTCCTGTGGACCCAACTTTAGGCTGAAACCTTGGCCACAACACAGTAGAAACAATAAGGAACGCCTGGTAAAAATTTCAGATAAAAGGAATCCAAGGAATAGGTCCCGGACCGAGAGGAAACAAGATTGGAAAACTTGTTTCTCCGAAAACGAAACGTCCTGGCTTCTCCTCCTCATATCTTTTTCTTGAGTTTTGCTTTTGGACGTGCCTCCTTAGCTGGATGCAAACAACATATGAAGGTACTCGTGTGAATTTTTTCGGAATTTTTCAACGCGATACGGGCTCCGAGGAAAATTCCAGAAACCAGGGCCAGATTTAAAAAATCTGGAAAGAGGATAGCCTTGGATTGCCCCAAATTTATGAAAAATTCTCCCGGAAGGATTTTCTGCTGAAAGTCCTGTGGAAGGGTCCCAGTAGAATCTGGGACAAAACGCGACGGGTTTCAGGTCAAACGGACGATTATTCAGTCTGGAAAAAAATCAAACAGTTTCCCCACACAGGGGCGAACCTTCCTTTCGGCCCTGGCAATGATGAACAAAACATCTACTGCGAGTCCTGTGGACCCAACTTTAGGCTGAAACCTTGGCCACAACAAAGTAGAAACAATAAGGAACGTCTGGTAAAAATTTCAGATAAAAGGAATCCAAGGAATAGGTCCCGGACCGAGAGGAAACAAAATTGGAAAACTTGTTTCTCCGAAAACGAAACGTCCTGGCTTCTCCTCCTCATATCTTTTTCTTGAGTTTTGCTTTTGGACGTGCCTCCTTAGCTGGATGCAAACAACATATGAAGGTACTCGTGTGAATTTTTTCGGAATTTTTCAACGCGATACGGGCTCCGGGAAAAATTCCAGAAACCAGGGCCAGATTTCAAAAATCTGGAAAGAGGATAGCCTTGGATTGCCCCAAATTTATGAAAAATTCTCCCGGAAGGATTTTCTGCTGAAAGTCCTGTGGAAGGGTCCCAGTAGAATCTGGGACAAAACGCGGCGGGTTTCAGGTCAAACGGACGAGTATTCAGTCTGGAAAAAAATCAAACAGTTTCCCCACACAGGGGCGAACCTTCCTTTCGGCCCTGGCAATGATGAACAAAACATCTACTGCGAGTCCTGTGGACCCAACTTTAGGCTGAAACCTTGGCCACAACACAGTAGAAACAATAAGGAACGTCTGGTAAAAATTGCAGATAAAAGGAATCCAAGGAATAGGTCCCGGACCGAGAGGAAACAAAATTGGAAAACTTGTTTCTCCGAAAACGAAACGTCCTGGCTTCTCCTCCTCATATCTTTTTCTTGAGTTTTGCTTTTGGACGTGCCTCCTTAGCTGGATGCAAACAACATATGAAGGTACTCGTGTGAATTTTTTCGGAATTTTTCAACGCGATACGGGCTCCGGGAAAAATTCCAGAAACCAGGGCCAGATTTCAAAAATCTGGAAAGAGGATAGCCTTGGATTGCCCCAAATTTATGAATAATTCTCCCGGAAGGATTTTCTGCTGAAAGTCCTGTGGAAGGGTCCCAGTAGAATCTGGGACAAAACGCGACGGGTTTCAGGTCAAACGGACGAGTATTCAGTCTGGAAAAAAATCAAACAGTTTCCCCACACAGGGGCGAACCTTCCTTTCGGCCCTGGCAATGATGAACAAAACATCTACTGCGAGTCCTGTGGACCCAACTTTAGGCTGAAACCTTGGCCACAACACAGTAGAAACAATAAGGAACGCCTGGTAAAAATTTCAGATAAAAGGAATCCAAGGAATAGGTCCCGGACCGAGAGGAAACAAAATTGGAAAACTTGTTTCTCCGAAAACGAAACGTCCTGGCTTCTCCTCCTCATATCTTTTTCTTGAGTTTTGCTTTTGGACGTGCCTCCTTAGCTGGATGCAAACAACATATGAAGGTACTCGTGTGAATTTTTTCGGAATTTTTCAACGCGATACGGGCTCCGAGGAAAATTCCAGAAACCAGGGCCAGATTTCAAAAATCTGGAAAGAGGATAGCCTTGGATTGCCCCAAATTTATGAAAAATTCTCCCGGAAGGATTTTCTGCTGAAAGTCCTGTGGAAGGGTCCCAGTAGAATCTGGGACAAAACGCGACGGGTTTCAGGTCAAACGGACGATTATTCAGTCTGGAAAAAAATCAAACAGTTTCCCCACACAGGGGCGAACCTTCCTTTCGGCCCTGGCAATGATGAACAAAACATCTACTGCGAGTCCTGTGGACCCAACTTTAGGCTGAAACCTTGGCCACAACAAAGTAGAAACAATAAGGAACGTCTGGTAAAAATTTCAGATAAAAGGAATCCAAGGAATAGGTCCCGGACCGAGAGGAAACAAAATTGGAAAACTTGTTTCTCCGAAAACGAAACGTCCTGGCTTCTCCTCCTCATATCTTTTTCTTGAGTTTTGCTTTTGGACGTGCCTCCTTAGCTGGATGCAAAAAACATATGAAGGTACTCGTGTGAATTTTTTCGGAATTTTTCAACGCGATACGGGCTCCGGGAAAAATTCCAGAAACCAGGGCCAGATTTCAAAAATCTGGAAAGAGGATATAGCCTTGGATTGCCCCAAATTTATGAAAAATTCTCCCGGAAGGATTTTCTGCTGAAAGTCCTGTGGAAGGGTCCCAGTAGAATCTGGGACAAAACGCGACGGGTTTCAGGTCAAACGGACGAGTATTCAGTCTGGAAAAAAATCAAACAGTTTCCCCACACAGGGGCGAACCTTCCTTTCGGCCCTGGCAATGATGAACAAAACATCTACTGCGAGTCCTGTGGACCCAACTTTAGGCTGAAACCTTGGCCACAACACAGTAGAAACAATAAGGAACGTCTGGTAAAAATTTCAGATAAAAGGAATCCAAGGAATAGGTCCCGGACCGAGAGGAAACAAAATTGGAAAACTTGTTTCTCCGAAAACGAAACGTCCTGGCTTCTCCTCCTCATATCTTTTTCTTGAGTTTTGCTTTTGGACGTGCCTCCTTAGCTGGATGCAAACAACATATGAAGGTACTCGTGTGAATTTTTTCGGAATTTTTCAACGCGATACGGGCTCCGGGAAAAATTCCAGAAACCAGGGCCAGATTTCAAAAATCTGGAAAGAGGATAGCCTTGGATTGCCCCAAATTTATGAAAAATTCTCCCGGAAGGATTTTCTGCTGAAAGTCCTGTGGAAGGGTCCCAGTAGAATCTGGGACAAAACGCGACGGGTTTCAGGTCAAACGGACGAGTATTCAGTCTGGAAAAAAATCAAACAGTTTCCCCACACAGGGGCGAACCTTCCTTTCGGCCCTGGCAATGATGAACAAAACATCTACTGCGAGTCCTGTGGACCCAACTTTAGGCTGAAACCTTGGCCACAACACAGTAGAAACAATAAGGAACGCCTGGTAAAAATTGCAGATAAAAGGAATCCAAGGAATAGGTCCCGGACCGAGAGGAAACAAAATTGGAAAACTTGTTTCTCCGAAAACGAAACGTCCTGGCTTCTCCTCCTCATATCTTTTTCTTGAGTTTTGCTTTTGGACGTGCCTCCTTAGCTGGATGCAAACAACATATGAAGGTACTCGTGTGAATTTTTTCGGAATTTTTCAACGCGATAAGGGCTCTGGGAAAAATTCCAGAAACCAGGGCCAGATTTCAAAAATCTGGAAAGAGGATAGCCTTGGATTGCCCCAAATTTATGAAAAATTCTCCCGGAAGGATTTTCTGCTGAAAGTCCTGTGGAAGGGTCCCAGTAGAATCTGGGACAAAACGCGGCGGGTTTCAGGTCAAACGGACGAGTATTCAGTCTGGAAAAAAATCAAACAGTTTCCCCACACAGGGGCGAACCTTCCTTTCGGCCCTGGCAATGATGAACAAAACATCTACTGCGAGTCCTGTGGACCCAACTTTAGGCTGAAACCTTGGCCACAACACAGTAGAAACAATAAGGAACGTCTGGTAAAAATTGCAGATAAAAGGAATCCAAGGAATAGGTCCCGGACCGAGAGGAAACAAAATTGGAAAACTTGTTTCTCCGAAAACGAAACGTCCTGGCTTCTCCTCCTCATATCTTTTTCTTGAGTTTTGCTTTTGGACGTGCCTCCTTAGCTGGATGCAAACAACATATGAAGGTACTCGTGTCAATTTTTTCGGAATTTTTCAACGCGATAAGGGCTCCGGGAAAAATTCCAGAAACCAGGGCCAGATTTCAAAAATCTGGAAAGAGGATAGCCTTGGATTGCCCCAAATTTATGAAAAATTCTCCCGGAAGGATTTTCTGCTGAAAGTCCTGTGGAAGGGTCCCAGTAGAATCTGGGACAAAACGCGACGGGTTTCAGGTCAAACGGACGAGTATTCAGTCTGGAAAAAAATCAAACAGTTTCCCCACACAGGGGCGAACCTTCCTTTCGGCCCTGGCAATGATGAACAAAACATCTACTGCGAGTCCTGTGGACCCAACTTTAGGCTGAAACCTTGGCCACAACACAGTAGAAACAATGAGGAACGTCTGGTAAAAATTTCAGATAAAAGGAATCCAAGGAATAGGTCCCGGACCGAGAGGAAACAAAATTGGAAAACTTGTTTCTCCGAAAACGAAACGTCCTGGCTTCTCCTCCTCATATCTTTTTCTTGAGTTTTGCTTTTGGACGTGCCTCCTTAGCTGGATGCAAACAACATATGAAGGTACTCGTGTGAATTTTTTCGGAATTTTTCAACGCGATACGGGCTCCGGGAAAAATTCCAGAAACCAGGGCCAGATTTCAAAAATCTGGAAAGAGGATAGCCTTGGATTGCCCCAAATTTATGAAAAATTCTCCCGGAAGGATTTTCTGCTGAAAGTCCTGTGGAAGGGTCCCAGTAGAATCTGGGACAAAACGCGACGGGTTTCAGGTCAAACGGACGAGTATTATGTCTGGAAAAAAATCAAACAGTTTCCCCACAAAAGGAATCCAAGGAATAGGTCCCGGACCGAGAGGAAACAAAATTGGAAAACTTGTTTCTCCGAAAACGAAACGTCCTGGCTTCTCCTCCTCATATCTTTTTCTTGAGTTTTGCTTTTGGACGTGCCTCCTTAGCTGGATGCAAACAACATATGAAGGTACTCGTGTGAATTTTTTCGGAATTTTTCAACGCGATAAGGGCTCCGGGAAAAATTCCAGAAACCAGGGCCAGATTTCAAAAATCTGGAAAGAGGATAGCCTTGGATTGCCCCAAATTTATGAAAAATTCTCCCGGAAGGATTTTCTGCTGAAAGTCCTGTGGAAGGGTCCCAGTAGAATCTGGGACAAAACGCGGCGGGTTTCAGGTCAAACGGACGAGTATTCAGTCTGGAAAAAAATCAAACAGTTTCCCCACACAGGGGCGAACCTTCCTTTCGGCCCTGGCAATGATGAACAAAACATCTACTGCGAGTCCTGTGGACCCAACTTTAGGCTGAAACCTTGGCCACAACACAGTAGAAACAATAAGGAACGTCTGGTAAAAATTGCAGATAAAAGGAATCCAAGGAATAGGTCCCGGACCGAGAGGAAACAAAATTGGAAAACTTGTTTCTCCGAAAACGAAACGTCCTGGCTTCTCCTCCTCATATCTTTTTCTTGAGTTTTGCTTTTGGACGTGCCTCCTTAGCTGGATGCAAACAACATATGAAGGTACTCGTGTGAATTTTTTCGGAATTTTTCAACGCGATAAGGGCTCCGGGAAAAATTCCAGAAACCAGGGCCAGATTTCAAAAATCTGGAAAGAGGATAGCCTTGGATTGCCCCAAATTTATGAAAAATTCTCCCGGAAGGATTTTCTGCTGAAAGTCCTGTGGAAGGGTCCCAGTAGAATCTGGGACAAAACGCGACGGGTTTCAGGTCAAACGGACGAGTATTCAGTCTGGAAAAAAATCAAACAGTTTCCCCACACAGGGGCGAACCTTCCTTTCGGCCCTGGCAATGATGAACAAAACATCTACTGCGAGTCCTGTGGACCCAACTTTAGGCTGAAACCTTGGCCACAACACAGTAGAAACAATAAGGAACGTCTGGTAAAAATTTCAGATAAAAGGAATCCAAGGAATAGGTCCCGGACCGAGAGGAAACAAAATTGGAAAACTTGTTTCTCCGAAAACGAAACGTCCTGGCTTCTCCTCCTCATATCTTTTTCTTGAGTTTTGCTTTTGGACGTGCCTCCTTAGCTGGATGCAAACAACATATGAAGGTACTCGTGTGAATTTTTTCGGAATTTTTCAATGCGATACGGGCTCCGGGAAAAATTCCAGAAACCAGGGCCAGATTTAAAAAATCTGGAAAGAGGATAGCCTTGGATTGCCCCAAATTTATGAAAAATTCTCCCGGAAGGATTTTCTGCTGAAAGTCCTGTGGAAGGGTCCCAGTAGAATCTGGGACAAAACGCGACGGGTTTCAGGTCAAACGGACGATTATTCAGTCTGGAAAAAAATCAAACAGTTTCCCCACACAGGGGCGAACCTTCCTTTCGGCCCTGGCAATGATGAACACAACATCTACTGCGAGTCCTGTGGACCCAACTTTAGGCTGAAACCTTGGCCACAACAAAGTAGAAACAATAAGGAACGTCTGGTAAAAATTTCAGATAAAAGGAATCCAAGGAATAGGTCCCGGACCGAGAGGAAACAAAATTGGAAAACTTGTTTCTCCGAAAACGAAACGTCCTGGCTTCTCCTCCTCATATCTTTTTCTTGAGTTTTGCTTTTGGACGTGCCTCCTTAGCTGGATGCAAACAACATATGAAGGTACTCGTGTGAATTTTTTCGGAATTTTTCAACGCGATACGGGCTCCGGGAAAAATTCCAGAAACCAGGGCCAGATTTCAAAAATCTGGAAAGAGGATATAGCCTTGGATTGCCCCAAATTTATGAAAAATTCTCCCGGAAGGATTTTCTGCTGAAAGTCCTGTGGAAGGGTCCCAGTAGAATCTGGGACAAAACGCGACGGGTTTCAGGTCAAACGGACGAGTATTCAGTCTTGAAAAAAATCAAACAGTTTCCCCACACAGGGGCGAACCTTCCTTTCGGCCCTGGCAATGATGAACAAAACATCTACTGCGAGTCCTGTGGACCCAACTTTAGGCTGAAACCTTGGCCACAACACAGTAGAAACAATAAGGAACGTCTGGTAAAAATTTCAGATAAAAGGAATCCAAGGAATTGGTCCCGGACCGAGAGGAAACAAAATTGGAAAACTTGTTTCTCCGAAAACGAAACGTCCTGGCTTCTCCTCCTCATATCTTTTTCTTGAGTTTTGCTTTTGGACGTGCCTCCTTAGCTGGATGCAAACAACATATGAAGGTACTCGTGTGAATTTTTTCGGAATTTTTCAACGCGATACGGGCTCCGGGAAAAATTCCAGAAACCAGGGCCAGATTTAAAAAATCTGGAAAGAGGATAGCCTTGGATTGCCCCAAATTTATGAAAAATTCTCCCGGAAGGATTTTCTGCTGAAAGTCCTGTGGAAGGGTCCCAGTAGAATCTGGGACAAAACGCGACGGGTTTCAGGTCAAACGGACGATTATTCAGTCTGGAAAAAAATCAAACAGTTTCCCCACACAGGGGCGAACCTTCCTTTCGGCCCTGGCAATGATGAACAAAACATCTACTGCGAGTCCTGTGGACCCAACTTTAGGCTGAAACCTTGGCCACAACAAAGTAGAAACAATAAGGAACGTCTGGTAAAAATTTCAGATAAAAGGAATCCAAGGAATAGGTCCCGGACCGAGAGGAAACAAAATTGGAAAACTTGTTTCTCCGAAAACGAAACGTCCTGGCTTCTCCTCCTCATATCTTTTTCTTGAGTTTTGCTTTTGGACGTGCCTCCTTAGCTGGATGCAAACAACATATGAAGGTACTCGTGTGAATTTTTTCGGAATTTTTCAACGCGATACGGGCTCCGGGAAAAATTCCAGAAACCAGGGCCAGATTTCAAAAATCTGGAAAGAGGATATAGCCTTGGATTGCCCCAAATTTATGAAAAATTCTCCCGGAAGGATTTTCTGCTGAAAGTCCTGTGGAAGGGTCCCAGTAGAATCTGGGACAAAACGCGACGGGTTTCAGGTCAAACGGACGAGTATTCAATCTGGAAAAAAATCAAACAGTTTCCCCACACAGGGGCGAACCTTCCTTTCGGCCCTGGCAATGATGAACAAAACATCTACTGCGAGTCCTGTGGACCCAACTTTAGGCTGAAACCTTGGCCACAACACAGTAGAAACAATAAGGAACGTCTGGTAAAAATTTCAGATAAAAGGAATCCAAGGAATTGGTCCCGGACCGAGAGGAAACAAAATTGGAAAACTTGTTTCTCCGAAAACGAAACGTCCTGGCTTCTCCTCCTCATGTCTTTTTCTTGAGTTTTGCTTTTGGACGTGCCTCCTTAGCTGGATGCAAACAACATATGAAGGTACTCGTGTGAATTTTTTCGGAATTTTTCAACGCGATACGGGCTCCGGGAAAAATTCCAGAAACCAGGGCCAGATTTCAAAAATCTGGAAAGAGGATAGCCTTGGATTGCCCCAAATTTATGAAAAATTCTCCCGGAAGGATTTTCTGCTGAAAGTCCTGTGGAAGGGTCCCAGTAGAATCTGGGACAAAACGCGACGGGTTTCAGGTCAAACGGACGAGTATTCAGTCTGGAAAAAAATCAAACAGTTTCCCCACACAGGGGCGAACCTTCCTTTCGGCCCTGGCAATGATGAACAAAACATCTACTGCGAGTCCTGTGGACCCAACTTTAGGCTGAAACCTTGGCCACAACACAGTAGAAACAATAAGGAACGCCTGGTAAAAGTTGCAGATAAAAGGAATCCAAGGAATAGGTCCCGGACCGAGAGGAAACAAAATTGGAAAACTTGTTTCTCCGAAAACGAAACGTCCTGGCTTCTCCTCCTCATATCTTTTTCTTGAGTTTTGCTTTTGGACGTGCCTCCTTAGCTGGATGCAAACAACATATGAAGGTACTCGTGTGAATTTTTTCGGAATTTTTCAACGCGATAAGGGCTCCGGGAAAAATTCCAGAAACCAGGGCCAGATTTCAAAAATCTGGAAAGAGGATAGCCTTGGATTGCCCCAAATTTATGAAAAATTCTCCCGGAAGGATTTTCTGCTGAAAGTCCTGTGGAAGGGTCCCAGTAGAATCTGGGACAAAACGCGACGGGTTTCAGGTCAAACGGACGAGTATTCAGTCTGGAAAAAAATCAAACAGTTTCCCCACACAGGGGCGAACCTTCCTTTCGGCCCTGGCAATGATGAACAAAACATCTACTGCGAGTCCTGTGGACCCAACTTTAGGCTGAAACCTTGGCCACAACACAGTAGAAACAATAAGGAACGCCTGGTAAAAATTTCAGATAAAAGGAATCCAAGGAATAGGTCCCGGACCGAGAGGAAACAAAATTGGAAAACTTGTTTCTCCGAAAACGAAACGTCCTGGCTTCTCCTCCTCATATCTTTTTCTTGAGTTTTGCTTTTGGACGTGCCTCCTTAGCTGGATGCAAACAACATATGAAGGTACTCGTGTGAATTTTTTCGGAATTTTTCAACGCGATACGGGCTCCGGGAAAAATTCCAGAAACCAGGGCCAGATTTCAAAAATCTGGAAAGAGGATAGCCTTGGATTGCCCCAAATTTATGAAAAATTCTCCCGGAAGGATTTTCTGCTGAAAGTCCTGTGGAAGGGTCCCAGTAGAATCTGGGACAAAACGCGACGGGTTTCAGGTCAAACGGACGAGTATTCAGTCTGGAAAAAAATCAAACAGTTTCCCCACACAGGGGCGAACCTTCCTTTCGGCCCTGGCAATGATGAACAAAACATCTACTGCGAGTCCTGTGGACCCAACTTTAGGCTGAAACCTTGGCCACAACACAGTAGAAACAATAAGGAACGCCTGGTAAAAATTTCAGATAAAAGGAATCCAAGGAATAGGTCCCGGACCGAGAGGAAACAAAATTGGAAAACTTGTTTCTCCGAAAACGAAACGTCCTGGCTTCTCCTCCTCATATCTTTTTCTTGAGTTTTGCTTTTGGACGTGCCTCCTTAGCTGGATGCAAACAACATATGAAGGTACTCGTGTGAATTTTTTCGGAATTTTTCAACGCGATACGGGCTCCGGGAAAAATTCCAGAAACCAGGGCCAGATTTCAAAAATCTGGAAAGAGGATAGCCTTGGATTGCCCCAAATTTATGAAAAATTCTCCCGGAAGGATTTTCTGCTGAAAGTCCTGTGGAAGGGTCCCAGTAGAATCTGGGACAAAACGCGACGGGTTTCAGGTCAAACGGACGAGTATTCAGTCTGGAAAAAAATCAAACAGTTTCCCCACACAGGGGCGAACCTTCCTTTCGGCCCTGGCAATGATGAACAAAACATCTACTGCGAGTCCTGTGGACCCAACTTTAGGCTGAAACCTTGGCCACAACACAGTAGAAACAATAAGGAACGCCTGGTAAAAATTTCAGATAAAAGGAATCCAAGGAATAGGTCCCGGACCGAGAGGAAACAAAATTGGAAAACTTGTTTCTCCGAAAACGAAACGTCCTGGCTTCTCCTCCTCATATCTTTTTCTTGAGTTTTGCTTTTGGACGTGCCTCCTTAGCTGGATGCAAACAACATATGAAGGTACTCGTGTGAATTTTTTCGGAATTTTTCAACGCGATACGGGCTCCGGGAAAAATTCCAGAAACCAGGGCCAGATTTCAAAAATCTGGAAAGAGGATAGCCTTGGATTGCCCCAAATTTATGAAAAATTCTCCCGGAAGGATTTTCTGCTGAAAGTCCTGTGGAAGGGTCCCAGTAGAATCTGGGACAAAACGCGACGGGTTTCAGGTCAAACGGACGAGTATTCAGTCTGGAAAAAAATCAAACAGTTTCCCCACACAGGGGCGAACCTTCCTTTCGGCCCTGGCAATGATGAACAAAACATCTACTGCGAGTCCTGTGGACCCAACTTTAGGCTGAAACCTTGGCCACAACACAGTAGAAACAATAAGGAACGCCTGGTAAAAATTTCAGATAAAAGGAATCCAAGGAATAGGTCCCGGACCGAGAGGAAACAAAATTGGAAAACTTGTTTCTCCGAAAACGAAACGTCCTGGCTTCTCCTCCTCATATCTTTTTCTTGAGTTTTGCTTTTGGACGTGCCTCCTTAGCTGGATGCAAACAACATATGAAGGTACTCGTGTGAATTTTTTCGGAATTTTTCAACGCGATACGGGCTCCGGGAAAAATTCCAGAAACCAGGGCCAGATTTCAAAAATCTGGAAAGAGGATAGCCTTGGATTGCCCCAAATTTATGAAAAATTCTCCCGGAAGGATTTTCTGCTGAAAGTCCTGTGGAAGGGTCCCAGTAGAATCTGGGACAAAACGCGACGGGTTTCAGGTCAAACGGACGAGTATTCAGTCTGGAAAAAAATCAAACAGTTTCCCCACACAGGGGCGAACCTTCCTTTCGGCCCTGGCAATGATGAACAAAACATCTACTGCGAGTCCTGTGGACCCAACTTTAGGCTGAAACCTTGGCCACAACACAGTAGAAACAATAAGGAACGCCTGGTAAAAATTTCAGATAAAAGGAATCCAAGGAATAGGTCCCGGACCGAGAGGAAACAAAATTGGAAAACTTGTTTCTCCGAAAACGAAACGTCCTGGCTTCTCCTCCTCATATCTTTTTCTTGAGTTTTGCTTTTGGACGTGCCTCCTTAGCTGGATGCAAACAACATATGAAGGTACTCGTGTGAATTTTTTCGGAATTTTTCAACGCGATAAGGGCTCCGGGAAAAATTCCAGAAACCAGGGCCAGATTTCAAAAATCTGGAAAGAGGATAGCCTTGGATTGCCCCAAATTTATGAAAAATTCTCCCGGAAGGATTTTCTGCTGAAAGTCCTGTGGAAGGGTCCCAGTAGAATCTGGGACAAAACGCGACGGGTTTCAGGTCAAACGGACGAGTATTCAGTCTGGAAAAAAATCAAACAGTTTCCCCACACAGGGGCGAACCTTCCTTTCGGCCCTGGCAATGATGAACAAAACATCTACTGCGAGTCCTGTGGACCCAACTTTAGGCTGAAACCTTGGCCACAACACAGTAGAAACAATAAGGAACGCCTGGTAAAAATTTCAGATAAAAGGAATCCAAGGAATAGGTCCCGGACCGAGAGGAAACAAAATTGGAAAACTTGTTTCTCCGAAAACGAAACGTCCTGGCTTCTCCTCCTCATATCTTTTTCTTGAGTTTTGCTTTTGGACGTGCCTCCTTAGCTGGATGCAAACAACATATGAAGGTACTCGTGTGAATTTTTTCGGAATTTTTCAACGCGATACGGGCTCCGGGAAAAATTCCAGAAACCAGGGCCAGATTTCAAAAATCTGGAAAGAGGATAGCCTTGGATTGCCCCAAATTTATGAAAAATTCTCCCGGAAGGATTTTCTGCTGAAAGTCCTGTGGAAGGGTCCCAGTAGAATCTGGGACAAAACGCGACGGGTTTCAGGTCAAACGGACGAGTATTCAGTCTGGAAAAAAATCAAACAGTTTCCCCACACAGGGGCGAACCTTCCTTTCGGCCCTGGCAATGATGAACAAAACATCTACTGCGAGTCCTGTGGACCCAACTTTAGGCTGAAACCTTGGCCACAACACAGTAGAAACAATAAGGAACGCCTGGTAAAAATTTCAGATAAAAGGAATCCAAGGAATAGGTCCCGGACCGAGAGGAAACAAAATTGGAAAACTTGTTTCTCCGAAAACGAAACGTCCTGGCTTCTCCTCCTCATATCTTTTTCTTGAGTTTTGCTTTTGGACGTGCCTCCTTAGCTGGATGCAAACAACATATGAAGGTACTCGTGTGAATTTTTTCGGAATTTTTCAACGCGATACGGGCTCCGGGAAAAATTCCAGAAACCAGGGCCAGATTTCAAAAATCTGGAAAGAGGATAGCCTTGGATTGCCCCAAATTTATGAAAAATTCTCCCGGAAGGATTTTCTGCTGAAAGTCCTGTGGAAGGGTCCCAGTAGAATCTGGGACAAAACGCGACGGGTTTCAGGTCAAACGGACGAGTATTCAGTCTGGAAAAAAATCAAACAGTTTCCCCACACAGGGGCGAACCTTCCTTTCGGCCCTGGCAATGATGAACAAAACATCTACTGCGAGTCCTGTGGACCCAACTTTAGGCTGAAACCTTGGCCACAACACAGTAGAAACAATAAGGAACGCCTGGTAAAAATTGCAGATAAAAGGAATCCAAGGAATAGGTCCCGGACCGAGAGGAAACAAAATTGGAAAACTTGTTTCTCCGAAAACGAAACGTCCTGGCTTCTCCTCCTCATATCTTTTTCTTGAGTTTTGCTTTTGGACGTGCCTCCTTAGCTGGATGCAAACAACATATGAAGGTACTCGTGTGAATTTTTTCGGAATTTTTCAACGCGATACGGGCTCCGGGAAAAATTCCAGAAACCAGGGCCAGATTTCAAAAATCTGGAAAGAGGATAGCCTTGGATTGCCCCAAATTTATGAAAAATTCTCCCGGAAGGATTTTCTGCTGAAAGTCCTGTGGAAGGGTCCCAGTAGAATCTGGGACAAAACGCGACGGGTTTCAGGTCAAACGGACGAGTATTCAGTCTGGAAAAAAATCAAACAGTTTCCCCACACAGGGGCGAACCTTCCTTTCGGCCCTGGCAATGATGAACAAAACATCTACTGCGAGTCCTGTGGACCCAACTTTAGGCTGAAACCTTGGCCACAACACAGTAGAAACAATAAGGAACGCCTGGTAAAAATTTCAGATAAAAGGAATCCAAGGAATAGGTCCCGGACCGAGAGGAAACAAAATTGGAAAACTTGTTTCTCCGAAAACGAAACGTCCTGGCTTCTCCTCCTCATATCTTTTTCTTGAGTTTTGCTTTTGGACGTGCCTCCTTAGCTGGATGCAAACAACATATGAAGGTACTCGTGTGAATTTTTTCGGAATTTTTCAACGCGATACGGGCTCCGGGAAAAATTCCAGAAACCAGGGCCAGATTTCAAAAATCTGGAAAGAGGATAGCCTTGGATTGCCCCAAATTTATGAAAAATTCTCCCGGAAGGATTTTCTGCTGAAAGTCCTGTGGAAGGGTCCCAGTAGAATCTGGGACAAAACGCGACGGGTTTCAGGTCAAACGGACGAGTATTCAGTCTGGAAAAAAATCAAACAGTTTCCCCACACAGGGGCGAACCTTCCTTTCGGCCCTGGCAATGATGAACAAAACATCTACTGCGAGTCCTGTGGACCCAACTTTAGGCTGAAACCTTGGCCACAACACAGTAGAAACAATAAGGAACGCCTGGTAAAAATTTCAGATAAAAGGAATCCAAGGAATAGGTCCCGGACCGAGAGGAAACAAAATTGGAAAACTTGTTTCTCCGAAAACGAAACGTCCTGGCTTCTCCTCCTCATATCTTTTTCTTGAGTTTTGCTTTTGGACGTGCCTCCTTAGCTGGATGCAAACAACATATGAAGGTACTCGTGTGAATTTTTTCGGAATTTTTCAACGCGATACGGGCTCCGGGAAAAATTCCAGAAACCAGGGCCAGATTTCAAAAATCTGGAAAGAGGATAGCCTTGGATTGCCCCAAATTTATGAAAAATTCTCCCGGAAGGATTTTCTGCTGAAAGTCCTGTGGAAGGGTCCCAGTAGAATCTGGGACAAAACGCGACGGGTTTCAGGTCAAACGGACGAGTATTCAGTCTGGAAAAAAATCAAACAGTTTCCCCACACAGGGGCGAACCTTCCTTTCGGCCCTGGCAATGATGAACAAAACATCTACTGCGAGTCCTGTGGACCCAACTTTAGGCTGAAACCTTGGCCACAACACAGTAGAAACAATAAGGAACGCCTGGTAAAAATTTCAGATAAAAGGAATCCAAGGAATAGGTCCCGGACCGAGAGGAAACAAAATTGGAAAACTTGTTTCTCCGAAAACGAAACGTCCTGGCTTCTCCTCCTCATATCTTTTTCTTGAGTTTTGCTTTTGGACGTGCCTCCTTAGCTGGATGCAAACAACATATGAAGGTACTCGTGTGAATTTTTTCGGAATTTTTCAACGCGATACGGGCTCCGGGAAAAATTCCAGAAACCAGGGCCAGATTTCAAAAATCTGGAAAGAGGATAGCCTTGGATTGCCCCAAATTTATGAAAAATTCTCCCGGAAGGATTTTCTGCTGAAAGTCCTGTGGAAGGGTCCCAGTAGAATCTGGGACAAAACGCGACGGGTTTCAGGTCAAACGGACGAGTATTCAGTCTGGAAAAAAATCAAACAGTTTCCCCACACAGGGGCGAACCTTCCTTTCGGCCCTGGCAATGATGAACAAAACATCTACTGCGAGTCCTGTGGACCCAACTTTAGGCTGAAACCTTGGCCACAACACAGTAGAAACAATAAGGAACGCCTGGTAAAAATTTCAGATAAAAGGAATCCAAGGAATAGGTCCCGGACCGAGAGGAAACAAAATTGGAAAACTTGTTTCTCCGAAAACGAAACGTCCTGGCTTCTCCTCCTCATATCTTTTTCTTGAGTTTTGCTTTTGGACGTGCCTCCTTAGCTGGATGCAAACAACATATGAAGGTACTCGTGTGAATTTTTTCGGAATTTTTCAACGCGATACGGGCTCCGGGAAAAATTCCAGAAACCAGGGCCAGATTTCAAAAATCTGGAAAGAGGATAGCCTTGGATTGCCCCAAATTTATGAAAAATTCTCCCGGAAGGATTTTCTGCTGAAAGTCCTGTGGAAGGGTCCCAGTAGAATCTGGGACAAAACGCGACGGGTTTCAGGTCAAACGGACGAGTATTCAGTCTGGAAAAAAATCAAACAGTTTCCCCACACAGGGGCGAACCTTCCTTTCGGCCCTGGCAATGATGAACAAAACATCTACTGCGAGTCCTGTGGACCCAACTTTAGGCTGAAACCTTGGCCACAACACAGTAGAAACAATAAGGAACGCCTGGTAAAAATTGCAGATAAAAGGAATCCAAGGAATAGGTCCCGGACCGAGAGGAAACAAAATTGGAAAACTTGTTTCTCCGAAAACGAAACGTCCTGGCTTCTCCTCCTCATATCTTTTTCTTGAGTTTTGCTTTTGGACGTGCCTCCTTAGCTGGATGCAAACAACATATGAAGGTACTCGTGTGAATTTTTTCGGAATTTTTCAACGCGATAAGGGCTCCGGGAAAAATTCCAGAAACCAGGGCCAGATTTCAAAAATCTGGAAAGAGGATAGCCTTGGATTGCCCCAAATTTATGAAAAATTCTCCCGGAAGGATTTTCTGCTGAAAGTCCTGTGGAAGGGTCCCAGTAGAATCTGGGACAAAACGCGACGGGTTTCAGGTCAAACGGACGAGTATTCAGTCTGGAAAAAAATCAAACAGTTTCCCCACACAGGGGCGAACCTTCCTTTCGGCCCTGGCAATGATGAACAAAACATCTACTGCGAGTCCTGTGGACCCAACTTTAGGCTGAAACCTTGGCCACAACACAGTAGAAACAATAAGGAACGCCTGGTAAAAATTTCAGATAAAAGGAATCCAAGGAATAGGTCCCGGACCGAGAGGAAACAAAATTGGAAAACTTGTTTCTCCGAAAACGAAACGTCCTGGCTTCTCCTCCTCATATCTTTTTCTTGAGTTTTGCTTTTGGACGTGCCTCCTTAGCTGGATGCAAACAACATATGAAGGTACTCGTGTGAATTTTTTCGGAATTTTTCAACGCGATACGGGCTCCGGGAAAAATTCCAGAAACCAGGGCCAGATTTCAAAAATCTGGAAAGAGGATAGCCTTGGATTGCCCCAAATTTATGAAAAATTCTCCCGGAAGGATTTTCTGCTGAAAGTCCTGTGGAAGGGTCCCAGTAGAATCTGGGACAAAACGCGACGGGTTTCAGGTCAAACGGACGAGTATTCAGTCTGGAAAAAAATCAAACAGTTTCCCCACACAGGGGCGAACCTTCCTTTCGGCCCTGGCAATGATGAACAAAACATCTACTGCGAGTCCTGTGGACCCAACTTTAGGCTGAAACCTTGGCCACAACACAGTAGAAACAATAAGGAACGCCTGGTAAAAATTTCAGATAAAAGGAATCCAAGGAATAGGTCCCGGACCGAGAGGAAACAAAATTGGAAAACTTGTTTCTCCGAAAACGAAACGTCCTGGCTTCTCCTCCTCATATCTTTTTCTTGAGTTTTGCTTTTGGACGTGCCTCCTTAGCTGGATGCAAACAACATATGAAGGTACTCGTGTGAATTTTTTCGGAATTTTTCAACGCGATACGGGCTCCGGGAAAAATTCCAGAAACCAGGGCCAGATTTCAAAAATCTGGAAAGAGGATAGCCTTGGATTGCCCCAAATTTATGAAAAATTCTCCCGGAAGGATTTTCTGCTGAAAGTCCTGTGGAAGGGTCCCAGTAGAATCTGGGACAAAACGCGACGGGTTTCAGGTCAAACGGACGAGTATTCAGTCTGGAAAAAAATCAAACAGTTTCCCCACACAGGGGCGAACCTTCCTTTCGGCCCTGGCAATGATGAACAAAACATCTACTGCGAGTCCTGTGGACCCAACTTTAGGCTGAAACCTTGGCCACAACACAGTAGAAACAATAAGGAACGCCTGGTAAAAAATTCAGATAAAAGGAATCCAAGGAATAGGTCCCGGACCGAGAGGAAACAAAATTGGAAAACTTGTTTCTCCGAAAACGAAACGTCCTGGCTTCTCCTCCTCATATCTTTTTCTTGAGTTTTGCTTTTGGACGTGCCTCCTTAGCTGGATGCAAACAACATATGAAGGTACTCGTGTGAATTTTTTCGGAATTTTTCAACGCGATACGGGCTCCGGGAAAAATTCCAGAAACCAGGGCCAGATTTCAAAAATCTGGAAAGAGGATAGCCTTGGATTGCCCCAAATTTATGAAAAATTCTCCCGGAAGGATTTTCTGCTGAAAGTCCTGTGGAAGGGTCCCAGTAGAATCTGGGACAAAACGCGACGGGTTTCAGGTCAAACGGACGAGTATTCAGTCTGGAAAAAAATCAAACAGTTTCCCCACACAGGGGCGAACCTTCCTTTCGGCCCTGGCAATGATGAACAAAACATCTACTGCGAGTCCTGTGGACCCAACTTTAGGCTGAAACCTTGGCCACAACACAGTAGAAACAATAAGGAACGCCTGGTAAAAATTGCAGATAAAAGGAATCCAAGGAATAGGTCCCGGACCGAGAGGAAACAAAATTGGAAAACTTGTTTCTCCGAAAACGAAACGTCCTGGCTTCTCCTCCTCATATCTTTTTCTTGAGTTTTGCTTTTGGACGTGCCTCCTTAGCTGGATGCAAACAACATATGAAGGTACTCGTGTGAATTTTTTCGGAATTTTTCAACGCGATAAGGGCTCCGGGAAAAATTCCAGAAACCAGGGCCAGATTTCAAAAATCTGGAAAGAGGATAGCCTTGGATTGCCCCAAATTTATGAAAAATTCTCCCGGAAGGATTTTCTGCTGAAAGTCCTGTGGAAGGGTCCCAGTAGAATCTGGGACAAAACGCGACGGGTTTCAGGTCAAACGGACGAGTATTCAGTCTGGAAAAAAATCAAACAGTTTCCCCACACAGGGGCGAACCTTCCTTTCGGCCCTGGCAATGATGAACAAAACATCTACTGCGAGTCCTGTGGACCCAACTTTAGGCTGAAACCTTGGCCACAACACAGTAGAAACAATAAGGAACGCCTGGTAAAAATTTCAGATAAAAGGAATCCAAGGAATAGGTCCCGGACCGAGAGGAAACAAAATTGGAAAACTTGTTTCTCCGAAAACGAAACGTCCTGGCTTCTCCTCCTCATATCTTTTTCTTGAGTTTTGCTTTTGGACGTGCCTCCTTAGCTGGATGCAAACAACATATGAAGGTACTCGTGTGAATTTTTTCGGAATTTTTCAACGCGATACGGGCTCCGGGAAAAATTCCAGAAACCAGGGCCAGATTTCAAAAATCTGGAAAGAGGATAGCCTTGGATTGCCCCAAATTTATGAAAAATTCTCCCGGAAGGATTTTCTGCTGAAAGTCCTGTGGAAGGGTCCCAGTAGAATCTGGGACAAAACGCGACGGGTTTCAGGTCAAACGGACGAGTATTCAGTCTGGAAAAAAATCAAACAGTTTCCCCACACAGGGGCGAACCTTCCTTTCGGCCCTGGCAATGATGAACAAAACATCTACTGCGAGTCCTGTGGACCCAACTTTAGGCTGAAACCTTGGCCACAACACAGTAGAAACAATAAGGAACGCCTGGTAAAAATTTCAGATAAAAGGAATCCAAGGAATAGGTCCCGGACCGAGAGGAAACAAAATTGGAAAACTTGTTTCTCCGAAAACGAAACGTCCTGGCTTCTCCTCCTCATATCTTTTTCTTGAGTTTTGCTTTTGGACGTGCCTCCTTAGCTGGATGCAAACAACATATGAAGGTACTCGTGTGAATTTTTTCGGAATTTTTCAACGCGATACGGGCTCCGGGAAAAATTCCAGAAACCAGGGCCAGATTTCAAAAATCTGGAAAGAGGATAGCCTTGGATTGCCCCAAATTTATGAAAAATTCTCCCGGAAGGATTTTCTGCTGAAAGTCCTGTGGAAGGGTCCCAGTAGAATCTGGGACAAAACGCGACGGGTTTCAGGTCAAACGGACGAGTATTCAGTCTGGAAAAAAATCAAACAGTTTCCCCACACAGGGGCGAACCTTCCTTTCGGCCCTGGCAATGATGAACAAAACATCTACTGCGAGTCCTGTGGACCCAACTTTAGGCTGAAACCTTGGCCACAACACAGTAGAAACAATAAGGAACGCCTGGTAAAAAATTCAGATAAAAGGAATCCAAGGAATAGGTCCCGGACCGAGAGGAAACAAAATTGGAAAACTTGTTTCTCCGAAAACGAAACGTCCTGGCTTCTCCTCCTCATATCTTTTTCTTGAGTTTTGCTTTTGGACGTGCCTCCTTAGCTGGATGCAAACAACATATGAAGGTACTCGTGTGAATTTTTTCGGAATTTTTCAACGCGATACGGGCTCCGGGAAAAATTCCAGAAACCAGGGCCAGATTTCAAAAATCTGGAAAGAGGATAGCCTTGGATTGCCCCAAATTTATGAAAAATTCTCCCGGAAGGATTTTCTGCTGAAAGTCCTGTGGAAGGGTCCCAGTAGAATCTGGGACAAAACGCGACGGGTTTCAGGTCAAACGGACGAGTATTCAGTCTGGAAAAAAATCAAACAGTTTCCCCACACAGGGGCGAACCTTCCTTTCGGCCCTGGCAATGATGAACAAAACATCTACTGCGAGTCCTGTGGACCCAACTTTAGGCTGAAACCTTGGCCACAACACAGTAGAAACAATAAGGAACGCCTGGTAAAAATTTCAGATAAAAGGAATCCAAGGAATAGGTCCCGGACCGAGAGGAAACAAAATTGGAAAACTTGTTTCTCCGAAAACGAAACGTCCTGGCTTCTCCTCCTCATATCTTTTTCTTGAGTTTTGCTTTTGGACGTGCCTCCTTAGCTGGATGCAAACAACATATGAAGGTACTCGTGTGAATTTTTTCGGAATTTTTCAACGCGATACGGGCTCCGGGAAAAATTCCAGAAACCAGGGCCAGATTTCAAAAATCTGGAAAGAGGATAGCCTTGGATTGCCCCAAATTTATGAAAAATTCTCCCGGAAGGATTTTCTGCTGAAAGTCCTGTGGAAGGGTCCCAGTAGAATCTGGGACAAAACGCGACGGGTTTCAGGTCAAACGGACGAGTATTCAGTCTGGAAAAAAATCAAACAGTTTCCCCACACAGGGGCGAACCTTCCTTTCGGCCCTGGCAATGATGAACAAAACATCTACTGCGAGTCCTGTGGACCCAACTTTAGGCTGAAACCTTGGCCACAACACAGTAGAAACAATAAGGAACGCCTGGTAAAAATTTCAGATAAAAGGAATCCAAGGAATAGGTCCCGGACCGAGAGGAAACAAAATTGGAAAACTTGTTTCTCCGAAAACGAAACGTCCTGGCTTCTCCTCCTCATATCTTTTTCTTGAGTTTTGCTTTTGGACGTGCCTCCTTAGCTGGATGCAAACAACATATGAAGGTACTCGTGTGAATTTTTTCGGAATTTTTCAACGCGATACGGGCTCCGGGAAAAATTCCAGAAACCAGGGCCAGATTTCAAAAATCTGGAAAGAGGATAGCCTTGGATTGCCCCAAATTTATGAAAAATTCTCCCGGAAGGATTTTCTGCTGAAAGTCCTGTGGAAGGGTCCCAGTAGAATCTGGGACAAAACGCGACGGGTTTCAGGTCAAACGGACGAGTATTCAGTCTGGAAAAAAATCAAACAGTTTCCCCACACAGGGGCGAACCTTCCTTTCGGCCCTGGCAATGATGAACAAAACATCTACTGCGAGTCCTGTGGACCCAACTTTAGGCTGAAACCTTGGCCACAACACAGTAGAAACAATAAGGAACGCCTGGTAAAAATTTCAGATAAAAGGAATCCAAGGAATAGGTCCCGGACCGAGAGGAAACAAAATTGGAAAACTTGTTTCTCCGAAAACGAAACGTCCTGGCTTCTCCTCCTCATATCTTTTTCTTGAGTTTTGCTTTTGGACGTGCCTCCTTAGCTGGATGCAAACAACATATGAAGGTACTCGTGTGAATTTTTTCGGAATTTTTCAACGCGATACGGGCTCCGGGAAAAATTCCAGAAACCAGGGCCAGATTTCAAAAATCTGGAAAGAGGATAGCCTTGGATTGCCCCAAATTTATGAAAAATTCTCCCGGAAGG
Organism: Phaseolus coccineus; assembly: GCA_037954025.1. NCBI lineage: Eukaryota > Viridiplantae > Streptophyta > Magnoliopsida > Fabales > Fabaceae > Phaseolus > Phaseolus coccineus. The sequence goes on from CM075677.1 coordinate 60,371,035, forward strand.
ATTTTCTGCTGAAAGTCCTGTGGAAGGGTCCCAGTAGAATCTGGGACAAAACGCGACGGGTTTCAGGTCAAACGGACGAGTATTCAGTCTGGAAAAAAATCAAACAGTTTCCCCACACAGGGGCGAACCTTCCTTTCGGCCCTGGCAATGATGAACAAAACATCTACTGCGAGTCCTGTGGACCCAACTTTAGGCTGAAACCTTGGCCACAACACAGTAGAAACAATAAGGAACGCCTGGTAAAAAATTCAGATAAAAGGAATCCAAGGAATAGGTCCCGGACCGAGAGGAAACAAAATTGGAAAACTTGTTTCTCCGAAAACGAAACGTCCTGGCTTCTCCTCCTCATATCTTTTTCTTGAGTTTTGCTTTTGGACGTGCCTCCTTAGCTGGATGCAAACAACATATGAAGGTACTCGTGTGAATTTTTTCGGAATTTTTCAACGCGATACGGGCTCCGGGAAAAATTCCAGAAACCAGGGCCAGATTTCAAAAATCTGGAAAGAGGATAGCCTTGGATTGCCCCAAATTTATGAAAAATTCTCCCGGAAGGATTTTCTGCTGAAAGTCCTGTGGAAGGGTCCCAGTAGAATCTGGGACAAAACGCGACGGGTTTCAGGTCAAACGGACGAGTATTCAGTCTGGAAAAAAATCAAACAGTTTCCCCACACAGGGGCGAACCTTCCTTTCGGCCCTGGCAATGATGAACAAAACATCTACTGCGAGTCCTGTGGACCCAACTTTAGGCTGAAACCTTGGCCACAACACAGTAGAAACAATAAGGAACGCCTGGTAAAAATTTCAGATAAAAGGAATCCAAGGAATAGGTCCCGGACCGAGAGGAAACAAAATTGGAAAACTTGTTTCTCCGAAAACGAAACGTCCTGGCTTCTCCTCCTCATATCTTTTTCTTGAGTTTTGCTTTTGGACGTGCCTCCTTAGCTGGATGCAAACAACATATGAAGGTACTCGTGTGAATTTTTTCGGAATTTTTCAACGCGATACGGGCTCCGGGAAAAATTCCAGAAACCAGGGCCAGATTTCAAAAATCTGGAAAGAGGATAGCCTTGGATTGCCCCAAATTTATGCAAAATTCTCCCGGAAGGATTTTCTGCTGAAAGTCCTGTGGAAGGGTCCCAGTAGAATCTGGGACAAAACGCGACGGGTTTCAGGTCAAACGGACGAGTATTCAGTCTGGAAAAAAATCAAACAGTTTCCCCACACAGGGGCGAACCTTCCTTTCGGCCCTGGCAATGATGAACAAAACATCTACTGCGAGTCCTGTGGACCCAACTTTAGGATGAAACCTTGGCCACAACACAGTAGAAACAATAAGGAACGCCTGGTAAAAATTTCAGATAAAAGGAATCCAAGGAATAGGTCCCGGACCGAGAGGAAACAAAATTGGAAAACTTGTTTCTCCGAAAACGAAACGTCCTGGCTTCTCCTCCTCATATCTTTTTCTTGAGTTTTGCTTTTGGACGTGCCTCCTTAGCTGGATGCAAACAACATATGAAGGTACTCGTGTGAATTTTTTCGGAATTTTTCAACGCGATACGGGCTCCGGGAAAAATTCCAGAAACCAGGGCCAGATTTCAAAAATCTGGAAAGAGGATAGCCTTGGATTGCCCCAAATTTATGAAAAATTCTCCCGGAAGGATTTTCTGCTGAAAGTCCTGTGGAAGGGTCCCAGTAGAATCTGGGACAAAACGCGACGGGTTTCAGGTCAAACGGACGAGTATTCAGTCTGGAAAAAAATCAAACAGTTTCCCCACACAGGGGCGAACCTTCCTTTCGGCCCTGGCAATGATGAACAAAACATCTACTGCGAGTCCTGTGGACCCAACTTTAGGCTGAAACCTTGGCCACAACACAGTAGAAACAATAAGGAACGCCTGGTAAAAAATTCAGATAAAAGGAATCCAAGGAATAGGTCCCGGACCGAGAGGAAACAAAATTGGAAAACTTGTTTCTCCGAAAACGAAACGTCCTGGCTTCTCCTCCTCATATCTTTTTCTTGAGTTTTGCTTTTGGACGTGCCTCCTTAGCTGGAAGCAAACAACATATGAAGGTACTCGTGTGAATTTTTTCGGAATTTTTCAACGCGATACGGGCTCCGGGAAAAATTCCAGAAACCAGGGCCAGATTTCAAAAATCTGGAAAGAGGATAGCCTTGGATTGCCCCAAATTTATGAAAAATTCTCCCGGAAGGATTTTCTGCTGAAAGTCCTGTGGAAGGGTCCCAGTAGAATCTGGGACAAAACGCGACGGGTTTCAGGTCAAACGGACGAGTATTCAGTCTGGAAAAAAATCAAACAGTTTCCCCACACAGGGGCGAACCTTCCTTTCGGCCCTGGCAATGATGAACAAAACATCTACTGCGAGTCCTGTGGACCCAACTTTAGGCTGAAACCTTGGCCACAACACAGTAGAAACAATAAGGAACGCCTGGTAAAAATTTCAGATAAAAGGAATCCAAGGAATAGGTCCCGGACCGAGAGGAAACAAAATTGGAAAACTTGTTTCTCCGAAAACGAAACGTCCTGGCTTCTCCTCCTCATATCTTTTTCTTGAGTTTTGCTTTTGGACGTGCCTCCTTAGCTGGATGCAAACAACATATGAAGGTACTCGTGTGAATTTTTTCGGAATTTTTCAACGCGATACGGGCTCCGGGAAAAATTCCAGAAACCAGGGCCAGATTTCAAAAATCTGGAAAGAGGATAGCCTTGGATTGCCCCAAATTTATGAAAAATTCTCCCGGAAGGATTTTCTGCTGAAAGTCCTGTGGAAGGGTCCCAGTAGAATCTGGGACAAAACGCGACGGGTTTCAGGTCAAACGGACGAGTATTCAGTCTGGAAAAAAAATCAAACAGTTTCCCCACACAGGGGCGAACCTTCCTTTCGGCCCTGGCAATGATGAACAAAACATCTACTGCGAGTCCTGTGGACCCAACTTTAGGCTGAAACCTTGGCCACAACACAGTAGAAACAATAAGGAACGCCTGGTAAAAATTTCAGATAAAAGGAATCCAAGGAATAGGTCCCGGACCGAGAGGAAACAAAATTGGAAAACTTGTTTCTCCGAAAACGAAACGTCCTGGCTTCTCCTCCTCATATCTTTTTCTTGAGTTTTGCTTTTGGACGTGCCTCCTTAGCTGGATGCAAACAACATATGAAGGTACTCGTGTGAATTTTTTCGGAATTTTTCAACGCGATACGGGCTCCGGGAAAAATTCCAGAAACCAGGGCCAGATTTCAAAAATCTGGAAAGAGGATAGCCTTGGATTGCCCCAAATTTATGAAAAATTCTCCCGGAAGGATTTTCTGCTGAAAGTCCTGTGGAAGGGTCCCAGTAGAATCTGGGACAAAACGCGACGGGTTTCAGGTCAAACGGACGAGTATTCAGTCTGGAAAAAAAATCAAACAGTTTCCCCACACAGGGGCGAACCTTCCTTTCGGCCCTGGCAATGATGAACAAAACATCTACTGCGAGTCCTGTGGACCCAACTTTAGGCTGAAACCTTGGCCACAACACAGTAGAAACAATAAGGAACGCCTGGTAAAAATTTCAGATAAAAGGAATCCAAGGAATAGGTCCCGGACCGAGAGGAAACAAAATTGGAAAACTTGTTTCTCCGAAAACGAAACGTCCTGGCTTCTCCTCCTCATATCTTTTTCTTGAGTTTTGCTTTTGGACGTGCCTCCTTAGCTGGATGCAAACAACATATGAAGGTACTCGTGTGAATTTTTTCGGAATTTTTCAACGCGATACGGGCTCCGGGAAAAATTCCAGAAACCAGGGCCAGATTTCAAAAATCTGGAAAGAGGATAGCCTTGGATTGCCCCAAATTTATGAAAAATTCTCCCGGAAGGATTTTCTGCTGAAAGTCCTGTGGAAGGGTCCCAGTAGAATCTGGGACAAAACGCGACGGGTTTCAGGTCAAACGGACGAGTATTCAGTCTGGAAAAAAAATCAAACAGTTTCCCCACACAGGGGCGAACCTTCCTTTCGGCCCTGGCAATGATGAACAAAACATCTACTGCGAGTCCTGTGGACCCAACTTTAGGATGAAACCTTGGCCACAACACAGTAGAAACAATAAGGAACGCCTGGTAAAAATTTCAGATAAAAGGAATCCAAGGAATAGGTCCCGGACCGAGAGGAAACAAAATTGGAAAACTTGTTTCTCCGAAAACGAAACGTCCTGGCTTCTCCTCCTCATATCTTTTTCTTGAGTTTTGCTTTTGGACGTGCCTCCTTAGCTGGATGCAAACAACATATGAAGGTACTCGTGTGAATTTTTTCGGAATTTTTCAACGCGATACGGGCTCCGGGAAAAATTCCAGAAACCAGGGCCAGATTTCAAAAATCTGGAAAGAGGATAGCCTTGGATTGCCCCAAATTTATGAAAAATTCTCCCGGAAGGATTTTCTGCTGAAAGTCCTGTGGAAGGGTCCCAGTAGAATCTGGGACAAAACGCGACGGGTTTCAGGTCAAACGGACGAGTATTCAGTCTGGAAAAAAAATCAAACAGTTTCCCCACACAGGGGCGAACCTTCCTTTCGGCCCTGGCAATGATGAACAAAACATCTACTGCGAGTCCTGTGGACCCAACTTTAGGCTGAAACCTTGGCCACAACACAGTAGAAACAATAAGGAACGCCTGGTAAAAATTTCAGATAAAAGGAATCCAAGGAATAGGTCCCGGACCGAGAGGAAACAAAATTGGAAAACTTGTTTCTCCGAAAACGAAACGTCCTGGCTTCTCCTCCTCATATCTTTTTCTTGAGTTTTGCTTTTGGACGTGCCTCCTTAGCTGGATGCAAACAACATATGAAGGTACTCGTGTGAATTTTTTCGGAATTTTTCAACGCGATACGGGCTCCGGGAAAAATTCCAGAAACCAGGGCCAGATTTCAAAAATCTGGAAAGAGGATAGCCTTGGATTGCCCCAAATTTATGAAAAATTCTCCCGGAAGGATTTTCTGCTGAAAGTCCTGTGGAAGGGTCCCAGTAGAATCTGGGACAAAACGCGACGGGTTTCAGGTCAAACGGACGAGTATTCAGTCTGGAAAAAAAATCAAACAGTTTCCCCACACAGGGGCGAACCTTCCTTTCGGCCCTGGCAATGATGAACAAAACATCTACTGCGAGTCCTGTGGACCCAACTTTAGGCTGAAACCTTGGCCACAACACAGTAGAAACAATAAGGAACGCCTGGTAAAAATTTCAGATAAAAGGAATCCAAGGAATAGGTCCCGGACCGAGAGGAAACAAAATTGGAAAACTTGTTTCTCCGAAAACGAAACGTCCTGGCTTCTCCTCCTCATATCTTTTTCTTGAGTTTTGCTTTTGGACGTGCCTCCTTAGCTGGATGCAAACAACATATGAAGGTACTCGTGTGAATTTTTTCGGAATTTTTCAACGCGATACGGGCTCCGGGAAAAATTCCAGAAACCAGGGCCAGATTTCAAAAATCTGGAAAGAGGATAGCCTTGGATTGCCCCAAATTTATGAAAAATTCTCCCGGAAGGATTTTCTGCTGAAAGTCCTGTGGAAGGGTCCCAGTAGAATCTGGGACAAAACGCGACGGGTTTCAGGTCAAACGGACGAGTATTCAGTCTGGAAAAAAAATCAAACAGTTTCCCCACACAGGGGCGAACCTTCCTTTCGGCCCTGGCAATGATGAACAAAACATCTACTGCGAGTCCTGTGGACCCAACTTTAGGCTGAAACCTTGGCCACAACACAGTAGAAACAATAAGGAACGCCTGGTAAAAATTTCAGATAAAAGGAATCCAAGGAATAGGTCCCGGACCGAGAGGAAACAAAATTGGAAAACTTGTTTCTCCGAAAACGAAACGTCCTGGCTTCTCCTCCTCATATCTTTTTCTTGAGTTTTGCTTTTGGACGTGCCTCCTTAGCTGGATGCAAACAACATATGAAGGTACTCGTGTGAATTTTTTCGGAATTTTTCAACGCGATACGGGCTCCGGGAAAAATTCCAGAAACCAGGGCCAGATTTCAAAAATCTGGAAAGAGGATAGCCTTGGATTGCCCCAAATTTATGAAAAATTCTCCCGGAAGGATTTTCTGCTGAAAGTCCTGTGGAAGGGTCCCAGTAGAATCTGGGACAAAACGCGACGGGTTTCAGGTCAAACGGACGAGTATTCAGTCTGGAAAAAAAATCAAACAGTTTCCCCACACAGGGGCGAACCTTCCTTTCGGCCCTGGCAATGATGAACAAAACATCTACTGCGAGTCCTGTGGACCCAACTTTAGGATGAAACCTTGGCCACAACACAGTAGAAACAATAAGGAACGCCTGGTAAAAATTTCAGATAAAAGGAATCCAAGGAATAGGTCCCGGACCGAGAGGAAACAAAATTGGAAAACTTGTTTCTCCGAAAACGAAACGTCCTGGCTTCTCCTCCTCATATCTTTTTCTTGAGTTTTGCTTTTGGACGTGCCTCCTTAGCTGGATGCAAACAACATATGAAGGTACTCGTGTGAATTTTTTCGGAATTTTTCAACGCGATACGGGCTCCGGGAAAAATTCCAGAAACCAGGGCCAGATTTCAAAAATCTGGAAAGAGGATAGCCTTGGATTGCCCCAAATTTATGAAAAATTCTCCCGGAAGGATTTTCTGCTGAAAGTCCTGTGGAAGGGTCCCAGTAGAATCTGGGACAAAACGCGACGGGTTTCAGGTCAAACGGACGAGTATTCAGTCTGGAAAAAAAATCAAACAGTTTCCCCACACAGGGGCGAACCTTCCTTTCGGCCCTGGCAATGATGAACAAAACATCTACTGCGAGTCCTGTGGACCCAACTTTAGGCTGAAACCTTGGCCACAACACAGTAGAAACAATAAGGAACGCCTGGTAAAAATTTCAGATAAAAGGAATCCAAGGAATAGGTCCCGGACCGAGAGGAAACAAAATTGGAAAACTTGTTTCTCCGAAAACGAAACGTCCTGGCTTCTCCTCCTCATATCTTTTTCTTGAGTTTTGCTTTTGGACGTGCCTCCTTAGCTGGATGCAAACAACATATGAAGGTACTCGTGTGAATTTTTTCGGAATTTTTCAACGCGATACGGGCTCCGGGAAAAATTCCAGAAACCAGGGCCAGATTTCAAAAATCTGGAAAGAGGATAGCCTTGGATTGCCCCAAATTTATGAAAAATTCTCCCGGAAGGATTTTCTGCTGAAAGTCCTGTGGAAGGGTCCCAGTAGAATCTGGGACAAAACGCGACGGGTTTCAGGTCAAACGGACGAGTATTCAGTCTGGAAAAAAAATCAAACAGTTTCCCCACACAGGGGCGAACCTTCCTTTCGGCCCTGGCAATGATGAACAAAACATCTACTGCGAGTCCTGTGGACCCAACTTTAGGCTGAAACCTTGGCCACAACACAGTAGAAACAATAAGGAACGCCTGGTAAAAATTTCAGATAAAAGGAATCCAAGGAATAGGTCCCGGACCGAGAGGAAACAAAATTGGAAAACTTGTTTCTCCGAAAACGAAACGTCCTGGCTTCTCCTCCTCATATCTTTTTCTTGAGTTTTGCTTTTGGACGTGCCTCCTTAGCTGGATGCAAACAACATATGAAGGTACTCGTGTGAATTTTTTCGGAATTTTTCAACGCGATACGGGCTCCGGGAAAAATTCCAGAAACCAGGGCCAGATTTCAAAAATCTGGAAAGAGGATAGCCTTGGATTGCCCCAAATTTATGAAAAATTCTCCCGGAAGGATTTTCTGCTGAAAGTCCTGTGGAAGGGTCCCAGTAGAATCTGGGACAAAACGCGACGGGTTTCAGGTCAAACGGACGAGTATTCAGTCTGGAAAAAAAATCAAACAGTTTCCCCACACAGGGGCGAACCTTCCTTTCGGCCCTGGCAATGATGAACAAAACATCTACTGCGAGTCCTGTGGACCCAACTTTAGGCTGAAACCTTGGCCACAACACAGTAGAAACAATAAGGAACGCCTGGTAAAAATTTCAGATAAAAGGAATCCAAGGAATAGGTCCCGGACCGAGAGGAAACAAAATTGGAAAACTTGTTTCTCCGAAAACGAAACGTCCTGGCTTCTCCTCCTCATATCTTTTTCTTGAGTTTTGCTTTTGGACGTGCCTCCTTAGCTGGATGCAAACAACATATGAAGGTACTCGTGTGAATTTTTTCGGAATTTTTCAACGCGATACGGGCTCCGGGAAAAATTCCAGAAACCAGGGCCAGATTTCAAAAATCTGGAAAGAGGATAGCCTTGGATTGCCCCAAATTTATGAAAAATTCTCCCGGAAGGATTTTCTGCTGAAAGTCCTGTGGAAGGGTCCCAGTAGAATCTGGGACAAAACGCGACGGGTTTCAGGTCAAACGGACGAGTATTCAGTCTGGAAAAAAAATCAAACAGTTTCCCCACACAGGGGCGAACCTTCCTTTCGGCCCTGGCAATGATGAACAAAACATCTACTGCGAGTCCTGTGGACCCAACTTTAGGCTGAAACCTTGGCCACAACACAGTAGAAACAATAAGGAACGCCTGGTAAAAATTTCAGATAAAAGGAATCCAAGGAATAGGTCCCGGACCGAGAGGAAACAAAATTGGAAAACTTGTTTCTCCGAAAACGAAACGTCCTGGCTTCTCCTCCTCATATCTTTTTCTTGAGTTTTGCTTTTGGACGTGCCTCCTTAGCTGGATGCAAACAACATATGAAGGTACTCGTGTGAATTTTTTCGGAATTTTTCAACGCGATACGGGCTCCGGGAAAAATTCCAGAAACCAGGGCCAGATTTCAAAAATCTGGAAAGAGGATAGCCTTGGATTGCCCCAAATTTATGAAAAATTCTCCCGGAAGGATTTTCTGCTGAAAGTCCTGTGGAAGGGTCCCAGTAGAATCTGGGACAAAACGCGACGGGTTTCAGGTCAAACGGACGAGTATTCAGTCTGGAAAAAAAATCAAACAGTTTCCCCACACAGGGGCGAACCTTCCTTTCGGCCCTGGCAATGATGAACAAAACATCTACTGCGAGTCCTGTGGACCCAACTTTAGGCTGAAACCTTGGCCACAACACAGTAGAAACAATAAGGAACGCCTGGTAAAAATTTCAGATAAAAGGAATCCAAGGAATAGGTCCCGGACCGAGAGGAAACAAAATTGGAAAACTTGTTTCTCCGAAAACGAAACGTCCTGGCTTCTCCTCCTCATATCTTTTTCTTGAGTTTTGCTTTTGGACGTGCCTCCTTAGCTGGATGCAAACAACATATGAAGGTACTCGTGTGAATTTTTTCGGAATTTTTCAACGCGATACGGGCTCCGGGAAAAATTCCAGAAACCAGGGCCAGATTTCAAAAATCTGGAAAGAGGATAGCCTTGGATTGCCCCAAATTTATGAAAAATTCTCCCGGAAGGATTTTCTGCTGAAAGTCCTGTGGAAGGGTCCCAGTAGAATCTGGGACAAAACGCGACGGGTTTCAGGTCAAACGGACGAGTATTCAGTCTGGAAAAAAAATCAAACAGTTTCCCCACACAGGGGCGAACCTTCCTTTCGGCCCTGGCAATGATGAACAAAACATCTACTGCGAGTCCTGTGGACCCAACTTTAGGCTGAAACCTTGGCCACAACACAGTAGAAACAATAAGGAACGCCTGGTAAAAATTTCAGATAAAAGGAATCCAAGGAATAGGTCCCGGACCGAGAGGAAACAAAATTGGAAAACTTGTTTCTCCGAAAACGAAACGTCCTGGCTTCTCCTCCTCATATCTTTTTCTTGAGTTTTGCTTTTGGACGTGCCTCCTTAGCTGGATGCAAACAACATATGAAGGTACTCGTGTGAATTTTTTCGGAATTTTTCAACGCGATACGGGCTCCGGGAAAAATTCCAGAAACCAGGGCCAGATTTCAAAAATCTGGAAAGAGGATAGCCTTGGATTGCCCCAAATTTATGAAAAATTCTCCCGGAAGGATTTTCTGCTGAAAGTCCTGTGGAAGGGTCCCAGTAGAATCTGGGACAAAACGCGACGGGTTTCAGGTCAAACGGACGAGTATTCAGTCTGGAAAAAAAATCAAACAGTTTCCCCACACAGGGGCGAACCTTCCTTTCGGCCCTGGCAATGATGAACAAAACATCTACTGCGAGTCCTGTGGACCCAACTTTAGGATGAAACCTTGGCCACAACACAGTAGAAACAATAAGGAACGCCTGGTAAAAATTTCAGATAAAAGGAATCCAAGGAATAGGTCCCGGACCGAGAGGAAACAAAATTGGAAAACTTGTTTCTCCGAAAACGAAACGTCCTGGCTTCTCCTCCTCATATCTTTTTCTTGAGTTTTGCTTTTGGACGTGCCTCCTTAGCTGGATGCAAACAACATATGAAGGTACTCGTGTGAATTTTTTCGGAATTTTTCAACGCGATACGGGCTCCGGGAAAAATTCCAGAAACCAGGGCCAGATTTCAAAAATCTGGAAAGAGGATAGCCTTGGATTGCCCCAAATTTATGAAAAATTCTCCCGGAAGGATTTTCTGCTGAAAGTCCTGTGGAAGGGTCCCAGTAGAATCTGGGACAAAACGCGACGGGTTTCAGGTCAAACGGACGAGTATTCAGTCTGGAAAAAAAATCAAACAGTTTCCCCACACAGGGGCGAACCTTCCTTTCGGCCCTGGCAATGATGAACAAAACATCTACTGCGAGTCCTGTGGACCCAACTTTAGGCTGAAACCTTGGCCACAACACAGTAGAAACAATAAGGAACGCCTGGTAAAAATTTCAGATAAAAGGAATCCAAGGAATAGGTCCCGGACCGAGAGGAAACAAAATTGGAAAACTTGTTTCTCCGAAAACGAAACGTCCTGGCTTCTCCTCCTCATATCTTTTTCTTGAGTTTTGCTTTTGGACGTGCCTCCTTAGCTGGATGCAAACAACATATGAAGGTACTCGTGTGAATTTTTTCGGAATTTTTCAACGCGATACGGGCTCCGGGAAAAATTCCAGAAACCAGGGCCAGATTTCAAAAATCTGGAAAGAGGATAGCCTTGGATTGCCCCAAATTTATGAAAAATTCTCCCGGAAGGATTTTCTGCTGAAAGTCCTGTGGAAGGGTCCCAGTAGAATCTGGGACAAAACGCGACGGGTTTCAGGTCAAACGGACGAGTATTCAGTCTGGAAAAAAAATCAAACAGTTTCCCCACACAGGGGCGAACCTTCCTTTCGGCCCTGGCAATGATGAACAAAACATCTACTGCGAGTCCTGTGGACCCAACTTTAGGCTGAAACCTTGGCCACAACACAGTAGAAACAATAAGGAACGCCTGGTAAAAATTTCAGATAAAAGGAATCCAAGGAATAGGTCCCGGACCGAGAGGAAACAAAATTGGAAAACTTGTTTCTCCGAAAACGAAACGTCCTGGCTTCTCCTCCTCATATCTTTTTCTTGAGTTTTGCTTTTGGACGTGCCTCCTTAGCTGGATGCAAACAACATATGAAGGTACTCGTGTGAATTTTTTCGGAATTTTTCAACGCGATACGGGCTCCGGGAAAAATTCCAGAAACCAGGGCCAGATTTCAAAAATCTGGAAAGAGGATAGCCTTGGATTGCCCCAAATTTATGAAAAATTCTCCCGGAAGGATTTTCTGCTGAAAGTCCTGTGGAAGGGTCCCAGTAGAATCTGGGACAAAACGCGACGGGTTTCAGGTCAAACGGACGAGTATTCAGTCTGGAAAAAAAATCAAACAGTTTCCCCACACAGGGGCGAACCTTCCTTTCGGCCCTGGCAATGATGAACAAAACATCTACTGCGAGTCCTGTGGACCCAACTTTAGGCTGAAACCTTGGCCACAACACAGTAGAAACAATAAGGAACGCCTGGTAAAAATTTCAGATAAAAGGAATCCAAGGAATAGGTCCCGGACCGAGAGGAAACAAAATTGGAAAACTTGTTTCTCCGAAAACGAAACGTCCTGGCTTCTCCTCCTCATATCTTTTTCTTGAGTTTTGCTTTTGGACGTGCCTCCTTAGCTGGATGCAAACAACATATGAAGGTACTCGTGTGAATTTTTTCGGAATTTTTCAACGCGATACGGGCTCCGGGAAAAATTCCAGAAACCAGGGCCAGATTTCAAAAATCTGGAAAGAGGATAGCCTTGGATTGCCCCAAATTTATGAAAAATTCTCCCGGAAGGATTTTCTGCTGAAAGTCCTGTGGAAGGGTCCCAGTAGAATCTGGGACAAAACGCGACGGGTTTCAGGTCAAACGGACGAGTATTCAGTCTGGAAAAAAAATCAAACAGTTTCCCCACACAGGGGCGAACCTTCCTTTCGGCCCTGGCAATGATGAACAAAACATCTACTGCGAGTCCTGTGGACCCAACTTTAGGCTGAAACCTTGGCCACAACACAGTAGAAACAATAAGGAACGCCTGGTAAAAATTTCAGATAAAAGGAATCCAAGGAATAGGTCCCGGACCGAGAGGAAACAAAATTGGAAAACTTGTTTCTCCGAAAACGAAACGTCCTGGCTTCTCCTCCTCATATCTTTTTCTTGAGTTTTGCTTTTGGACGTGCCTCCTTAGCTGGATGCAAACAACATATGAAGGTACTCGTGTGAATTTTTTCGGAATTTTTCAACGCGATACGGGCTCCGGGAAAAATTCCAGAAACCAGGGCCAGATTTCAAAAATCTGGAAAGAGGATAGCCTTGGATTGCCCCAAATTTATGAAAAATTCTCCCGGAAGGATTTTCTGCTGAAAGTCCTGTGGAAGGGTCCCAGTAGAATCTGGGACAAAACGCGACGGGTTTCAGGTCAAACGGACGAGTATTCAGTCTGGAAAAAAAATCAAACAGTTTCCCCACACAGGGGCGAACCTTCCTTTCGGCCCTGGCAATGATGAACAAAACATCTACTGCGAGTCCTGTGGACCCAACTTTAGGCTGAAACCTTGGCCACAACACAGTAGAAACAATAAGGAACGCCTGGTAAAAATTTCAGATAAAAGGAATCCAAGGAATAGGTCCCGGACCGAGAGGAAACAAAATTGGAAAACTTGTTTCTCCGAAAACGAAACGTCCTGGCTTCTCCTCCTCATATCTTTTTCTTGAGTTTTGCTTTTGGACGTGCCTCCTTAGCTGGATGCAAACAACATATGAAGGTACTCGTGTGAATTTTTTCGGAATTTTTCAACGCGATACGGGCTCCGGGAAAAATTCCAGAAACCAGGGCCAGATTTCAAAAATCTGGAAAGAGGATAGCCTTGGATTGCCCCAAATTTATGAAAAATTCTCCCGGAAGGATTTTCTGCTGAAAGTCCTGTGGAAGGGTCTCAGTAGAATCTGGGACAAAACGCGACGGGTTTCAGGTCAAACGGACGAGTATTCAGTCTGGAAAAAAAATCAAACAGTTTCCCCACACAGGGGCGAACCTTCCTTTCGGCCCTGGCAATGATGAACAAAACATCTACTGCGAGTCCTGTGGACCCAACTTTAGGCTGAAACCTTGGCCACAACACAGTAGAAACAATAAGGAACGCCTGGTAAAAATTTCAGATAAAAGGAATCCAAGGAATAGGTCCCGGACCGAGAGGAAACAAAATTGGAAAACTTGTTTCTCCGAAAACGAAACGTCCTGGCTTCTCCTCCTCATATCTTTTTCTTGAGTTTTGCTTTTGGACGTGCCTCCTTAGCTGGATGCAAACAACATATGAAGGTACTCGTGTGAATTTTTTCGGAATTTTTCAACGCGATACGGGCTCCGGGAAAAATTCCAGAAACCAGGGCCAGATTTCAAAAATCTGGAAAGAGGATAGCCTTGGATTGCCCCAAATTTATGAAAAATTCTCCCGGAAGGATTTTCTGCTGAAAGTCCTGTGGAAGGGTCCCAGTAGAATCTGGGACAAAACGCGACGGGTTTCAGGTCAAACGGACGAGTATTCAGTCTGGAAAAAAAATCAAACAGTTTCCCCACACAGGGGCGAACCTTCCTTTCGGCCCTGGCAATGATGAACAAAACATCTACTGCGAGTCCTGTGGACCCAACTTTAGGCTGAAACCTTGGCCACAACACAGTAGAAACAATAAGGAACGCCTGGTAAAAATTTCAGATAAAAGGAATCCAAGGAATAGGTCCCGGACCGAGAGGAAACAAAATTGGAAAACTTGTTTCTCCGAAAACGAAACGTCCTGGCTTCTCCTCCTCATATCTTTTTCTTGAGTTTTGCTTTTGGACGTGCCTCCTTAGCTGGATGCAAACAACATATGAAGGTACTCGTGTGAATTTTTTCGGAATTTTTCAACGCGATACGGGCTCCGGGAAAAATTCCAGAAACCAGGGCCAGATTTCAAAAATCTGGAAAGAGGATAGCCTTGGATTGCCCCAAATTTATGAAAAATTCTCCCGGAAGGATTTTCTGCTGAAAGTCCTGTGGAAGGGTCCCAGTAGAATCTGGGACAAAACGCGACGGGTTTCAGGTCAAACGGACGAGTATTCAGTCTGGAAAAAAAATCAAACAGTTTCCCCACACAGGGGCGAACCTTCCTTTCGGCCCTGGCAATGATGAACAAAACATCTACTGCGAGTCCTGTGGACCCAACTTTAGGCTGAAACCTTGGCCACAACACAGTAGAAACAATAAGGAACGCCTGGTAAAAATTTCAGATAAAAGGAATCCAAGGAATAGGTCCCGGACCGAGAGGAAACAAAATTGGAAAACTTGTTTCTCCGAAAACGAAACGTCCTGGCTTCTCCTCCTCATATCTTTTTCTTGAGTTTTGCTTTTGGACGTGCCTCCTTAGCTGGATGCAAACAACATATGAAGGTACTCGTGTGAATTTTTTCGGAATTTTTCAACGCGATACGGGCTCCGGGAAAAATTCCAGAAACCAGGGCCAGATTTCAAAAATCTGGAAAGAGGATAGCCTTGGATTGCCCCAAATTTATGAAAAATTCTCCCGGAAGGATTTTCTGCTGAAAGTCCTGTGGAAGGGTCCCAGTAGAATCTGGGACAAAACGCGACGGGTTTCAGGTCAAACGGACGAGTATTCAGTCTGGAAAAAAAATCAAACAGTTTCCCCACACAGGGGCGAACCTTCCTTTCGGCCCTGGCAATGATGAACAAAACATCTACTGCGAGTCCTGTGGACCCAACTTTAGGCTGAAACCTTGGCCACAACACAGTAGAAACAATAAGGAACGCCTGGTAAAAATTTCAGATAAAAGGAATCCAAGGAATAGGTCCCGGACCGAGAGGAAACAAAATTGGAAAACTTGTTTCTCCGAAAACGAAACGTCCTGGCTTCTCCTCCTCATATCTTTTTCTTGAGTTTTGCTTTTGGACGTGCCTCCTTAGCTGGATGCAAACAACATATGAAGGTACTCGTGTGAATTTTTTCGGAATTTTTCAACGCGATACGGGCTCCGGGAAAAATTCCAGAAACCAGGGCCAGATTTCAAAAATCTGGAAAGAGGATAGCCTTGGATTGCCCCAAATTTATGAAAAATTCTCCCGGAAGGATTTTCTGCTGAAAGTCCTGTGGAAGGGTCCCAGTAGAATCTGGGACAAAACGCGACGGGTTTCAGGTCAAACGGACGAGTATTCAGTCTGGAAAAAAAATCAAACAGTTTCCCCACACAGGGGCGAACCTTCCTTTCGGCCCTGGCAATGATGAACAAAACATCTACTGCGAGTCCTGTGGACCCAACTTTAGGCTGAAACCTTGGCCACAACACAGTAGAAACAATAAGGAACGCCTGGTAAAAATTTCAGATAAAAGGAATCCAAGGAATAGGTCCCGGACCGAGAGGAAACAAAATTGGAAAACTTGTTTCTCCGAAAACGAAACGTCCTGGCTTCTCCTCCTCATATCTTTTTCTTGAGTTTTGCTTTTGGACGTGCCTCCTTAGCTGGATGCAAACAACATATGAAGGTACTCGTGTGAATTTTTTCGGAATTTTTCAACGCGATACGGGCTCCGGGAAAAATTCCAGAAACCAGGGCCAGATTTCAAAAATCTGGAAAGAGGATAGCCTTGGATTGCCCCAAATTTATGAAAAATTCTCCCGGAAGGATTTTCTGCTGAAAGTCCTGTGGAAGGGTCCCAGTAGAATCTGGGACAAAACGCGACGGGTTTCAGGTCAAACGGACGAGTATTCAGTCTGGAAAAAAAATCAAACAGTTTCCCCACACAGGGGCGAACCTTCCTTTCGGCCCTGGCAATGATGAACAAAACATCTACTGCGAGTCCTGTGGACCCAACTTTAGGCTGAAACCTTGGCCACAACACAGTAGAAACAATAAGGAACGCCTGGTAAAAATTTCAGATAAAAGGAATCCAAGGAATAGGTCCCGGACCGAGAGGAAACAAAATTGGAAAACTTGTTTCTCCGAAAACGAAACGTCCTGGCTTCTCCTCCTCATATCTTTTTCTTGAGTTTTGCTTTTGGACGTGCCTCCTTAGCTGGATGCAAACAACATATGAAGGTACTCGTGTGAATTTTTTCGGAATTTTTCAACGCGATACGGGCTCCGGGAAAAATTCCAGAAACCAGGGCCAGATTTCAAAAATCTGGAAAGAGGATAGCCTTGGATTGCCCCAAATTTATGAAAAATTCTCCCGGAAGGATTTTCTGCTGAAAGTCCTGTGGAAGGGTCCCAGTAGAATCTGGGACAAAACGCGACGGGTTTCAGGTCAAACGGACGAGTATTCAGTCTGGAAAAAAAATCAAACAGTTTCCCCACACAGGGGCGAACCTTCCTTTCGGCCCTGGCAATGATGAACAAAACATCTACTGCGAGTCCTGTGGACCCAACTTTAGGCTGAAACCTTGGCCACAACACAGTAGAAACAATAAGGAACGCCTGGTAAAAATTTCAGATAAAAGGAATCCAAGGAATAGGTCCCGGACCGAGAGGAAACAAAATTGGAAAACTTGTTTCTCCGAAAACGAAACGTCCTGGCTTCTCCTCCTCATATCTTTTTCTTGAGTTTTGCTTTTGGACGTGCCTCCTTAGCTGGATGCAAACAACATATGAAGGTACTCGTGTGAATTTTTTCGGAATTTTTCAACGCGATACGGGCTCCGGGAAAAATTCCAGAAACCAGGGCCAGATTTCAAAAATCTGGAAAGAGGATAGCCTTGGATTGCCCCAAATTTATGAAAAATTCTCCCGGAAGGATTTTCTGCTGAAAGTCCTGTGGAAGGGTCCCAGTAGAATCTGGGACAAAACGCGACGGGTTTCAGGTCAAACGGACGAGTATTCAGTCTGGAAAAAAAATCAAACAGTTTCCCCACACAGGGGCGAACCTTCCTTTCGGCCCTGGCAATGATGAACAAAACATCTACTGCGAGTCCTGTGGACCCAACTTTAGGCTGAAACCTTGGCCACAACACAGTAGAAACAATAAGGAACGCCTGGTAAAAATTTCAGATAAAAGGAATCCAAGGAATAGGTCCCGGACCGAGAGGAAACAAAATTGGAAAACTTGTTTCTCCGAAAACGAAACGTCCTGGCTTCTCCTCCTCATATCTTTTTCTTGAGTTTTGCTTTTGGACGTGCCTCCTTAGCTGGATGCAAACAACATATGAAGGTACTCGTGTGAATTTTTTCGGAATTTTTCAACGCGATACGGGCTCCGGGAAAAATTCCAGAAACCAGGGCCAGATTTCAAAAATCTGGAAAGAGGATAGCCTTGGATTGCCCCAAATTTATGAAAAATTCTCCCGGAAGGATTTTCTGCTGAAAGTCCTGTGGAAGGGTCCCAGTAGAATCTGGGACAAAACGCGACGGGTTTCAGGTCAAACGGACGAGTATTCAGTCTGGAAAAAAAATCAAACAGTTTCCCCACACAGGGGCGAACCTTCCTTTCGGCCCTGGCAATGATGAACAAAACATCTACTGCGAGTCCTGTGGACCCAACTTTAGGCTGAAACCTTGGCCACAACACAGTAGAAACAATAAGGAACGCCTGGTAAAAATTTCAGATAAAAGGAATCCAAGGAATAGGTCCCGGACCGAGAGGAAACAAAATTGGAAAACTTGTTTCTCCGAAAACGAAACGTCCTGGCTTCTCCTCCTCATATCTTTTTCTTGAGTTTTGCTTTTGGACGTGCCTCCTTAGCTGGATGCAAACAACATATGAAGGTACTCGTGTGAATTTTTTCGGAATTTTTCAACGCGATACGGGCTCCGGGAAAAATTCCAGAAACCAGGGCCAGATTTCAAAAATCTGGAAAGAGGATAGCCTTGGATTGCCCCAAATTTATGAAAAATTCTCCCGGAAGGATTTTCTGCTGAAAGTCCTGTGGAAGGGTCCCAGTAGAATCTGGGACAAAACGCGACGGGTTTCAGGTCAAACGGACGAGTATTCAGTCTGGAAAAAAAATCAAACAGTTTCCCCACACAGGGGCGAACCTTCCTTTCGGCCCTGGCAATGATGAACAAAACATCTACTGCGAGTCCTGTGGACCCAACTTTAGGCTGAAACCTTGGCCACAACACAGTAGAAACAATAAGGAACGCCTGGTAAAAATTTCAGATAAAAGGAATCCAAGGAATAGGTCCCGGACCGAGAGGAAACAAAATTGGAAAACTTGTTTCTCCGAAAACGAAACGTCCTGGCTTCTCCTCCTCATATCTTTTTCTTGAGTTTTGCTTTTGGACGTGCCTCCTTAGCTGGATGCAAACAACATATGAAGGTACTCGTGTGAATTTTTTCGGAATTTTTCAACGCGATACGGGCTCCGGGAAAAATTCCAGAAACCAGGGCCAGATTTCAAAAATCTGGAAAGAGGATAGCCTTGGATTGCCCCAAATTTATGAAAAATTCTCCCGGAAGGATTTTCTGCTGAAAGTCCTGTGGAAGGGTCCCAGTAGAATCTGGGACAAAACGCGACGGGTTTCAGGTCAAACGGACGAGTATTCAGTCTGGAAAAAAAATCAAACAGTTTCCCCACACAGGGGCGAACCTTCCTTTCGGCCCTGGCAATGATGAACAAAACATCTACTGCGAGTCCTGTGGACCCAACTTTAGGCTGAAACCTTGGCCACAACACAGTAGAAACAATAAGGAACGCCTGGTAAAAATTTCAGATAAAAGGAATCCAAGGAATAGGTCCCGGACCGAGAGGAAACAAAATTGGAAAACTTGTTTCTCCGAAAACGAAACGTCCTGGCTTCTCCTCCTCATATCTTTTTCTTGAGTTTTGCTTTTGGACGTGCCTCCTTAGCTGGATGCAAACAACATATGAAGGTACTCGTGTGAATTTTTTCGGAATTTTTCAACGCGATACGGGCTCCGGGAAAAATTCCAGAAACCAGGGCCAGATTTCAAAAATCTGGAAAGAGGATAGCCTTGGATTGCCCCAAATTTATGAAAAATTCTCCCGGAAGGATTTTCTGCTGAAAGTCCTGTGGAAGGGTCCCAGTAGAATCTGGGACAAAACGCGACGGGTTTCAGGTCAAACGGACGAGTATTCAGTCTGGAAAAAAAATCAAACAGTTTCCCCACACAGGGGCGAACCTTCCTTTCGGCCCTGGCAATGATGAACAAAACATCTACTGCGAGTCCTGTGGACCCAACTTTAGGCTGAAACCTTGGCCACAACACAGTAGAAACAATAAGGAACGCCTGGTAAAAATTTCAGATAAAAGGAATCCAAGGAATAGGTCCCGGACCGAGAGGAAACAAAATTGGAAAACTTGTTTCTCTCCGAAAACGAAACGTCCTGGCTTCTCCTCCTCATATCTTTTTCTTGAGTTTTGCTTTTGGACGTGCCTCCTTAGCTGGATGCAAACAACATATGAAGGTACTCGTGTGAATTTTTTCGGAATTTTTCAACGCGATACGGGCTCCGGGAAAAATTCCAGAAACCAGGGCCAGATTTCAAAAATCTGGAAAGAGGATAGCCTTGGATTGCCCCAAATTTATGAAAAATTCTCCCGGAAGGATTTTCTGCTGAAAGTCCTGTGGAAGGGTCCCAGTAGAATCTGGGACAAAACGCGACGGGTTTCAGGTCAAACGGACGAGTATTCAGTCTGGAAAAAAAATCAAACAGTTTCCCCACACAGGGGCGAACCTTCCTTTCGGCCCTGGCAATGATGAACAAAACATCTACTGCGAGTCCTGTGGACCCAACTTTAGGCTGAAACCTTGGCCACAACACAGTAGAAACAATAAGGAACGCCTGGTAAAAATTTCAGATAAAAGGAATCCAAGGAATAGGTCCCGGACCGAGAGGAAACAAAATTGGAAAACTTGTTTCTCCGAAAACGAAACGTCCTGGCTTCTCCTCCTCATATCTTTTTCTTGAGTTTTGCTTTTGGACGTGCCTCCTTAGCTGGATGCAAACAACATATGAAGGTACTCGTGTGAATTTTTTCGGAATTTTTCAACGCGATACGGGCTCCGGGAAAAATTCCAGAAACCAGGGCCAGATTTCAAAAATCTGGAAAGAGGATAGCCTTGGATTGCCCCAAATTTATGAAAAATTCTCCCGGAAGGATTTTCTGCTGAAAGTCCTGTGGAAGGGTCCCAGTAGAATCTGGGACAAAACGCGACGGGTTTCAGGTCAAACGGACGAGTATTCAGTCTGGAAAAAAAATCAAACAGTTTCCCCACACAGGGGCGAACCTTCCTTTCGGCCCTGGCAATGATGAACAAAACATCTACTGCGAGTCCTGTGGACCCAACTTTAGGCTGAAACCTTGGCCACAACACAGTAGAAACAATAAGGAACGCCTGGTAAAAATTTCAGATAAAAGGAATCCAAGGAATAGGTCCCGGACCGAGAGGAAACAAAATTGGAAAACTTGTTTCTCCGAAAACGAAACGTCCTGGCTTCTCCTCCTCATATCTTTTTCTTGAGTTTTGCTTTTGGACGTGCCTCCTTAGCTGGATGCAAACAACATATGAAGGTACTCGTGTGAATTTTTTCGGAATTTTTCAACGCGATACGGGCTCCGGGAAAAATTCCAGAAACCAGGGCCAGATTTCAAAAATCTGGAAAGAGGATAGCCTTGGATTGCCCCAAATTTATGAAAAATTCTCCCGGAAGGATTTTCTGCTGAAAGTCCTGTGGAAGGGTCCCAGTAGAATCTGGGACAAAACGCGACGGGTTTCAGGTCAAACGGACGAGTATTCAGTCTGGAAAAAAATCAAACAGTTTCCCCACACAGGGGCGAACCTTCCTTTCGGCCCTGGCAATGATGAACAAAACATCTACTGCGAGTCCTGTGGACCCAACTTTAGGCTGAAACCTTGGCCACAACACAGTAGAAACAATAAGGAACGCCTGGTAAAAATTTCAGATAAAAGGAATCCAAGGAATAGGTCCCGGACCGAGAGGAAACAAAATTGGAAAACTTGTTTCTCCGAAAACGAAACGTCCTGGCTTCTCCTCCTCATATCTTTTTCTTGAGTTTTGCTTTTGGACGTGCCTCCTTAGCTGGATGCAAACAACATATGAAGGTACTCGTGTGAATTTTTTCGGAATTTTTCAACGCGATACGGGCTCCGGGAAAAATTCCAGAAACCAGGGCCAGATTTCAAAAATCTGGAAAGAGGATAGCCTTGGATTGCCCCAAATTTATGAAAAATTCTCCCGGAAGGATTTTCTGCTGAAAGTCCTGTGGAAGGGTCCCAGTAGAATCTGGGACAAAACGCGACGGGTTTCAGGTCAAACGGACGAGTATTCAGTCTGGAAAAAAATCAAACAGTTTCCCCACACAGGGGCGAACCTTCCTTTCGGCCCTGGCAATGATGAACAAAACATCTACTGCGAGTCCTGTGGACCCAACTTTAGGCTGAAACCTTGGCCACAACACAGTAGAAACAATAAGGAACGCCTGGTAAAAATTTCAGATAAAAGGAATCCAAGGAATAGGTCCCGGACCGAGAGGAAACAAAATTGGAAAACTTGTTTCTCCGAAAACGAAACGTCCTGGCTTCTCCTCCTCATATCTTTTTCTTGAGTTTTGCTTTTGGACGTGCCTCCTTAGCTGGATGCAAACAACATATGAAGGTACTCGTGTGAATTTTTTCGGAATTTTTCAACGCGATACGGGCTCCGGGAAAAATTCCAGAAACCAGGGCCAGATTTCAAAAATCTGGAAAGAGGATAGCCTTGGATTGCCCCAAATTTATGAAAAATTCTCCCGGAAGGATTTTCTGCTGAAAGTCCTGTGGAAGGGTCCCAGTAGAATCTGGGACAAAACGCGACGGGTTTCAGGTCAAACGGACGAGTATTCAGTCTGGAAAAAAATCAAACAGTTTCCCCACACAGGGGCGAACCTTCCTTTCGGCCCTGGCAATGATGAACAAAACATCTACTGCGAGTCCTGTGGACCCAACTTTAGGCTGAAACCTTGGCCACAACACAGTAGAAACAATAAGGAACGCCTGGTAAAAATTTCAGATAAAAGGAATCCAAGGAATAGGTCCCGGACCGAGAGGAAACAAAATTGGAAAACTTGTTTCTCCGAAAACGAAACGTCCTGGCTTCTCCTCCTCATATCTTTTTCTTGAGTTTTGCTTTTGGACGTGCCTCCTTAGCTGGATGCAAACAACATATGAAGGTACTCGTGTGAATTTTTTCGGAATTTTTCAACGCGATACGGGCTCCGGGAAAAATTCCAGAAACCAGGGCCAGATTTCAAAAATCTGGAAAGAGGATAGCCTTGGATTGCCCCAAATTTATGAAAAATTCTCCCGGAAGGATTTTCTGCTGAAAGTCCTGTGGAAGGGTCCCAGTAGAATCTGGGACAAAACGCGACGGGTTTCAGGTCAAACGGACGAGTATTCAGTCTGGAAAAAAATCAAACAGTTTCCCCACACAGGGGCGAACCTTCCTTTCGGCCCTGGCAATGATGAACAAAACATCTACTGCGAGTCCTGTGGACCCAACTTTAGGCTGAAACCTTGGCCACAACACAGTAGAAACAATAAGGAACGCCTGGTAAAAATTTCAGATAAAAGGAATCCAAGGAATAGGTCCCGGACCGAGAGGAAACAAAATTGGAAAACTTGTTTCTCCGAAAACGAAACGTCCTGGCTTCTCCTCCTCATATCTTTTTCTTGAGTTTTGCTTTTGGACGTGCCTCCTTAGCTGGATGCAAACAACATATGAAGGTACTCGTGTGAATTTTTTCGGAATTTTTCAACGCGATACGGGCTCCGGGAAAAATTCCAGAAACCAGGGCCAGATTTCAAAAATCTGGAAAGAGGATAGCCTTGGATTGCCCCAAATTTATGAAAAATTCTCCCGGAAGGATTTTCTGCTGAAAGTCCTGTGGAAGGGTCCCAGTAGAATCTGGGACAAAACGCGACGGGTTTCAGGTCAAACGGACGAGTATTCAGTCTGGAAAAAAAATCAAACAGTTTCCCCACACAGGGGCGAACCTTCCTTTCGGCCCTGGCAATGATGAACAAAACATCTACTGCGAGTCCTGTGGACCCAACTTTAGGCTGAAACCTTGGCCACAACACAGTAGAAACAATAAGGAACGCCTGGTAAAAATTTCAGATAAAAGGAATCCAAGGAATAGGTCCCGGACCGAGAGGAAACAAAATTGGAAAACTTGTTTCTCCGAAAACGAAACGTCCTGGCTTCTCCTCCTCATATCTTTTTCTTGAGTTTTGCTTTTGGACGTGCCTCCTTAGCTGGATGCAAACAACATATGAAGGTACTCGTGTGAATTTTTTCGGAATTTTTCAACGCGATACGGGCTCCGGGAAAAATTCCAGAAACCAGGGCCAGATTTCAAAAATCTGGAAAGAGGATAGCCTTGGATTGCCCCAAATTTATGAAAAATTCTCCCGGAAGGATTTTCTGCTGAAAGTCCTGTGGAAGGGTCCCAGTAGAATCTGGGACAAAACGCGACGGGTTTCAGGTCAAACGGACGAGTATTCAGTCTGGAAAAAAATCAAACAGTTTCCCCACACAGGGGCGAACCTTCCTTTCGGCCCTGGCAATGATGAACAAAACATCTACTGCGAGTCCTGTGGACCCAACTTTAGGCTGAAACCTTGGCCACAACACAGTAGAAACAATAAGGAACGCCTGGTAAAAATTTCAGATAAAAGGAATCCAAGGAATAGGTCCCGGACCGAGAGGAAACAAAATTGGAAAACTTGTTTCTCTCCGAAAACGAAACGTCCTGGCTTCTCCTCCTCATATCTTTTTCTTGAGTTTTGCTTTTGGACGTGCCTCCTTAGCTGGATGCAAACAACATATGAAGGTACTCGTGTGAATTTTTTCGGAATTTTTCAACGCGATACGGGCTCCGGGAAAAATTCCAGAAACCAGGGCCAGATTTCAAAAATCTGGAAAGAGGATAGCCTTGGATTGCCCCAAATTTATGAAAAATTCTCCCGGAAGGATTTTCTGCTGAAAGTCCTGTGGAAGGGTCCCAGTAGAATCTGGGACAAAACGCGACGGGTTTCAGGTCAAACGGACGAGTATTCAGTCTGGAAAAAAATCAAACAGTTTCCCCACACAGGGGCGAACCTTCCTTTCGGCCCTGGCAATGATGAACAAAACATCTACTGCGAGTCCTGTGGACCCAACTTTAGGCTGAAACCTTGGCCACAACACAGTAGAAACAATAAGGAACGCCTGGTAAAAATTTCAGATAAAAGGAATCCAAGGAATAGGTCCCGGACCGAGAGGAAACAAAATTGGAAAACTTGTTTCTCCGAAAACGAAACGTCCTGGCTTCTCCTCCTCATATCTTTTTCTTGAGTTTTGCTTTTGGACGTGCCTCCTTAGCTGGATGCAAACAACATATGAAGGTACTCGTGTGAATTTTTTCGGAATTTTTCAACGCGATACGGGCTCCGGGAAAAATTCCAGAAACCAGGGCCAGATTTCAAAAATCTGGAAAGAGGATAGCCTTGGATTGCCCCAAATTTATGAAAAATTCTCCCGGAAGGATTTTCTGCTGAAAGTCCTGTGGAAGGGTCCCAGTAGAATCTGGGACAAAACGCGACGGGTTTCAGGTCAAACGGACGAGTATTCAGTCTGGAAAAAAAATCAAACAGTTTCCCCACACAGGGGCGAACCTTCCTTTCGGCCCTGGCAATGATGAACAAAACATCTACTGCGAGTCCTGTGGACCCAACTTTAGGCTGAAACCTTGGCCACAACACAGTAGAAACAATAAGGAACGCCTGGTAAAAATTTCAGATAAAAGGAATCCAAGGAATAGGTCCCGGACCGAGAGGAAACAAAATTGGAAAACTTGTTTCTCCGAAAACGAAACGTCCTGGCTTCTCCTCCTCATATCTTTTTCTTGAGTTTTGCTTTTGGACGTGCCTCCTTAGCTGGATGCAAACAACATATGAAGGTACTCGTGTGAATTTTTTCGGAATTTTTCAACGCGATACGGGCTCCGGGAAAAATTCCAGAAACCAGGGCCAGATTTCAAAAATCTGGAAAGAGGATAGCCTTGGATTGCCCCAAATTTATGAAAAATTCTCCCGGAAGGATTTTCTGCTGAAAGTCCTGTGGAAGGGTCCCAGTAGAATCTGGGACAAAACGCGACGGGTTTCAGGTCAAACGGACGAGTATTCAGTCTGGAAAAAAAATCAAACAGTTTCCCCACACAGGGGCGAACCTTCCTTTCGGCCCTGGCAATGATGAACAAAACATCTACTGCGAGTCCTGTGGACCCAACTTTAGGCTGAAACCTTGGCCACAACACAGTAGAAACAATAAGGAACGCCTGGTAAAAATTTCAGATAAAAGGAATCCAAGGAATAGGTCCCGGACCGAGAGGAAACAAAATTGGAAAACTTGTTTCTCCGAAAACGAAACGTCCTGGCTTCTCCTCCTCATATCTTTTTCTTGAGTTTTGCTTTTGGACGTGCCTCCTTAGCTGGATGCAAACAACATATGAAGGTACTCGTGTGAATTTTTTCGGAATTTTTCAACGCGATACGGGCTCCGGGAAAAATTCCAGAAACCAGGGCCAGATTTCAAAAATCTGGAAAGAGGATAGCCTTGGATTGCCCCAAATTTATGAAAAATTCTCCCGGAAGGATTTTCTGCTGAAAGTCCTGTGGAAGGGTCCCAGTAGAATCTGGGACAAAACGCGACGGGTTTCAGGTCAAACGGACGAGTATTCAGTCTGGAAAAAAAATCAAACAGTTTCCCCACACAGGGGCGAACCTTCCTTTCGGCCCTGGCAATGATGAACAAAACATCTACTGCGAGTCCTGTGGACCCAACTTTAGGCTGAAACCTTGGCCACAACACAGTAGAAACAATAAGGAACGCCTGGTAAAAATTTCAGATAAAAGGAATCCAAGGAATAGGTCCCGGACCGAGAGGAAACAAAATTGGAAAACTTGTTTCTCCGAAAACGAAACGTCCTGGCTTCTCCTCCTCATATCTTTTTCTTGAGTTTTGCTTTTGGACGTGCCTCCTTAGCTGGATGCAAACAACATATGAAGGTACTCGTGTGAATTTTTTCGGAATTTTTCAACGCGATACGGGCTCCGGGAAAAATTCCAGAAACCAGGGCCAGATTTCAAAAATCTGGAAAGAGGATAGCCTTGGATTGCCCCAAATTTATGAAAAATTCTCCCGGAAGGATTTTCTGCTGAAAGTCCTGTGGAAGGGTCCCAGTAGAATCTGGGACAAAACGCGACGGGTTTCAGGTCAAACGGACGAGTATTCAGTCTGGAAAAAAATCAAACAGTTTCCCCACACAGGGGCGAACCTTCCTTTCGGCCCTGGCCGAACCTTCCTTTCGGCCCTAGGCAATGATGAACAAAAACATCTACTGCGAGTCCTGTGGACCCAACTTTAGGCTGAAACCTTGGCCACAACACAGTAGAAACAATAAGGAACGCCTGGTAAAAATTTCAGATAAAAGGAATCCAAGGAATAGGTCCCGGACCGAGAGGAAACAAAATTGGAAAACTTGTTTCTCCGAAAACGAAACGTCCTGGCTTCTCCTCCTCATATCTCTTCTTTCTTGAGTTTTGCTTTTGGACGTGCCTCCTTAGCTGGATGCAAACAACATATGAAGGTACTCGTGTGAATTTTTTCGGAATTTTTCAACGCGATACGGGCTCCGGGAAAAATTCCAGAAACCCAGGGCCAGATTTCAAAAATCTGGAAAGAGGATAGCCTTGGATTGCCCCAAATTTATGAAAAATTCTCACCGGAAGGATTTTCTGCTGAAAGTCCTGTGGAAGGGTCCCAGTAGAATCTGGGACAAAACGCGACGGGTTTCAGGTCAAACGGACGAGTATTCAGTCTGGAAAAAAAAATCAAACAGTTTCCCCCACACAGGGGCGAACCTTCCTTTCGGCCCTGGCAATGATGAACAAAACATCTACTGCGAGTCCTGTGGACCCAACTTTAGGCTGAAACCTTGGCCACAACACAGTAGAAACAATAAGGAACGCCTGGTAAAAATTTCAGATAAAAGGAATCCAAGGAATAGGTCCCGGACCGAGAGGAAACAAAATTGGAAAAACTTGTTTCTCCGAAAACGAAACGTCCTGGCTTCTCCTCCTCATATCTTTTTCTTGAGTTTTGCTTTTGGACGTGCCTCCTTAGCTGGATGCAAACAACATATGAAGGTACTCGTGTGAATTTTTTCGGAATTTTTCAACGCGATACGGGCTCCGGGAAAAATTCCAGAAACCAGGGCCAGATTTCAAAAATCTGGAAAGAGGATAGCCTTGGATTGCCCCAAATTTATGAAAAATTCTCCCGGAAGGATTTTCTGCTGAAAGTCCTGTGGAAGGGTCCCAGTAGAATCTGGGACAAAACGCGACGGGTTTCAGGTCAAACGGACGAGTATTCAGTCTGGAAAAAAAATCAAACAGTTTCCCCACACAGGGGCGAACCTTCCTTTCGGCCCTGGCAATGATGAACAAAACATCTACTGCGAGTCCTGTGGACCCAACTTTAGGCTGAAACCTTGGCCACAACACAGTAGAAACAATAAGGAACGCCTGGTAAAAATTTCAGATAAAAGGAATCCAAGGAATAGGTCCCGGACCGAGAGGAAACAAAATTGGAAAACTTGTTTCTCCGAAAACGAAACGTCCTGGCTTCTCCTCCTCATATCTTTTTCTTGAGTTTTGCTTTTGGACGTGCCTCCTTAGCTGGATGCAAACAACATATGAAGGTACTCGTGTGAATTTTTTCGGAATTTTTCAACGCGATACGGGCTCCGGGAAAAATTCCAGAAACCAGGGCCAGATTTCAAAAATCTGGAAAGAGGATAGCCTTGGATTGCCCCAAATTTATGAAAAATTCTCCCGGAAGGATTTTCTGCTGAAAGTCCTGTGGAAGGGTCCCAGTAGAATCTGGGACAAAACGCGACGGGTTTCAGGTCAAACGGACGAGTATTCAGTCTGGAAAAAAAATCAAACAGTTTCCCCACACAGGGGCGAACCTTCCTTTCGGCCCTGGCAATGATGAACAAAACATCTACTGCGAGTCCTGTGGACCCAACTTTAGGCTGAAACCTTGGCCACAACACAGTAGAAACAATAAGGAACGCCTGGTAAAAATTTCAGATAAAAGGAATCCAAGGAATAGGTCCCGGACCGAGAGGAAACAAAATTGGAAAACTTGTTTCTCCGAAAACGAAACGTCCTGGCTTCTCCTCCTCATATCTTTTTCTTGAGTTTTGCTTTTGGACGTGCCTCCTTAGCTGGATGCAAACAACATATGAAGGTACTCGTGTGAATTTTTTCGGAATTTTTCAACGCGATACGGGCTCCGGGAAAAATTCCAGAAACCAGGGCCAGATTTCAAAAATCTGGAAAGAGGATAGCCTTGGATTGCCCCAAATTTATGAAAAATTCTCCCGGAAGGATTTTCTGCTGAAAGTCCTGTGGAAGGGTCCCAGTAGAATCTGGGACAAAACGCGACGGGTTTCAGGTCAAACGGACGAGTATTCAGTCTGGAAAAAAAATCAAACAGTTTCCCCACACAGGGGCGAACCTTCCTTTCGGCCCTGGCAATGATGAACAAAACATCTACTGCGAGTCCTGTGGACCCAACTTTAGGCTGAAACCTTGGCCACAACACAGTAGAAACAATAAGGAACGCCTGGTAAAAATTTCAGATAAAAGGAATCCAAGGAATAGGTCCCGGACCGAGAGGAAACAAAATTGGAAAACTTGTTTCTCCGAAAACGAAACGTCCTGGCTTCTCCTCCTCATATCTTTTTCTTGAGTTTTGCTTTTGGACGTGCCTCCTTAGCTGGATGCAAACAACATATGAAGGTACTCGTGTGAATTTTTTCGGAATTTTTCAACGCGATACGGGCTCCGGGAAAAATTCCAGAAACCAGGGCCAGATTTCAAAAATCTGGAAAGAGGATAGCCTTGGATTGCCCCAAATTTATGAAAAATTCTCCCGGAAGGATTTTCTGCTGAAAGTCCTGTGGAAGGGTCCCAGTAGAATCTGGGACAAAACGCGACGGGTTTCAGGTCAAACGGACGAGTATTCAGTCTGGAAAAAAAATCAAACAGTTTCCCCACACAGGGGCGAACCTTCCTTTCGGCCCTGGCAATGATGAACAAAACATCTACTGCGAGTCCTGTGGACCCAACTTTAGGCTGAAACCTTGGCCACAACACAGTAGAAACAATAAGGAACGCCTGGTAAAAATTTCAGATAAAAGGAATCCAAGGAATAGGTCCCGGACCGAGAGGAAACAAAATTGGAAAACTTGTTTCTCCGAAAACGAAACGTCCTGGCTTCTCCTCCTCATATCTTTTTCTTGAGTTTTGCTTTTGGACGTGCCTCCTTAGCTGGATGCAAACAACATATGAAGGTACTCGTGTGAATTTTTTCGGAATTTTTCAACGCGATACGGGCTCCGGGAAAAATTCCAGAAACCAGGGCCAGATTTCAAAAATCTGGAAAGAGGATAGCCTTGGATTGCCCCAAATTTATGAAAAATTCTCCCGGAAGGATTTTCTGCTGAAAGTCCTGTGGAAGGGTCCCAGTAGAATCTGGGACAAAACGCGACGGGTTTCAGGTCAAACGGACGAGTATTCAGTCTGGAAAAAAAATCAAACAGTTTCCCCACACAGGGGCGAACCTTCCTTTCGGCCCTGGCAATGATGAACAAAACATCTACTGCGAGTCCTGTGGACCCAACTTTAGGCTGAAACCTTGGCCACAACACAGTAGAAACAATAAGGAACGCCTGGTAAAAATTTCAGATAAAAGGAATCCAAGGAATAGGTCCCGGACCGAGAGGAAACAAAATTGGAAAACTTGTTTCTCCGAAAACGAAACGTCCTGGCTTCTCCTCCTCATATCTTTTTCTTGAGTTTTGCTTTTGGACGTGCCTCCTTAGCTGGATGCAAACAACATATGAAGGTACTCGTGTGAATTTTTTCGGAATTTTTCAACGCGATACGGGCTCCGGGAAAAATTCCAGAAACCAGGGCCAGATTTCAAAAATCTGGAAAGAGGATAGCCTTGGATTGCCCCAAATTTATGAAAAATTCTCCCGGAAGGATTTTCTGCTGAAAGTCCTGTGGAAGGGTCTCAGTAGAATCTGGGACAAAACGCGACGGGTTTCAGGTCAAACGGACGAGTATTCAGTCTGGAAAAAAAATCAAACAGTTTCCCCACACAGGGGCGAACCTTCCTTTCGGCCCTGGCAATGATGAACAAAACATCTACTGCGAGTCCTGTGGACCCAACTTTAGGCTGAAACCTTGGCCACAACACAGTAGAAACAATAAGGAACGCCTGGTAAAAATTTCAGATAAAAGGAATCCAAGGAATAGGTCCCGGACCGAGAGGAAACAAAATTGGAAAACTTGTTTCTCCGAAAACGAAACGTCCTGGCTTCTCCTCCTCATATCTTTTTCTTGAGTTTTGCTTTTGGACGTGCCTCCTTAGCTGGATGCAAACAACATATGAAGGTACTCGTGTGAATTTTTTCGGAATTTTTCAACGCGATACGGGCTCCGGGAAAAATTCCAGAAACCAGGGCCAGATTTCAAAAATCTGGAAAGAGGATAGCCTTGGATTGCCCCAAATTTATGAAAAATTCTCCCGGAAGGATTTTCTGCTGAAAGTCCTGTGGAAGGGTCCCAGTAGAATCTGGGACAAAACGCGACGGGTTTCAGGTCAAACGGACGAGTATTCAGTCTGGAAAAAAAATCAAACAGTTTCCCCACACAGGGGCGAACCTTCCTTTCGGCCCTGGCAATGATGAACAAAACATCTACTGCGAGTCCTGTGGACCCAACTTTAGGCTGAAACCTTGGCCACAACACAGTAGAAACAATAAGGAACGCCTGGTAAAAATTTCAGATAAAAGGAATCCAAGGAATAGGTCCCGGACCGAGAGGAAACAAAATTGGAAAACTTGTTTCTCCGAAAACGAAACGTCCTGGCTTCTCCTCCTCATATCTTTTTCTTGAGTTTTGCTTTTGGACGTGCCTCCTTAGCTGGATGCAAACAACATATGAAGGTACTCGTGTGAATTTTTTCGGAATTTTTCAACGCGATACGGGCTCCGGGAAAAATTCCAGAAACCAGGGCCAGATTTCAAAAATCTGGAAAGAGGATAGCCTTGGATTGCCCCAAATTTATGAAAAATTCTCCCGGAAGGATTTTCTGCTGAAAGTCCTGTGGAAGGGTCCCAGTAGAATCTGGGACAAAACGCGACGGGTTTCAGGTCAAACGGACGAGTATTCAGTCTGGAAAAAAAATCAAACAGTTTCCCCACACAGGGGCGAACCTTCCTTTCGGCCCTGGCAATGATGAACAAAACATCTACTGCGAGTCCTG
This sequence comes from Phaseolus coccineus, assembly GCA_037954025.1. NCBI lineage: Eukaryota > Viridiplantae > Streptophyta > Magnoliopsida > Fabales > Fabaceae > Phaseolus > Phaseolus coccineus. Next base: position 60,402,817 of record CM075677.1, read on the forward strand.
TGGACCCAACTTTAGGCTGAAACCTTGGCCACAACACAGTAGAAACAATAAGGAACGCCTGGTAAAAATTTCAGATAAAAGGAATCCAAGGAATAGGTCCCGGACCGAGAGGAAACAAAATTGGAAAACTTGTTTCTCCGAAAACGAAACGTCCTGGCTTCTCCTCCTCATATCTTTTTCTTGAGTTTTGCTTTTGGACGTGCCTCCTTAGCTGGATGCAAACAACATATGAAGGTACTCGTGTGAATTTTTTCGGAATTTTTCAACGCGATACGGGCTCCGGGAAAAATTCCAGAAACCAGGGCCAGATTTCAAAAATCTGGAAAGAGGATAGCCTTGGATTGCCCCAAATTTATGAAAAATTCTCCCGGAAGGATTTTCTGCTGAAAGTCCTGTGGAAGGGTCCCAGTAGAATCTGGGACAAAACGCGACGGGTTTCAGGTCAAACGGACGAGTATTCAGTCTGGAAAAAAAATCAAACAGTTTCCCCACACAGGGGCGAACCTTCCTTTCGGCCCTGGCAATGATGAACAAAACATCTACTGCGAGTCCTGTGGACCCAACTTTAGGCTGAAACCTTGGCCACAACACAGTAGAAACAATAAGGAACGCCTGGTAAAAATTTCAGATAAAAGGAATCCAAGGAATAGGTCCCGGACCGAGAGGAAACAAAATTGGAAAACTTGTTTCTCCGAAAACGAAACGTCCTGGCTTCTCCTCCTCATATCTTTTTCTTGAGTTTTGCTTTTGGACGTGCCTCCTTAGCTGGATGCAAACAACATATGAAGGTACTCGTGTGAATTTTTTCGGAATTTTTCAACGCGATACGGGCTCCGGGAAAAATTCCAGAAACCAGGGCCAGATTTCAAAAATCTGGAAAGAGGATAGCCTTGGATTGCCCCAAATTTATGAAAAATTCTCCCGGAAGGATTTTCTGCTGAAAGTCCTGTGGAAGGGTCCCAGTAGAATCTGGGACAAAACGCGACGGGTTTCAGGTCAAACGGACGAGTATTCAGTCTGGAAAAAAAATCAAACAGTTTCCCCACACAGGGGCGAACCTTCCTTTCGGCCCTGGCAATGATGAACAAAACATCTACTGCGAGTCCTGTGGACCCAACTTTAGGCTGAAACCTTGGCCACAACACAGTAGAAACAATAAGGAACGCCTGGTAAAAATTTCAGATAAAAGGAATCCAAGGAATAGGTCCCGGACCGAGAGGAAACAAAATTGGAAAACTTGTTTCTCCGAAAACGAAACGTCCTGGCTTCTCCTCCTCATATCTTTTTCTTGAGTTTTGCTTTTGGACGTGCCTCCTTAGCTGGATGCAAACAACATATGAAGGTACTCGTGTGAATTTTTTCGGAATTTTTCAACGCGATACGGGCTCCGGGAAAAATTCCAGAAACCAGGGCCAGATTTCAAAAATCTGGAAAGAGGATAGCCTTGGATTGCCCCAAATTTATGAAAAATTCTCCCGGAAGGATTTTCTGCTGAAAGTCCTGTGGAAGGGTCCCAGTAGAATCTGGGACAAAACGCGACGGGTTTCAGGTCAAACGGACGAGTATTCAGTCTGGAAAAAAATCAAACAGTTTCCCCACACAGGGGCGAACCTTCCTTTCGGCCCTGGCAATGATGAACAAAACATCTACTGCGAGTCCTGTGGACCCAACTTTAGGATGAAACCTTGGCCACAACACAGTAGAAACAATAAGGAACGCCTGGTAAAAATTTCAGATAAAAGGAATCCAAGGAATAGGTCCCGGACCGAGAGGAAACAAAATTGGAAAACTTGTTTCTCCGAAAACGAAACGTCCTGGCTTCTCCTCCTCATATCTTTTTCTTGAGTTTTGCTTTTGGACGTGCCTCCTTAGCTGGATGCAAACAACATATGAAGGTACTCGTGTGAATTTTTTCGGAATTTTTCAACGCGATACGGGCTCCGGGAAAAATTCCAGAAACCAGGGCCAGATTTCAAAAATCTGGAAAGAGGATAGCCTTGGATTGCCCCAAATTTATGAAAAATTCTCCCGGAAGGATTTTCTGCTGAAAGTCCTGTGGAAGGGTCCCAGTAGAATCTGGGACAAAACGCGACGGGTTTCAGGTCAAACGGACGAGTATTCAGTCTGGAAAAAAAATCAAACAGTTTCCCCACACAGGGGCGAACCTTCCTTTCGGCCCTGGCAATGATGAACAAAACATCTACTGCGAGTCCTGTGGACCCAACTTTAGGCTGAAACCTTGGCCACAACACAGTAGAAACAATAAGGAACGCCTGGTAAAAATTTCAGATAAAAGGAATCCAAGGAATAGGTCCCGGACCGAGAGGAAACAAAATTGGAAAACTTGTTTCTCCGAAAACGAAACGTCCTGGCTTCTCCTCCTCATATATTTTTCTTGAGTTTTGCTTTTGGACGTGCCTCCTTAGCTGGATGCAAACAACATATGAAGGTACTCGTGTGAATTTTTTCGGAATTTTTCAACGCGATACGGGCTCCGGGAAAAATTCCAGAAACCAGGGCCAGATTTCAAAAATCTGGAAAGAGGATAGCCTTGGATTGCCCCAAATTTATGAAAAATTCTCCCGGAAGGATTTTCTGCTGAAAGTCCTGTGGAAGGGTCCCAGTAGAATCTGGGACAAAACGCGACGGGTTTCAGGTCAAACGGACGAGTATTCAGTCTGGAAAAAAAATCAAACAGTTTCCCCACACAGGGGCGAACCTTCCTTTCGGCCCTGGCAATGATGAACAAAACATCTACTGCGAGTCCTGTGGACCCAACTTTAGGCTGAAACCTTGGCCACAACACAGTAGAAACAATAAGGAACGCCTGGTAAAAATTTCAGATAAAAGGAATCCAAGGAATAGGTCCCGGACCGAGAGGAAACAAAATTGGAAAACTTGTTTCTCCGAAAACGAAACGTCCTGGCTTCTCCTCCTCATATCTTTTTCTTGAGTTTTGCTTTTGGACGTGCCTCCTTAGCTGGATGCAAACAACATATGAAGGTACTCGTGTGAATTTTTTCGGAATTTTTCAACGCGATACGGGCTCCGGGAAAAATTCCAGAAACCAGGGCCAGATTTCAAAAATCTGGAAAGAGGATAGCCTTGGATTGCCCCAAATTTATGAAAAATTCTCCCGGAAGGATTTTCTGCTGAAAGTCCTGTGGAAGGGTCCCAGTAGAATCTGGGACAAAACGCGACGGGTTTCAGGTCAAACGGACGAGTATTCAGTCTGGAAAAAAAATCAAACAGTTTCCCCACACAGGGGCGAACCTTCCTTTCGGCCCTGGCAATGATGAACAAAACATCTACTGCGAGTCCTGTGGACCCAACTTTAGGCTGAAACCTTGGCCACAACACAGTAGAAACAATAAGGAACGCCTGGTAAAAATTTCAGATAAAAGGAATCCAAGGAATAGGTCCCGGACCGAGAGGAAACAAAATTGGAAAACTTGTTTCTCCGAAAACGAAACGTCCTGGCTTCTCCTCCTCATATCTTTTTCTTGAGTTTTGCTTTTGGACGTGCCTCCTTAGCTGGATGCAAACAACATATGAAGGTACTCGTGTGAATTTTTTCGGAATTTTTCAACGCGATACGGGCTCCGGGAAAAATTCCAGAAACCAGGGCCAGATTTCAAAAATCTGGAAAGAGGATAGCCTTGGATTGCCCCAAATTTATGAAAAATTCTCCCGGAAGGATTTTCTGCTGAAAGTCCTGTGGAAGGGTCCCAGTAGAATCTGGGACAAAACGCGACGGGTTTCAGGTCAAACGGACGAGTATTCAGTCTGGAAAAAAAATCAAACAGTTTCCCCACACAGGGGCGAACCTTCCTTTCGGCCCTGGCAATGATGAACAAAACATCTACTGCGAGTCCTGTGGACCCAACTTTAGGCTGAAACCTTGGCCACAACACAGTAGAAACAATAAGGAACGCCTGGTAAAAATTTCAGATAAAAGGAATCCAAGGAATAGGTCCCGGACCGAGAGGAAACAAAATTGGAAAACTTGTTTCTCCGAAAACGAAACGTCCTGGCTTCTCCTCCTCATATCTTTTTCTTGAGTTTTGCTTTTGGACGTGCCTCCTTAGCTGGATGCAAACAACATATGAAGGTACTCGTGTGAATTTTTTCGGAATTTTTCAACGCGATACGGGCTCCGGGAAAAATTCCAGAAACCAGGGCCAGATTTCAAAAATCTGGAAAGAGGATAGCCTTGGATTGCCCCAAATTTATGAAAAATTCTCCCGGAAGGATTTTCTGCTGAAAGTCCTGTGGAAGGGTCCCAGTAGAATCTGGGACAAAACGCGACGGGTTTCAGGTCAAACGGACGAGTATTCAGTCTGGAAAAAAAATCAAACAGTTTCCCCACACAGGGGCGAACCTTCCTTTCGGCCCTGGCAATGATGAACAAAACATCTACTGCGAGTCCTGTGGACCCAACTTTAGGCTGAAACCTTGGCCACAACACAGTAGAAACAATAAGGAACGCCTGGTAAAAATTTCAGATAAAAGGAATCCAAGGAATAGGTCCCGGACCGAGAGGAAACAAAATTGGAAAACTTGTTTCTCCGAAAACGAAACGTCCTGGCTTCTCCTCCTCATATCTTTTTCTTGAGTTTTGCTTTTGGACGTGCCTCCTTAGCTGGATGCAAACAACATATGAAGGTACTCGTGTGAATTTTTTCGGAATTTTTCAACGCGATACGGGCTCCGGGAAAAATTCCAGAAACCAGGGCCAGATTTCAAAAATCTGGAAAGAGGATAGCCTTGGATTGCCCCAAATTTATGAAAAATTCTCCCGGAAGGATTTTCTGCTGAAAGTCCTGTGGAAGGGTCCCAGTAGAATCTGGGACAAAACGCGACGGGTTTCAGGTCAAACGGACGAGTATTCAGTCTGGAAAAAAAATCAAACAGTTTCCCCACACAGGGGCGAACCTTCCTTTCGGCCCTGGCAATGATGAACAAAACATCTACTGCGAGTCCTGTGGACCCAACTTTAGGCTGAAACCTTGGCCACAACACAGTAGAAACAATAAGGAACGCCTGGTAAAAATTTCAGATAAAAGGAATCCAAGGAATAGGTCCCGGACCGAGAGGAAACAAAATTGGAAAACTTGTTTCTCCGAAAACGAAACGTCCTGGCTTCTCCTCCTCATATCTTTTTCTTGAGTTTTGCTTTTGGACGTGCCTCCTTAGCTGGATGCAAACAACATATGAAGGTACTCGTGTGAATTTTTTCGGAATTTTTCAACGCGATACGGGCTCCGGGAAAAATTCCAGAAACCAGGGCCAGATTTCAAAAATCTGGAAAGAGGATAGCCTTGGATTGCCCCAAATTTATGAAAAATTCTCCCGGAAGGATTTTCTGCTGAAAGTCCTGTGGAAGGGTCCCAGTAGAATCTGGGACAAAACGCGACGGGTTTCAGGTCAAACGGACGAGTATTCAGTCTGGAAAAAAAATCAAACAGTTTCCCCACACAGGGGCGAACCTTCCTTTCGGCCCTGGCAATGATGAACAAAACATCTACTGCGAGTCCTGTGGACCCAACTTTAGGCTGAAACCTTGGCCACAACACAGTAGAAACAATAAGGAACGCCTGGTAAAAATTTCAGATAAAAGGAATCCAAGGAATAGGTCCCGGACCGAGAGGAAACAAAATTGGAAAACTTGTTTCTCCGAAAACGAAACGTCCTGGCTTCTCCTCCTCATATCTTTTTCTTGAGTTTTGCTTTTGGACGTGCCTCCTTAGCTGGATGCAAACAACATATGAAGGTACTCGTGTGAATTTTTTCGGAATTTTTCAACGCGATACGGGCTCCGGGAAAAATTCCAGAAACCAGGGCCAGATTTCAAAAATCTGGAAAGAGGATAGCCTTGGATTGCCCCAAATTTATGAAAAATTCTCCCGGAAGGATTTTCTGCTGAAAGTCCTGTGGAAGGGTCCCAGTAGAATCTGGGACAAAACGCGACGGGTTTCAGGTCAAACGGACGAGTATTCAGTCTGGAAAAAAAATCAAACAGTTTCCCCACACAGGGGCGAACCTTCCTTTCGGCCCTGGCAATGATGAACAAAACATCTACTGCGAGTCCTGTGGACCCAACTTTAGGCTGAAACCTTGGCCACAACACAGTAGAAACAATAAGGAACGCCTGGTAAAAATTTCAGATAAAAGGAATCCAAGGAATAGGTCCCGGACCGAGAGGAAACAAAATTGGAAAACTTGTTTCTCCGAAAACGAAACGTCCTGGCTTCTCCTCCTCATATCTTTTTCTTGAGTTTTGCTTTTGGACGTGCCTCCTTAGCTGGATGCAAACAACATATGAAGGTACTCGTGTGAATTTTTTCGGAATTTTTCAACGCGATACGGGCTCCGGGAAAAATTCCAGAAACCAGGGCCAGATTTCAAAAATCTGGAAAGAGGATAGCCTTGGATTGCCCCAAATTTATGAAAAATTCTCCCGGAAGGATTTTCTGCTGAAAGTCCTGTGGAAGGGTCCCAGTAGAATCTGGGACAAAACGCGACGGGTTTCAGGTCAAACGGACGAGTATTCAGTCTGGAAAAAAAATCAAACAGTTTCCCCACACAGGGGCGAACCTTCCTTTCGGCCCTGGCAATGATGAACAAAACATCTACTGCGAGTCCTGTGGACCCAACTTTAGGCTGAAACCTTGGCCACAACACAGTAGAAACAATAAGGAACGCCTGGTAAAAATTTCAGATAAAAGGAATCCAAGGAATAGGTCCCGGACCGAGAGGAAACAAAATTGGAAAACTTGTTTCTCCGAAAACGAAACGTCCTGGCTTCTCCTCCTCATATCTTTTTCTTGAGTTTTGCTTTTGGACGTGCCTCCTTAGCTGGATGCAAACAACATATGAAGGTACTCGTGTGAATTTTTTCGGAATTTTTCAACGCGATACGGGCTCCGGGAAAAATTCCAGAAACCAGGGCCAGATTTCAAAAATCTGGAAAGAGGATAGCCTTGGATTGCCCCAAATTTATGAAAAATTCTCCCGGAAGGATTTTCTGCTGAAAGTCCTGTGGAAGGGTCCCAGTAGAATCTGGGACAAAACGCGACGGGTTTCAGGTCAAACGGACGAGTATTCAGTCTGGAAAAAAAATCAAACAGTTTCCCCACACAGGGGCGAACCTTCCTTTCGGCCCTGGCAATGATGAACAAAACATCTACTGCGAGTCCTGTGGACCCAACTTTAGGCTGAAACCTTGGCCACAACACAGTAGAAACAATAAGGAACGCCTGGTAAAAATTTCAGATAAAAGGAATCCAAGGAATAGGTCCCGGACCGAGAGGAAACAAAATTGGAAAACTTGTTTCTCCGAAAACGAAACGTCCTGGCTTCTCCTCCTCATATCTTTTTCTTGAGTTTTGCTTTTGGACGTGCCTCCTTAGCTGGATGCAAACAACATATGAAGGTACTCGTGTGAATTTTTTCGGAATTTTTCAACGCGATACGGGCTCCGGGAAAAATTCCAGAAACCAGGGCCAGATTTCAAAAATCTGGAAAGAGGATAGCCTTGGATTGCCCCAAATTTATGAAAAATTCTCCCGGAAGGATTTTCTGCTGAAAGTCCTGTGGAAGGGTCCCAGTAGAATCTGGGACAAAACGCGACGGGTTTCAGGTCAAACGGACGAGTATTCAGTCTGGAAAAAAAATCAAACAGTTTCCCCACACAGGGGCGAACCTTCCTTTCGGCCCTGGCAATGATGAACAAAACATCTACTGCGAGTCCTGTGGACCCAACTTTAGGCTGAAACCTTGGCCACAACACAGTAGAAACAATAAGGAACGCCTGGTAAAAATTTCAGATAAAAGGAATCCAAGGAATAGGTCCCGGACCGAGAGGAAACAAAATTGGAAAACTTGTTTCTCCGAAAACGAAACGTCCTGGCTTCTCCTCCTCATATCTTTTTCTTGAGTTTTGCTTTTGGACGTGCCTCCTTAGCTGGATGCAAACAACATATGAAGGTACTCGTGTGAATTTTTTCGGAATTTTTCAACGCGATACGGGCTCCGGGAAAAATTCCAGAAACCAGGGCCAGATTTCAAAAATCTGGAAAGAGGATAGCCTTGGATTGCCCCAAATTTATGAAAAATTCTCCCGGAAGGATTTTCTGCTGAAAGTCCTGTGGAAGGGTCCCAGTAGAATCTGGGACAAAACGCGACGGGTTTCAGGTCAAACGGACGAGTATTCAGTCTGGAAAAAAAATCAAACAGTTTCCCCACACAGGGGCGAACCTTCCTTTCGGCCCTGGCAATGATGAACAAAACATCTACTGCGAGTCCTGTGGACCCAACTTTAGGCTGAAACCTTGGCCACAACACAGTAGAAACAATAAGGAACGCCTGGTAAAAATTTCAGATAAAAGGAATCCAAGGAATAGGTCCCGGACCGAGAGGAAACAAAATTGGAAAACTTGTTTCTCCGAAAACGAAACGTCCTGGCTTCTCCTCCTCATATCTTTTTCTTGAGTTTTGCTTTTGGACGTGCCTCCTTAGCTGGATGCAAACAACATATGAAGGTACTCGTGTGAATTTTTTCGGAATTTTTCAACGCGATACGGGCTCCGGGAAAAATTCCAGAAACCAGGGCCAGATTTCAAAAATCTGGAAAGAGGATAGCCTTGGATTGCCCCAAATTTATGAAAAATTCTCCCGGAAGGATTTTCTGCTGAAAGTCCTGTGGAAGGGTCCCAGTAGAATCTGGGACAAAACGCGACGGGTTTCAGGTCAAACGGACGAGTATTCAGTCTGGAAAAAAAATCAAACAGTTTCCCCACACAGGGGCGAACCTTCCTTTCGGCCCTGGCAATGATGAACAAAACATCTACTGCGAGTCCTGTGGACCCAACTTTAGGCTGAAACCTTGGCCACAACACAGTAGAAACAATAAGGAACGCCTGGTAAAAATTTCAGATAAAAGGAATCCAAGGAATAGGTCCCGGACCGAGAGGAAACAAAATTGGAAAACTTGTTTCTCCGAAAACGAAACGTCCTGGCTTCTCCTCCTCATATCTTTTTCTTGAGTTTTGCTTTTGGACGTGCCTCCTTAGCTGGATGCAAACAACATATGAAGGTACTCGTGTGAATTTTTTCGGAATTTTTCAACGCGATACGGGCTCCGGGAAAAATTCCAGAAACCAGGGCCAGATTTCAAAAATCTGGAAAGAGGATAGCCTTGGATTGCCCCAAATTTATGAAAAATTCTCCCGGAAGGATTTTCTGCTGAAAGTCCTGTGGAAGGGTCCCAGTAGAATCTGGGACAAAACGCGACGGGTTTCAGGTCAAACGGACGAGTATTCAGTCTGGAAAAAAAATCAAACAGTTTCCCCACACAGGGGCGAACCTTCCTTTCGGCCCTGGCAATGATGAACAAAACATCTACTGCGAGTCCTGTGGACCCAACTTTAGGCTGAAACCTTGGCCACAACACAGTAGAAACAATAAGGAACGCCTGGTAAAAATTTCAGATAAAAGGAATCCAAGGAATAGGTCCCGGACCGAGAGGAAACAAAATTGGAAAACTTGTTTCTCCGAAAACGAAACGTCCTGGCTTCTCCTCCTCATATCTTTTTCTTGAGTTTTGCTTTTGGACGTGCCTCCTTAGCTGGATGCAAACAACATATGAAGGTACTCGTGTGAATTTTTTCGGAATTTTTCAACGCGATACGGGCTCCGGGAAAAATTCCAGAAACCAGGGCCAGATTTCAAAAATCTGGAAAGAGGATAGCCTTGGATTGCCCCAAATTTATGAAAAATTCTCCCGGAAGGATTTTCTGCTGAAAGTCCTGTGGAAGGGTCCCAGTAGAATCTGGGACAAAACGCGACGGGTTTCAGGTCAAACGGACGAGTATTCAGTCTGGAAAAAAAATCAAACAGTTTCCCCACACAGGGGCGAACCTTCCTTTCGGCCCTGGCAATGATGAACAAAACATCTACTGCGAGTCCTGTGGACCCAACTTTAGGCTGAAACCTTGGCCACAACACAGTAGAAACAATAAGGAACGCCTGGTAAAAATTTCAGATAAAAGGAATCCAAGGAATAGGTCCCGGACCGAGAGGAAACAAAATTGGAAAACTTGTTTCTCCGAAAACGAAACGTCCTGGCTTCTCCTCCTCATATCTTTTTCTTGAGTTTTGCTTTTGGACGTGCCTCCTTAGCTGGATGCAAACAACATATGAAGGTACTCGTGTGAATTTTTTCGGAATTTTTCAACGCGATACGGGCTCCGGGAAAAATTCCAGAAACCAGGGCCAGATTTCAAAAATCTGGAAAGAGGATAGCCTTGGATTGCCCCAAATTTATGAAAAATTCTCCCGGAAGGATTTTCTGCTGAAAGTCCTGTGGAAGGGTCCCAGTAGAATCTGGGACAAAACGCGACGGGTTTCAGGTCAAACGGACGAGTATTCAGTCTGGAAAAAAAATCAAACAGTTTCCCCACACAGGGGCGAACCTTCCTTTCGGCCCTGGCAATGATGAACAAAACATCTACTGCGAGTCCTGTGGACCCAACTTTAGGCTGAAACCTTGGCCACAACACAGTAGAAACAATAAGGAACGCCTGGTAAAAATTTCAGATAAAAGGAATCCAAGGAATAGGTCCCGGACCGAGAGGAAACAAAATTGGAAAACTTGTTTCTCCGAAAACGAAACGTCCTGGCTTCTCCTCCTCATATATTTTTCTTGAGTTTTGCTTTTGGACGTGCCTCCTTAGCTGGATGCAAACAACATATGAAGGTACTCGTGTGAATTTTTTCGGAATTTTTCAACGCGATACGGGCTCCGGGAAAAATTCCAGAAACCAGGGCCAGATTTCAAAAATCTGGAAAGAGGATAGCCTTGGATTGCCCCAAATTTATGAAAAATTCTCCCGGCAGGATTTTCTGCTGAAAGTCCTGTGGAAGGGTCCCAGTAGAATCTGGGACAAAACGCGACGGGTTTCAGGTCAAACGGACGAGTATTCAGTCTGGAAAAAAAATCAAACAGTTTCCCCACACAGGGGCGAACCTTCCTTTCGGCCCTGGCAATGATGAACAAAACATCTACTGCGAGTCCTGTGGACCCAACTTTAGGCTGAAACCTTGGCCACAACACAGTAGAAACAATAAGGAACGCCTGGTAAAAATTTCAGATAAAAGGAATCCAAGGAATAGGTCCCGGACCGAGAGGAAACAAAATTTGAAAACTTGTTTCTCCGAAAACGAAACGTCCTGGCTTCTCCTCCTCATATCTTTTTCTTGAGTTTTGCTTTTGGACGTGCCTCCTTAGCTGGATGCAAACAACATATGAAGGTACTCGTGTGAATTTTTTCGGAATTTTTCAACGCGATACGGGCTCCGGGAAAAATTCCAGAAACCAGGGCCAGATTTCAAAAATCTGGAAAGAGGATAGCCTTGGATTGCCCCAAATTTATGAAAAATTCTCCCGGCAGGATTTTCTGCTGAAAGTCCTGTGGAAGGGTCCCAGTAGAATCTGGGACAAAACGCGACGGGTTTCAGGTCAAACGGACGAGTATTCAGTCTGGAAAAAAAATCAAACAGTTTCCCCACACAGGGGCGAACCTTCCTTTCGGCCCTGGCAATGATGAACAAAACATCTACTGCGAGTCCTGTGGACCCAACTTTAGGCTGAAACCTTGGCCACAACACAGTAGAAACAATAAGGAACGCCTGGTAAAAATTTCAGATAAAAGGAATCCAAGGAATAGGTCCCGGACCGAGAGGAAACAAAATTTGAAAACTTGTTTCTCCGAAAACGAAACGTCCTGGCTTCTCCTCCTCATATCTTTTTCTTGAGTTTTGCTTTTGGACGTGCCTCCTTAGCTGGATGCAAACAACATATGAAGGTACTCGTGTGAATTTTTTCGGAATTTTTCAACGCGATACGGGCTCCGGGAAAAATTCCAGAAACCAGGGCCAGATTTCAAAAATCTGGAAAGAGGATAGCCTTGGATTGCCCCAAATTTATGAAAAATTCTCCCGGCAGGATTTTCTGCTGAAAGTCCTGTGGAAGGGTCCCAGTAGAATCTGGGACAAAACGCGACGGGTTTCAGGTCAAACGGACGAGTATTCAGTCTGGAAAAAAAATCAAACAGTTTCCCCACACAGGGGCGAACCTTCCTTTCGGCCCTGGCAATGATGAACAAAACATCTACTGCGAGTCCTGTGGACCCAACTTTAGGCTGAAACCTTGGCCACAACACAGTAGAAACAATAAGGAACGCCTGGTAAAAATTTCAGATAAAAGGAATCCAAGGAATAGGTCCCGGACCGAGAGGAAACAAAATTTGAAAACTTGTTTCTCCGAAAACGAAACGTCCTGGCTTCTCCTCCTCATATCTTTTTCTTGAGTTTTGCTTTTGGACGTGCCTCCTTAGCTGGATGCAAACAACATATGAAGGTACTCGTGTGAATTTTTTCGGAATTTTTCAACGCGATACGGGCTCCGGGAAAAATTCCAGAAACCAGGGCCAGATTTCAAAAATCTGGAAAGAGGATAGCCTTGGATTGCCCCAAATTTATGAAAAATTCTCCCGGCAGGATTTTCTGCTGAAAGTCCTGTGGAAGGGTCCCAGTAGAATCTGGGACAAAACGCGACGGGTTTCAGGTCAAACGGACGAGTATTCAGTCTGGAAAAAAAATCAAACAGTTTCCCCACACAGGGGCGAACCTTCCTTTCGGCCCTGGCAATGATGAACAAAACATCTACTGCGAGTCCTGTGGACCCAACTTTAGGCTGAAACCTTGGCCACAACACAGTAGAAACAATAAGGAACGCCTGGTAAAAATTTCAGATAAAAGGAATCCAAGGAATAGGTCCCGGACCGAGAGGAAACAAAATTTGAAAACTTGTTTCTCCGAAAACGAAACGTCCTGGCTTCTCCTCCTCATATCTTTTTCTTGAGTTTTGCTTTTGGACGTGCCTCCTTAGCTGGATGCAAACAACATATGAAGGTACTCGTGTGAATTTTTTCGGAATTTTTCAACGCGATACGGGCTCCGGGAAAAATTCCAGAAACCAGGGCCAGATTTCAAAAATCTGGAAAGAGGATAGCCTTGGATTGCCCCAAATTTATGAAAAATTCTCCCGGCAGGATTTTCTGCTGAAAGTCCTGTGGAAGGGTCCCAGTAGAATCTGGGACAAAACGCGACGGGTTTCAGGTCAAACGGACGAGTATTCAGTCTGGAAAAAAAATCAAACAGTTTCCCCACACAGGGGCGAACCTTCCTTTCGGCCCTGGCAATGATGAACAAAACATCTACTGCGAGTCCTGTGGACCCAACTTTAGGCTGAAACCTTGGCCACAACACAGTAGAAACAATAAGGAACGCCTGGTAAAAATTTCAGATAAAAGGAATCCAAGGAATAGGTCCCGGACCGAGAGGAAACAAAATTGGAAAACTTGTTTCTCCGAAAACGAAACGTCCTGGCTTCTCCTCCTCATATCTTTTTCTTGAGTTTTGCTTTTGGACGTGCCTCCTTAGCTGGATGCAAACAACATACGAAGGTACTCGTGTGAATTTTTTCGGAATTTTTCAACGCGATACGGGCTCCGGGAAAAATTCCAGAAACCAGGGCCAGATTTCAAAAATCTGGAAAGAGGATAGCCTTGGATTGCCCCAAATTTATGAAAAATTCTCCCGGCAGGATTTTCTGCTGAAAGTCCTGTGGAAGGGTCCCAGTAGAATCTGGGACAAAACGCGACGGGTTTCAGGTCAAACGGACGAGTATTCAGTCTGGAAAAAAATCAAACAGTTTCCCCACACAGGGGCGAACCTTCCTTTCGGCCCTGGCAATGATGAACAAAACATCCACTGCGAGTCCTGTGGACCCAACTTTAGGCTGAAACCTTGGCCACAACACAGTAGAAACAATAAGGAACGCCTGGTAAAAATTTCAGATAAAAGGAATCCAAGGAATAGGTCCCGGACCGAGAGGAAACAAAATTGGAAAACTTGTTTCTCCGAAAACGAAACGTCCTGGCTTCTCCTCCTCATATCTTTTTCTTGAGTTTTGCTTTTGGACGTGCCTCCTTAGCTGGATGCAAACAACATATGAAGGTACTCGTGTGAATTTTTTCGGAATTTTTCAACGCGATACGGGCTCCGGGAAAAATTCCAGAAACCAGGGCCAGATTTCAAAAATCTGGAAAGAGGATAGCCTTGGATTGCCCCAAATTTATGAAAAATTCTCCCGGAAGGATTTTCTGCTGAAAGTCCTGTGGAAGGGTCCCAGTAGAATCTGGGACAAAACGCGACGGGTTTCAGGTCAAACGGACGAGTATTCAGTCTGGAAAAAAATCAAACAGTTTCCCCACACAGGGGCGAACCTTCCTTTCGGCCCTGGCAATGATGAACAAAACATCCACTGCGAGTCCTGTGGACCCAACTTTAGGCTGAAACCTTGGCCACAACACAGTAGAAACAATAAGGAACGCCTGGTAAAAATTTCAGATAAAAGGAATCCAAGGAATAGCTCCCGGACCGAGAGGAAACAAAATTGGAAAACTTGTTTCTCCGAAAACGAAACGTCCTGGCTTCTCCTCCTCATATCTTTTTCTTGAGTTTTGCTTTTGGACGTGCCTCCTTAGCTGGATGCAAACAACATATGAAGGTACTCGTGTGAATTTTTTCGGAATTTTTCAACGCGATACGGGCTCCGGGAAAAATTCCAGAAACCAGGGCCAGATTTCAAAAATCTGGAAAGAGGATAGCCTTGGATTGCCCCAAATTTATGAAAAATTCTCCCGGAAGGATTTTCTGCTGAAAGTCCTGTGGAAGGGTCCCAGTAGAATCTGGGACAAAACGCGACGGGTTTCAGGTCAAACGGACGAGTATTCAGTCTGGAAAAAAAATCAAACAGTTTCCCCACACAGGGGCGAACCTTCCTTTCGGCCCTGGCAATGATGAACAAAACATCTACTGCGAGTCCTGTGGACCCAACTTTAGGCTGAAACCTTGGCCACAACACAGTAGAAACAATAAGGAACGCCTGGTAAAAATTTCAGATAAAAGGAATCCAAGGAATAGGTCCCGGACCGAGAGGAAACAAAATTGGAAAACTTGTTTCTCCGAAAACGAAACGTCCTGGCTTCTCCTCCTCATATCTTTTTCTTGAGTTTTGCTTTTGGACGTGCCTCCTTAGCTGGATGCAAACAACATATGAAGGTACTCGTGTGAATTTTTTCGGAATTTTTCAACGCGATACGGGCTCCGGGAAAAATTCCAGAAACCAGGGCCAGATTTCAAAAATCTGGAAAGAGGATAGCCTTGGATTGCCCCAAATTTATGAAAAATTCTCCCGGAAGGATTTTCTGCTGAAAGTCCTGTGGAAGGGTCCCAGTAGAATCTGGGACAAAACGCGACGGGTTTCAGGTCAAACGGACGAGTATTCAGTCTGGAAAAAAAATCAAACAGTTTCCCCACACAGGGGCGAACCTTCCTTTCGGCCCTGGCAATGATGAACAAAACATCTACTGCGAGTCCTGTGGACCCAACTTTAGGCTGAAACCTTGGCCACAACACAGTAGAAACAATAAGGAACGCCTGGTAAAAATTTCAGATAAAAGGAATCCAAGGAATAGGTCCCGGACCGAGAGGAAACAAAATTGGAAAACTTGTTTCTCCGAAAACGAAACGTCCTGGCTTCTCCTCCTCATATATTTTTCTTGAGTTTTGCTTTTGGACGTGCCTCCTTAGCTGGATGCAAACAACATATGAAGGTACTCGTGTGAATTTTTTCGGAATTTTTCAACGCGATACGGGCTCCGGGAAAAATTCCAGAAACCAGGGCCAGATTTCAAAAATCTGGAAAGAGGATAGCCTTGGATTGCCCCAAATTTATGAAAAATTCTCCCGGCAGGATTTTCTGCTGAAAGTCCTGTGGAAGGGTCCCAGTAGAATCTGGGACAAAACGCGACGGGTTTCAGGTCAAACGGACGAGTATTCAGTCTGGAAAAAAAATCAAACAGTTTCCCCACACAGGGGCGAACCTTCCTTTCGGCCCTGGCAATGATGAACAAAACATCTACTGCGAGTCCTGTGGACCCAACTTTAGGCTGAAACCTTGGCCACAACACAGTAGAAACAATAAGGAACGCCTGGTAAAAATTTCAGATAAAAGGAATCCAAGGAATAGGTCCCGGACCGAGAGGAAACAAAATTTGAAAACTTGTTTCTCCGAAAACGAAACGTCCTGGCTTCTCCTCCTCATATCTTTTTCTTGAGTTTTGCTTTTGGACGTGCCTCCTTAGCTGGATGCAAACAACATATGAAGGTACTCGTGTGAATTTTTTCGGAATTTTTCAACGCGATACGGGCTCCGGGAAAAATTCCAGAAACCAGGGCCAGATTTCAAAAATCTGGAAAGAGGATAGCCTTGGATTGCCCCAAATTTATGAAAAATTCTCCCGGCAGGATTTTCTGCTGAAAGTCCTGTGGAAGGGTCCCAGTAGAATCTGGGACAAAACGCGACGGGTTTCAGGTCAAACGGACGAGTATTCAGTCTGGAAAAAAATCAAACAGTTTCCCCACACAGGGGCGAACCTTCCTTTCGGCCCTGGCAATGATGAACAAAACATCCACTGCGAGTCCTGTGGACCCAACTTTAGGCTGAAACCTTGGCCACAACACAGTAGAAACAATAAGGAACGCCTGGTAAAAATTTCAGATAAAAGGAATCCAAGGAATAGGTCCCGGACCGAGAGGAAACAAAATTGGAAAACTTGTTTCTCCGAAAACGAAACGTCCTGGCTTCTCCTCCTCATATCTTTTTCTTGAGTTTTGCTTTTGGAAGTGCCTCCTTAGCTGGATGCAAACAACATATGAAGGTACTCGTGTGAATTTTTTCGGAATTTTTCAACGCGATACGGGCTCCGGGAAAAATTCCAGAAACCAGGGCCAGATTTCAAAAATCTGGAAAGAGGATAGCCTTGGATTGCCCCAAATTTATGAAAAATTCTCCCGGAAGGATTTTCTGCTGAAAGTCCTGTGGAAGGGTCCCAGTAGAATCTGGGACAAAACGCGACGGGTTTCAGGTCAAACGGACGAGTATTCAGTCTGGAAAAAAATCAAACAGTTTCCCCACACAGGGGCGAACCTTCCTTTCGGCCCTGGCAATGATGAACAAAACATCCACTGCGAGTCCTGTGGACCCAACTTTAGGCTGAAACCTTGGCCACAACACAGTAGAAACAATAAGGAACGCCTGGTAAAAATTTCAGATAAAAGGAATCCAAGGAATAGGTCCCGGACCGAGAGGAAACAAAATTGGAAAACTTGTTTCTCCGAAAACGAAACGTCCTGGCTTCTCCTCCTCATATCTTTTTCTTGAGTTTTGCTTTTGGAAGTGCCTCCTTAGCTGGATGCAAACAACATATGAAGGTACTCGTGTGAATTTTTTCGGAATTTTTCAACGCGATACGGGCTCCGGGAAAAATTCCAGAAACCAGGGCCAGATTTCAAAAATCTGGAAAGAGGATAGCCTTGGATTGCCCCAAATTTATGAAAAATTCTCCCGGAAGGATTTTCTGCTGAAAGTCCTGTGGAAGGGTCCCAGTAGAATCTGGGACAAAACGCGACGGGTTTCAGGTCAAACGGACGAGTATTCAGTCTGGAAAAAAATCAAACAGTTTCCCCACACAGGGGCGAACCTTCCTTTCGGCCCTGGCAATGATGAACAAAACATCTACTGCGAGTCCTGTGGACCCAACTTTAGGCTGAAACCTTGGCCACAACACAGTAGAAACAATAAGGAACGCCTGGTAAAAATTTCAGATAAAAGGAATCCAAGGAATAGGTCCCGGACCGAGAGGAAACAAAATTGGAAAACTTGTTTCTCCGAAAACGAAACGTCCTGGCTTCTCCTCCTCATATCTTTTTCTGGAGTTTTGCTTTTGGAAGTGCCTCCTTAGCTGGATGCAAACAACATATGAAGGTACTCGTGTGAATTTTTTCGGAATTTTTCAACGCAATACGGGCTGCGGGAAAAATTCCAGAAACCAGGGCCAGATTTCAAAAATCTGGAAAGAGGATAGCCTTGGATTGCCCCAAATTTATGAAAAATTCTCCCGGAAGGATTTTCTGCTGAAAGTCCTGTGGAAGGGTCCCAGTAGAATCTGGGACAAAACGCGACGGGTTTCAGGTCAAACGGACGAGTATTCAGTCTGGAAAAAAATCAAACAGTTTCCCCACACAGGGGCGAACCTTCCTTTCGGCCCTGGCAATGATGAACAAAACATCTACTGCGAGTCCTGTGGACCCAACTTTAGGCTGAAACCTTGGCCACAACACAGTAGAAACAATAAGGAACGCCTGGTAAAAATTTCAGATAAAAGGAATCCAAGGAATAGGTCCCGGACCGAGAGGAAACAAAATTGGAAAACTTGTTTCTCCGAAAACGAAACGTCCTGGCTTCTCCTCCTCATATCTTTTTCTTGAGTTTCGCTTTTGGACGTGCCTCCTTAGCTGGATGCAAACAACATATGAAGGTACTCGTGTGAATGTTTTCGGAATTTTTCAACGCAATACGGGCTCCGGGAAAAATTCCAGAAACCAGGGCCAGATTTCAAAAATCTGGAAAGAGGATAGCCTTGGATTGCCCCAAATTTATGAAAAATTCTCCCGGAAGGATTTTCTGCTGAAAGTCCTGTGGAAGGGTCCCAGTAGAATCTGGGACAAAACGCGACGGGTTTCAGGTCAAACGGACGAGTATTCAGTCTGGAAAAAAATCAAACAGTTTCCCCACACAGGGGCGAACCTTCCTTTCGGCCCTGGCAATGATGAACAAAACATCTACTGCGAGTCCTGTGGACCCAACTTTAGGCTGAAACCTTGGCCACAACACAGTAGAAACAATAAGGAACGCCTGGTAAAAATTTCAGATAAAAGGAATCCAAGGAATAGGTCCCGGACCGAGAGGAAACAAAATTGGAAAACTTGTTTCTCCGAAAACGAAACGTCCTGGCTTCTCCTCCTCATATCTTTTTCTGGAGTTTTGCTTTTGGAAGTGCCTCCTTAGCTGGATGCAAACAACATATGAAGGTACTCGTGTGAATTTTTTCGGAATTTTTCAACGCAATACGGGCTGCGGGAAAAATTCCAGAAACCAGGGCCAGATTTCAAAAATCTGGAAAGAGGATAGCCTTGGATTGCCCCAAATTTATGAAAAATTCTCCCGGAAGGATTTTCTGCTGAAAGTCCTGTGGAAGGGTCCCAGTAGAATCTGGGACAAAACGCGACGGGTTTCAGGTCAAACGGACGAGTATTCAGTCTGGAAAAAAATCAAACAGTTTCCCCACACAGGGGCGAACCTTCCTTTCGGCCCTGGCAATGATGAACAAAACATCTACTGCGAGTCCTGTGGACCCAACTTTAGGCTGAAACCTTGGCCACAACACAGTAGAAACAATAAGGAACGCCTGGTAAAAATTTCAGATAAAAGGAATCCAAGGAATAGGTCCCGGACCGAGAGGAAACAAAATTGGAAAACTTGTTTCTCCGAAAACGAAACGTCCTGGCTTCTCCTCCTCATATCTTTTTCTTGAGTTTCGCTTTTGGACGTGCCTCCTTAGCTGGATGCAAACAACATATGAAGGTACTCGTGTGAATGTTTTCGGAATTTTTCAACGCAATACGGGCTCCGGGAAAAATTCCAGAAACCAGGGCCAGATTTCAAAAATCTGGAAAGAGGATAGCCTTGGATTGCCCCAAATTTATGAAAAATTCTCCCGGAAGGATTTTCTGCTGAAAGTCCTGTGGAAGGGTCCCAGTAGAATCTGGGACAAAACGCGACGGGTTTCAGGTCAAACGGACGAGTATTCAGTCTGGAAAAAAATCAAACAGTTTCCCCACACAGGGGCGAACCTTCCTTTCGGCCCTGGCAATGATGAACAAAACATCTACTGCGAGTCCTGTGGACCCAACTTTAGGCTGAAACCTTGGCCACAACACAGTAGAAACAATAAGGAACGCCTGGTAAAAATTTCAGATAAAAGGAATCCAAGGAATAGGTCCCGGACCGAGAGGAAACAAAATTGGAAAACTTGTTTCTCCGAAAACGAAACGTCCTGGCTTCTCCTCCTCATATCTTTTTCTTGAGTTTCGCTTTTGGACGTGCCTCCTTAGCTGGATGCAAACAACATATGAAGGTACTCGTGTGAATGTTTTCGGAATTTTTCAACGCAATACGGGCTCCGGGAAAAATTCCAGAAACCAGGGCCAGATTTCAAAAATCTGGAAAGAGGATAGCCTTGGATTGCCCCAAATTTATGAAAAATTCTCCCGGAAGGATTTTCTGCTGAAAGTCCTGTGGAAGGGTCCCAGTAGAATCTGGGACAAAACGCGACGGGTTTCAGGTCAAACGGACGAGTATTCAGTCTGGAAAAAAATCAAACAGTTTCCCCACACAGGGGCGAACCTTCCTTTCGGCCCTGGCAATGATGAACAAAACATCTACTGCGAGTCCTGTGGACCCAACTTTAGGCTGAAACCTTGGCCACAACACAGTAGAAACAATAAGGAACGCCTGGTAAAAATTTCAGATAAAAGGAATCCAAGGAATAGGTCCCGGACCGAGAGGAAACAAAATTGGAAAACTTGTTTCTCCGAAAACGAAACGTCCTGGCTTCTCCTCCTCATATCTTTTTCTGGAGTTTTGCTTTTGGAAGTGCCTCCTTAGCTGGATGCAAACAACATATGAAGGTACTCGTGTGAATTTTTTCGGAATTTTTCAACGCAATACGGGCTGCGGGAAAAATTCCAGAAACCAGGGCCAGATTTCAAAAATCTGGAAAGAGGATAGCCTTGGATTGCCCCAAATTTATGAAAAATTCTCCCGGAAGGATTTTCTGCTGAAAGTCCTGTGGAAGGGTCCCAGTAGAATCTGGGACAAAACGCGACGGGTTTCAGGTCAAACGGACGAGTATTCAGTCTGGAAAAAAATCAAACAGTTTCCCCACACAGGGGCGAACCTTCCTTTCGGCCCTGGCAATGATGAACAAAACATCTACTGCGAGTCCTGTGGACCCAACTTTAGGCTGAAACCTTGGCCACAACACAGTAGAAACAATAAGGAACGCCTGGTAAAAATTTCAGATAAAAGGAATCCAAGGAATAGGTCCCGGACCGAGAGGAAACAAAATTGGAAAACTTGTTTCTCCGAAAACGAAACGTCCTGGCTTCTCCTCCTCATATCTTTTTCTTGAGTTTCGCTTTTGGACGTGCCTCCTTAGCTGGATGCAAACAACATATGAAGGTACTCGTGTGAATGTTTTCGGAATTTTTCAACGCAATACGGGCTCCGGGAAAAATTCCAGAAACCAGGGCCAGATTTCAAAAATCTGGAAAGAGGATAGCCTTGGATTGCCCCAAATTTATGAAAAATTCTCCCGGAAGGATTTTCTGCTGAAAGTCCTGTGGAAGGGTCCCAGTAGAATCTGGGACAAAACGCGACGGGTTTCAGGTCAAACGGACGAGTATTCAGTCTGGAAAAAAATCAAACAGTTTCCCCACACAGGGGCGAACCTTCCTTTCGGCCCTGGCAATGATGAACAAAACATCTACTGCGAGTCCTGTGGACCCAACTTTAGGCTGAAACCTTGGCCACAACACAGTAGAAACAATAAGGAACGCCTGGTAAAAATTTCAGATAAAAGGAATCCAAGGAATAGGTCCCGGACCGAGAGGAAACAAAATTGGAAAACTTGTTTCTCCGAAAACGAAACGTCCTGGCTTCTCCTCCTCATATCTTTTTCTTGAGTTTCGCTTTTGGACGTGCCTCCTTAGCTGGATGCAAACAACATATGAAGGTACTCGTGTGAATGTTTTCGGAATTTTTCAACGCAATACGGGCTCCGGGAAAAATTCCAGAAACCAGGGCCAGATTTCAAAAATCTGGAAAGAGGATAGCCTTGGATTGCCCCAAATTTATGAAAAATTCTCCCGGAAGGATTTTCTGCTGAAAGTCCTGTGGAAGGGTCCCAGTAGAATCTGGGACAAAACGCGACGGGTTTTAGGTCAAACGGACGAGTATTCAGTCTGGAAAAAAATCAAACAGTTTCCCCACACAGGGGCGAACCTTCCTTTCGGCCCTGGCAATGATGAACAAAACATCTACTGCGAGTCCTGTGGACCCAACTTTAGGCTGAAACCTTGGCCACAACACAGTAGAAACAATAAGGAACGCCTGGTAAAAATTTCAGATAAAAGGAATCCAAGGAATAGGTCCCGGACCGAGAGGAAACAAAATTGGAAAACTTGTTTCTCCGAAAACGAAACGTCCTGGCTTCTCCTCCTCATATCTTTTTCTTGAGTTTCGCTTTTGGACGTGCCTCCTTAGCTGGATGCAAACAACATATGAAGGTACTCGTGTGAATGTTTTCGGAATTTTTCAACGCAATACGGGCTCCGGGAAAAATTCCAGAAACCAGGGCCAGATTTCAAAAATCTGGAAAGAGGATAGCCTTGGATTGCCCCAAATTTATGAAAAATTCTCCCGGAAGGATTTTCTGCTGAAAGTCCTGTGGAAGGGTCCCAGTAGAATCTGGGACAAAACGCGACGGGTTTCAGGTCAAACGGACGAGTATTCAGTCTGGAAAAAAATCAAACAGTTTCCCCACACAGGGGCGAACCTTCCTTTCGGCCCTGGCAATGATGAACAAAACATCTACTGCGAGTCCTGTGGACCCAACTTTAGGCTGAAACCTTGGCCACAACACAGTAGAAACAATAAGGAACGCCTGGTAAAAATTTCAGATAAAAGGAATCCAAGGAATAGGTCCCGGACCGAGAGGAAACAAAATTGGAAAACTTGTTTCTCCGAAAACGAAACGTCCTGGCTTCTCCTCCTCATATCTTTTTCTTGAGTTTCGCTTTTGGACGTGCCTCCTTAGCTGGATGCAAACAACATATGAAGGTACTCGTGTGAATGTTTTCGGAATTTTTCAACGCAATACGGGCTCCGGGAAAAATTCCAGAAACCAGGGCCAGATTTCAAAAATCTGGAAAGAGGATAGCCTTGGATTGCCCCAAATTTATGAAAAATTCTCCCGGAAGGATTTTCTGCTGAAAGTCCTGTGGAAGGGTCCCAGTAGAATCTGGGACAAAACGCGACGGGTTTCAGGTCAAACGGACGAGTATTCAGTCTGGAAAAAAATCAAACAGTTTCCCCACACAGGGGCGAACCTTCCTTTCGGCCCTGGCAATGATGAACAAAACATCTACTGCGAGTCCTGTGGACCCAACTTTAGGCTGAAACCTTGGCCACAACACAGTAGAAACAATAAGGAACGCCTGGTAAAAATTTCAGATAAAAGGAATCCAAGGAATAGGTCCCGGACCGAGAGGAAACAAAATTGGAAAACTTGTTTCTCCGAAAACGAAACGTCCTGGCTTCTCCTCCTCATATCTTTTTCTTGAGTTTCGCTTTTGGACGTGCCTCCTTAGCTGGATGCAAACAACATATGAAGGTACTCGTGTGAATGTTTTCGGAATTTTTCAACGCAATACGGGCTCCGGGAAAAATTCCAGAAACCAGGGCCAGATTTCAAAAATCTGGAAAGAGGATAGCCTTGGATTGCCCCAAATTTATGAAAAATTCTCCCGGAAGGATTTTCTGCTGAAAGTCCTGTGGAAGGGTCCCAGTAGAATCTGGGACAAAACGCGACGGGTTTTAGGTCAAACGGACGAGTATTCAGTCTGGAAAAAAATCAAACAGTTTCCCCACACAGGGGCGAACCTTCCTTTCGGCCCTGGCAATGATGAACAAAACATCTACTGCGAGTCCTGTGGACCCAACTTTAGGCTGAAACCTTGGCCACAACACAGTAGAAACAATAAGGAACGCCTGGTAAAAATTTCAGATAAAAGGAATCCAAGGAATAGGTCCCGGACCGAGAGGAAACAAAATTGGAAAACTTGTTTCTCCGAAAACGAAACGTCCTGGCTTCTCCTCCTCATATCTTTTTCTTGAGTTTCGCTTTTGGACGTGCCTCCTTAGCTGGATGCAAACAACATATGAAGGTACTCGTGTGAATGTTTTCGGAATTTTTCAACGCAATACGGGCTCCGGGAAAAATTCCAGAAACCAGGGCCAGATTTCAAAAATCTGGAAAGAGGATAGCCTTGGATTGCCCCAAATTTATGAAAAATTCTCCCGGAAGGATTTTCTGCTGAAAGTCCTGTGGAAGGGTCCCAGTAGAATCTGGGACAAAACGCGACGGGTTTCAGGTCAAACGAACGAGTATTCAGTCTGGAAAAAAATCAAACAGTTTCCCCACACAGGGGCGAACCTTCCTTTCGGCCCTGGCAATGATGAACAAAACATCTACTGCGAGTCCTGTGGACCCAACTTTAGGCTGAAACCTTGGCCACAACACAGTAGAAACAATAAGGAACGCCTGGTAAAAATTTCAGATAAAAGGAATCCAAGGAATAGGTCCCGGACCGAGAGGAAACAAAATTGGAAAACTTGTTTCTCCGAAAACGAAACGTCCTGGCTTCTCCTCCTCATATCTTTTTCTTGAGTTTCGCTTTTGGACGTGCCTCCTTAGCTGGATGCAAACAACATATGAAGGTACTCGTGTGAATGTTTTCGGAATTTTTCAACGCAATACGGGCTCCGGGAAAAATTCCAGAAACCAGGGCCAGATTTCAAAAATCTGGAAAGAGGATAGCCTTGGATTGCCCCAAATTTATGAAAAATTCTCCCGGAAGGATTTTCTGCTGAAAGTCCTGTGGAAGGGTCCCAGTAGAATCTGGGACAAAACGCGACGGGTTTCAGGTCAAACGGACGAGTATTCAGTCTGGAAAAAAATCAAACAGTTTCCCCACACAGGGGCGAACCTTCCTTTCGGCCCTGGCAATGATGAACAAAACATCTACTGCGAGTCCTGTGGACCCAACTTTAGGCTGAAACCTTGGCCACAACACAGTAGAAACAATAAGGAACGCCTGGTAAAAATTTCAGATAAAAGGAATCCAAGGAATAGGTCCCGGACCGAGAGGAAACAAAATTGGAAAACTTGTTTCTCCGAAAACGAAACGTCCTGGCTTCTCCTCCTCATATCTTTTTCTTGAGTTTCGCTTTTGGACGTGCCTCCTTAGCTGGATGCAAACAACATATGAAGGTACTCGTGTGAATGTTTTCGGAATTTTTCAACGCAATACGGGCTCCGGGAAAAATTCCAGAAACCAGGGCCAGATTTCAAAAATCTGGAAAGAGGATAGCCTTGGATTGCCCCAAATTTATGAAAAATTCTCCCGGAAGGATTTTCTGCTGAAAGTCCTGTGGAAGGGTCCCAGTAGAATCTGGGACAAAACGCGACGGGTTTCAGGTCAAACGGACGAGTATTCAGTCTGGAAAAAAATCAAACAGTTTCCCCACACAGGGGCGAACCTTCCTTTCGGCCCTGGCAATGATGAACAAAACATCTACTGCGAGTCCTGTGGACCCAACTTTAGGCTGAAACCTTGGCCACAACACAGTAGAAACAATAAGGAACGCCTGGTAAAAATTTCAGATAAAAGGAATCCAAGGAATAGGTCCCGGACCGAGAGGAAACAAAATTGGAAAACTTGTTTCTCCGAAAACGAAACGTCCTGGCTTCTCCTCCTCATATCTTTTTCTGGAGTTTTGCTTTTGGACGTGCCTCCTTAGCTGGATGCAAACAACATATGAAGGTACTCGTGTGAATTTTTTCGGAATTTTTCAACGCAATACGGGCTCCGGGAAAAATTCCAGAAACCAGGGCCAGATTTCAAAAATCTGGAAAGAGGATAGCCTTGGATTGCCCCAAATTTATGAAAAATTCTCCCGGAAGGATTTTCTGCTGAAAGTCCTGTGGAAGGGTCCCAGTAGAATCTGGGACAAAACGCGACGGGTTTCAGGTCAAACGGACGAGTATTCAGTCTGGAAAAAAATCAAACAGTTTCCCCACACAGGGGCGAACCTTCCTTTCGGCCCTGGCAATGATGAACAAAACATCTACTGCGAGTCATGTGGACCCAACTTTAGGCTGAAACCTTGGCCACAACACAGTAGAAACAATAAGGAACGCCTGGTAAAAATTTCAGATAAAAGGAATCCAAGGAATAGGTCCCGGACCGAGAGGAAACAAAATTGGAAAACTTGTTTCTCCAAAAACGAAACGTCCTGGCTTCTCCTCCTCATATCTTTTTCTGGAGTTTTGCTTTTGGACGTGCCTCCTTAGCTGGATGCAAACAACATATGAAGGTACTCGTGTGAATTTTTTCGGAATTTTTCAACGCAATACGGGCTCCGGGAAAAATTCCAGAAACCAGGGCCAGATTTCAAAAATCTGGAAAGAGGATAGCCTTGGATTGCCCCAAATTTATGAAAAATTCTCCCGGAAGGATTTTCTGCTGAAAGTCCTGTGGAAGGGTCCCAGTAGAATCTGGGACAAAACGCGACGGGTTTCAGGTCAAACGGACGAGTATTCAGTCTGGAAAAAAATCAAACAGTTTCCCCACACAGGGGCGAACCTTCCTTTCGGCCCTGGCAATGATGAACAAAACATCTACTGCGAGTCCTGTGGACCCAACTTTAGGCTGAAACCTTGGCCACAACACAGTAGAAACAATAAGGAACGCCTGGTAAAAATTTCAGATAAAAGGAATCCAAGGAATAGGTCCCGGACCGAGAGGAAACAAAATTGGAAAACTTGTTTCTCCGAAAACGAAACGTCCTGGCTTCTCCTCCTCATATCTTTTTCTTGAGTTTTGCTTTTGGACGTGCCTCCTTAGCTGGATGCAAACAACATATGAAGGTACTCGTGTGAATTTTTTCGGAATTTTTCAACGCAATACGGGCTCCGGGAAAAATTCCAGAAACCAGGGCCAGATTTCAAAAATCTGGAAAGAGGATAGCCTTGGATTGCCCCAAATTTATGAAAAATTCTCCCGGAAGGATTTTCTGCTGAAAGTCCTGTGGAAGGGTCCCAGTAGAATCTGGGACAAAACGCGACGGGTTTCAGGTCAAACGGACGAGTATTCAGTCTGGAAAAAAATCAAACAGTTTCCCCACACAGGGGCGAACCTTCCTTTCGGCCCTGGCAATGATGAACAAAACATCTACTGCGAGTCCTGTGGACCCAACTTTAGGCTGAAACCTTGGCCACAACACAGTAGAAACAATAAGGAACGCCTGGTAAAAATTTCAGATAAAAGGAATCCAAGGAATAGGTCCCGGACCGAGAGGAAACAAAATTGGAAAACTTGTTTCTCCGAAAACGAAACGTCCTGGCTTCTCCTCCTCATATCTTTTTCTTGAGTTTTGCTTTTGGACGTGCCTCCTTAGCTGGATGCAAACAACATATGAAGGTACTCGTGTGAATTTTTTCGGAATTTTTCAACGCAATACGGGCTCCGGGAAAAATTCCAGAAACCAGGGCCAGATTTCAAAAATCTGGAAAGAGGATAGCCTTGGATTGCCCCAAATTTATGAAAAATTCTCCCGGAAGGATTTTCTGCTGAAAGTCCTGTGGAAGGGTCCCAGTAGAATCTGGGACAAAACGCGACGGGTTTCAGGTCAAACGGACGAGTATTCAGTCTGGAAAAAAATCAAACAGTTTCCCCACACAGGGGCGAACCTTCCTTTCGGCCCTGGCAATGATGAACAAAACATCTACTGCGAGTCCTGTGGACCCAACTTTAGGCTGAAACCTTGGCCACAACACAGTAGAAACAATAAGGAACGCCTGGTAAAAATTTCAGATAAAAGGAATCCAAGGAATAGGTCCCGGACCGAGAGGAAACAAAATTGGAAAACTTGTTTCTCCGAAAACGAAACGTCCTGGCTTCTCCTCCTCATATCTTTTTCTTGAGTTTTGCTTTTGGACGTGCCTCCTTAGCTGGATGCAAACAACATATGAAGGTACTCGTGTGAATTTTTTCGGAATTTTTCAACGCAATACGGGCTCCGGGAAAAATTCCAGAAACCAGGGCCAGATTTCAAAAATCTGGAAAGAGGATAGCCTTGGATTGCCCCAAATTTATGAAAAATTCTCCCGGAAGGATTTTCTGCTGAAAGTCCTGTGGAAGGGTCCCAGTAGAATCTGGGACAAAACGCGACGGGTTTCAGGTCAAACGGACGAGTATTCAGTCTGGAAAAAAATCAAACAGTTTCCCCACACAGGGGCGAACCTTCCTTTCGGCCCTGGCAATGATGAACAAAACATCTACTGCGAGTCCTGTGGACCCAACTTTAGGCTGAAACCTTGGCCACAACACAGTAGAAACAATAAGGAACGCCTGGTAAAAATTTCAGATAAAAGGAATCCAAGGAATAGGTCCCGGACCGAGAGGAAACAAAATTGGAAAACTTGTTTCTCCGAAAACGAAACGTCCTGGCTTCTCCTCCTCATATCTTTTTCTTGAGTTTTGCTTTTGGACGTGCCTCCTTAGCTGGATGCAAACAACATATGAAGGTACTCGTGTGAATTTTTTCGGAATTTTTCAACGCAATACGGGCTCCGGGAAAAATTCCAGAAACCAGGGCCAGATTTCAAAAATCTGGAAAGAGGATAGCCTTGGATTGCCCCAAATTTATGAAAAATTCTCCCGGAAGGATTTTCTGCTGAAAGTCCTGTGGAAGGGTCCCAGTAGAATCTGGGACAAAACGCGACGGGTTTCAGGTCAAACGGACGAGTATTCAGTCTGGAAAAAAATCAAACAGTTTCCCCACACAGGGGCGAACCTTCCTTTCGGCCCTGGCAATGATGAACAAAACATCTACTGCGAGTCCTGTGGACCCAACTTTAGGCTGAAACCTTGGCCACAACACAGTAGAAACAATAAGGAACGCCTGGTAAAAATTTCAGATAAAAGGAATCCAAGGAATAGGTCCCGGACCGAGAGGAAACAAAATTGGAAAACTTGTTTCTCCGAAAACGAAACGTCCTGGCTTCTCCTCCTCATATCTTTTTCTTGAGTTTTGCTTTTGGACGTGCCTCCTTAGCTGGATGCAAACAACATATGAAGGTACTCGTGTGAATTTTTTCGGAATTTTTCAACGCAATACGGGCTCCGGGAAAAATTCCAGAAACCAGGGCCAGATTTCAAAAATCTGGAAAGAGGATAGCCTTGGATTGCCCCAAATTTATGAAAAATTCTCCCGGAAGGATTTTCTGCTGAAAGTCCTGTGGAAGGGTCCCAGTAGAATCTGGGACAAAACGCGACGGGTTTCAGGTCAAACGGACGAGTATTCAGTCTGGAAAAAAATCAAACAGTTTCCCCACACAGGGGCGAACCTTCCTTTCGGCCCTGGCAATGATGAACAAAACATCTACTGCGAGTCCTGTGGACCCAACTTTAGGCTGAAACCTTGGCCACAACACAGTAGAAACAATAAGGAACGCCTGGTAAAAATTTCAGATAAAAGGAATCCAAGGAATAGGTCCCGGACCGAGAGGAAACAAAATTGGAAAACTTGTTTCTCCGAAAACGAAACGTCCTGGCTTCTCCTCCTCATATCTTTTTCTTGAGTTTTGCTTTTGGACGTGCCTCCTTAGCTGGATGCAAACAACATATGAAGGTACTCGTGTGAATTTTTTCGGAATTTTTCAACGCAATACGGGCTCCGGGAAAAATTCCAGAAACCAGGGCCAGATTTCAAAAATCTGGAAAGAGGATAGCCTTGGATTGCCCCAAATTTATGAAAAATTCTCCCGGAAGGATTTTCTGCTGAAAGTCCTGTGGAAGGGTCCCAGTAGAATCTGGGACAAAACGCGACGGGTTTCAGGTCAAACGGACGAGTATTCAGTCTGGAAAAAAATCAAACAGTTTCCCCACACAGGGGCGAACCTTCCTTTCGGCCCTGGCAATGATGAACAAAACATCTACTGCGAGTCCTGTGGACCCAACTTTAGGCTGAAACCTTGGCCACAACACAGTAGAAACAATAAGGAACGCCTGGTAAAAATTTCAGATAAAAGGAATCCAAGGAATAGGTCCCGGACCGAGAGGAAACAAAATTGGAAAACTTGTTTCTCCGAAAACGAAACGTCCTGGCTTCTCCTCCTCATATCTTTTTCTTGAGTTTTGCTTTTGGACGTGCCTCCTTAGCTGGATGCAAACAACATATGAAGGTACTCGTGTGAATTTTTTCGGAATTTTTCAACGCAATACGGGCTCCGGGAAAAATTCCAGAAACCAGGGCCAGATTTCAAAAATCTGGAAAGAGGATAGCCTTGGATTGCCCCAAATTTATGAAAAATTCTCCCGGAAGGATTTTCTGCTGAAAGTCCTGTGGAAGGGTCCCAGTAGAATCTGGGACAAAACGCGACGGGTTTCAGGTCAAACGGACGAGTATTCAGTCTGGAAAAAAATCAAACAGTTTCCCCACACAGGGGCGAACCTTCCTTTCGGCCCTGGCAATGATGAACAAAACATCTACTGCGAGTCCTGTGGACCCAACTTTAGGCTGAAACCTTGGCCACAACACAGTAGAAACAATAAGGAACGCCTGGTAAAAATTTCAGATAAAAGGAATCCAAGGAATAGGTCCCGGACCGAGAGGAAACAAAATTGGAAAACTTGTTTCTCCGAAAACGAAACGTCCTGGCTTCTCCTCCTCATATCTTTTTCTTGAGTTTTGCTTTTGGACGTGCCTCCTTAGCTGGATGCAAACAACATATGAAGGTACTCGTGTGAATTTTTTCGGAATTTTTCAACGCAATACGGGCTCCGGGAAAAATTCCAGAAACCAGGGCCAGATTTCAAAAATCTGGAAAGAGGATAGCCTTGGATTGCCCCAAATTTATGAAAAATTCTCCCGGAAGGATTTTCTGCTGAAAGTCCTGTGGAAGGGTCCCAGTAGAATCTGGGACAAAACGCGACGGGTTTCAGGTCAAACGGACGAGTATTCAGTCTGGAAAAAAATCAAACAGTTTCCCCACACAGGGGCGAACCTTCCTTTCGGCCCTGGCAATGATGAACAAAACATCTACTGCGAGTCCTGTGGACCCAACTTTAGGCTGAAACCTTGGCCACAACACAGTAGAAACAATAAGGAACGCCTGGTAAAAATTTCAGATAAAAGGAATCCAAGGAATAGGTCCCGGACCGAGAGGAAACAAAATTGGAAAACTTGTTTCTCCGAAAACGAAACGTCCTGGCTTCTCCTCCTCATATCTTTTTCTTGAGTTTTGCTTTTGGACGTGCCTCCTTAGCTGGATGCAAACAACATATGAAGGTACTCGTGTGAATTTTTTCGGAATTTTTCAACGCAATACGGGCTCCGGGAAAAATTCCAGAAACCAGGGCCAGATTTCAAAAATCTGGAAAGAGGATAGCCTTGGATTGCCCCAAATTTATGAAAAATTCTCCCGGAAGGATTTTCTGCTGAAAGTCCTGTGGAAGGGTCCCAGTAGAATCTGGGACAAAACGCGACGGGTTTCAGGTCAAACGGACGAGTATTCAGTCTGGAAAAAAATCAAACAGTTTCCCCACACAGGGGCGAACCTTCCTTTCGGCCCTGGCAATGATGAACAAAACATCTACTGCGAGTCCTGTGGACCCAACTTTAGGCTGAAACCTTGGCCACAACACAGTAGAAACAATAAGGAACGCCTGGTAAAAATTTCAGATAAAAGGAATCCAAGGAATAGGTCCCGGACCGAGAGGAAACAAAATTGGAAAACTTGTTTCTCCGAAAACGAAACGTCCTGGCTTCTCCTCCTCATATCTTTTTCTTGAGTTTTGCTTTTGGACGTGCCTCCTTAGCTGGATGCAAACAACATATGAAGGTACTCGTGTGAATTTTTTCGGAATTTTTCAACGCAATACGGGCTCCGGGAAAAATTCCAGAAACCAGGGCCAGATTTCAAAAATCTGGAAAGAGGATAGCCTTGGATTGCCCCAAATTTATGAAAAATTCTCCCGGAAGGATTTTCTGCTGAAAGTCCTGTGGAAGGGTCCCAGTAGAATCTGGGACAAAACGCGACGGGTTTCAGGTCAAACGGACGAGTATTCAGTCTGGAAAAAAATCAAACAGTTTCCCCACACAGGGGCGAACCTTCCTTTCGGCCCTGGCAATGATGAACAAAACATCTACTGCGAGTCCTGTGGACCCAACTTTAGGCTGAAACCTTGGCCACAACACAGTAGAAACAATAAGGAACGCCTGGTAAAAATTTCAGATAAAAGGAATCCAAGGAATAGGTCCCGGACCGAGAGGAAACAAAATTGGAAAACTTGTTTCTCCGAAAACGAAACGTCCTGGCTTCTCCTCCTCATATCTTTTTCTTGAGTTTTGCTTTTGGACGTGCCTCCTTAGCTGGATGCAAACAACATATGAAGGTACTCGTGTGAATTTTTTCGGAATTTTTCAACGCAATACGGGCTCCGGGAAAAATTCCAGAAACCAGGGCCAGATTTCAAAAATCTGGAAAGAGGATAGCCTTGGATTGCCCCAAATTTATGAAAAATTCTCCCGGAAGGATTTTCTGCTGAAAGTCCTGTGGAAGGGTCCCAGTAGAATCTGGGACAAAACGCGACGGGTTTCAGGTCAAACGGACGAGTATTCAGTCTGGAAAAAAATCAAACAGTTTCCCCACACAGGGGCGAACCTTCCTTTCGGCCCTGGCAATGATGAACAAAACATCTACTGCGAGTGCTGTGGACCCAACTTTAGGCTGAAACCTTGGCCACAACACAGTAGAAACAATAAGGAACGCCTGGTAAAAATTTCAGATAAAAGGAATCCAAGGAATAGGTCCCGGACCGAGAGGAAACAAAATTGGAAAACTTGTTTCTCCGAAAACGAAACGTCCTGGCTTCTCCTCCTCATATCTTTTTCTTGAGTTTTGCTTTTGGACGTGCCTCCTTAGCTGGATGCAAACAACATATGAAGGTACTCGTGTGAATTTTTTCGGAATTTTTCAACGCAATACGGGCTCCGGGAAAAATTCCAGAAACCAGGGCCAGATTTCAAAAATCTGGAAAGAGGATAGCCTTGGATTGCCCCAAATTTATGAAAAATTCTCCCGGAAGGATTTTCTGCTGAAAGTCCTGTGGAAGGGTCCCAGTAGAATCTGGGACAAAACGCGACGGGTTTCAGGTCAAACGGACGAGTATTCAGTCTGGAAAAAAATCAAACAGTTTCCCCACACAGGGGCGAACCTTCCTTTCGGCCCTGGCAATGATGAACAAAACATCTACTGCGAGTGCTGTGGACCCAACTTTAGGCTGGAACCTTGGCCACAACCCAGTAGAAACAATAAGGAACGAATGGTAAAAATTTCAGATAAAAGGAATCCAAGGAATAGGTCCCGGACCGAGAGGAAACAAAATTGGAAAACTTGTTTCTCCGAAAACGAAACGTCCTGGCTTCTCCTCCTCGTATCTTTTTCTTGAGTTTTGCTTTTGGACGTGCCTCCTTAGCTGGATGCAAACAACATATGAAGGTACTCGTGTGAATTTTTTCGGAATTTTTCAACGCAATACGGGCTCCGGGAAAAATTCCAGAAACCAGGGCCAGATTTCAAAAATCTGGAAAGAGGATAGCCTTGGATTGCCCCAAATTCATGAAAAATTCTCCCGGAAGGATTTTCTGCTGAAAGTCCTGTGGAAGGGTCCCAGTAGAATCTGGGACAAAACGCGACGGGTTTCAGGTCAAACGGACGAGTATTCAGTCTGGAAAAAAATCAAACAGTTTCCCCACACAGGGGCGAACCTTCCTTTCGGCCCTGGCAATGATGAACAAAACATCTACTAC
Source organism: Phaseolus coccineus (assembly GCA_037954025.1). Taxonomy (NCBI): domain Eukaryota; kingdom Viridiplantae; phylum Streptophyta; class Magnoliopsida; order Fabales; family Fabaceae; genus Phaseolus; species Phaseolus coccineus. The sequence goes on from CM075677.1 coordinate 60,436,568, forward strand.
GAGTCCTGTGGACCCAACTTTAGGCTGGAACCTTGGCCACAACACAGTAGAAACAATAAGGAACGTCTGGTAAAAATTTCAGATAAAAGGAATCCAAGGAATAGGTCCCGGACCGAGAGGAAACAAAATTGGAAAACTTGTTTCTCCGAAAACGAAACGTCCTGGCTTCTCCTCCTCGTATCTTTTTCTTGAGTTTTGCTTTTGGACGTGCCTCCTTAGCTGGATGCAAACAACATATGAAGGTACTCGTGTGAATTTTTTCGGAATTTTTCAACGCAATACGGGCTCCGGGAAAAATTCCAGAAACCAGGGCCAGATTTCAAAAATCTGGAAAGAGGATAGCCTTGGATTGCCCCAAATTCATGAAAAATTCTCCCGGAAGGATTTTCTGCTGAAAGTCCTGTGGAAGGGTCCCAGTAGAATCTGGGACAAAACGCGACGGGTTTCAGGTCAAACGGACGAGTATTCAGTCTGGAAAAAAATCAAACAGTTTCCCCACACAGGGGCGAACCTTCCTTTCGGCCCTGGCAATGATGAACAAACATCTACTGCGAGTGCTGTGGACCCAACTTTAGGCTGGAACCTTGGCCACAACACAGTAGAAACAATAAGGAACGTCTGGTAAAAATTTCAGATAAAAGGAATCCAAGGAATAGGTCCCGGACCGAGAGGAAACAAAATTGGAAAACTTGTTTCTCCGAAAACGAAACGTCCTGGCTTCTCCTCCTCGTATCTTTTTCTTGAGTTTTGCTTTTGGACGTGCCTCCTTAGCTGGATGCAAACAACATATGAAGGTACTCGTGTGAATTTTTTCGGAATTTTTCAACGCAATACGGGCTCCGGGAAAAATTCCAGAAACCAGGGCCAGATTTCAAAAATCTGGAAAGAGGATAGCCTTGGATTGCCCCAAATTTATGAAATATTCTCCCGGAAGGATTTTCTGCTGAAAGTCCTGTGGAAGGGTCCCAGTAGAATCTGGGACAAAACGCGACGGGTTTCAGGTCAAACGGACGAGTATTCAGTCTGGAAAAAAATCAAACAGTTTCCCCACACAGGGGCGAACCTTCCTTTCGGCCCTGGCAATGATGAACAAACATCTACTGCGAGTCCTGTGGACCCAACTTTAGGCTGAAACCTTGGCCACAACACAGTAGAAACAATAAGGAACGCCTGGTAAAAATTTCAGATAAAAGGAATCCAAGGAATAGGTCCCGGACCGAGAGGAAACAAAATTGGAAAACTTGTTTCTCCGAAAACGAAACGTCCTGGCTTCTCCTCCTCATATCTTTTTCTTGAGTTTTGCTTTTGGACGTGCCTCCTTAGCTGGATGCAAACAACATATGAAGGTACTCGTGTGAATTTTTTCGGAATTTTTCAACGCAATACGGGCTCCGGGAAAAATTCCAGAAACCAGGGCCAGATTTCAAAAATCTGGAAAGAGGATAGCCTTGGATTGCCCCAAATTTATGAAATATTCTCCCGGAAGGATTTTCTGCTGAAAGTCCTGTGGAAGGGTCCCAGTAGAATCTGGGACAAAACGCGACGGGTTTCAGGTCAAACGGACGAGTATTCAGTCTGGAAAAAAATAAAACAGTTTCCCCACACAGGGGCGAACCTTCCTTTCGGCCCTGGCAATGATGAACAAAACATCTACTGCGAGTGCTGTGGACCCAACTTTAGGCTGGAACCTTGGCCACAACACAGTAGAAACAATAAGGAACGTCTGGTAAAAATTTCAGATAAAAGGAATCCAAGGAATAGGTCCCGGACCGAGAGGAAACAAAATTGGAAAACTTGTTTCTCCGAAAACGAAACGTCCTGGCTTCTCCTCCTCGTATCTTTTTCTTGAGTTTTGCTTTTGGACGTGCCTCCTTAGCTGGATGCAAACAACATATGAAGGTACTCGTGTGAATTTTTTCGGAATTTTTCAACGCAATACGGGCTCCGGGAAAAATTCCAGAAACCAGGGCCAGATTTCAAAAATCTGGAAAGAGGATAGCCTTGGATTGCCCCAAATTCATGAAAAATTCTCCCGGAAGGATTTTCTGCTGAAAGTCCTGTGGAAGGGTCCCAGTAGAATCTGGGACAAAACGCGACGGGTTTCAGGTCAAACGGACGAGTATTCAGTCTGGAAAAAAATCAAACAGTTTCCCCACACAGGGGCGAACCTTCCTTTCGGCCCTGGCAATGATGAACAAAACATCTACTGCGAGTGCTGTGGACCCAACTTTAGGCTGGAACCTTGGCCACAACACAGTAGAAACAATAAGGAACGTCTGGTAAAAATTTCAGATAAAAGGAATCCAAGGAATAGGTCCCGGACCGAGAGGAAACAAAATTGGAAAACTTGTTTCTCCGAAAACGAAACGTCCTGGCTTCTCCTCCTCGTATCTTTTTCTTGAGTTTTGCTTTTGGACGTGCCTCCTTAGCTGGATGCAAACAACATATGAAGGTACTCGTGTGAATTTTTTCGGAATTTTTCAACGCAATACGGGCTCCGGGAAAAATTCCAGAAACCAGGGCCAGATTTCAAAAATCTGGAAAGAGGATAGCCTTGGATTGCCCCAAATTCATGAAAAATTCTCCCGGAAGGATTTTCTGCTGAAAGTCCTGTGGAAGGGTCCCAGTAGAATCTGGGACAAAACGCGACGGGTTTCAGGTCAAACGGACGAGTATTCAGTCTGGAAAAAAATCAAACAGTTTCCCCACACAGGGGCGAACCTTCCTTTCGGCCCTGGCAATGATGAACAAAACATCTACTGCGAGTGCTGTGGACCCAACTTTAGGCTGGAACCTTGGCCACAACACAGTAGAAACAATAAGGAACGTCTGGTAAAAATTTCAGATAAAAGGAATCCAAGGAATAGGTCCCGGACCGAGAGGAAACAAAATTGGAAAACTTGTTTCTCCGAAAACGAAACGTCCTGGCTTCTCCTCCTCGTATCTTTTTCTTGAGTTTTGCTTTTGGACGTGCCTCCTTAGCTGGATGCAAACAACATATGAAGGTACTCGTGTGAATTTTTTCGGAATTTTTCAACGCAATACGGGCTCCGGGAAAAATTCCAGAAACCAGGGCCAGATTTCAAAAATCTGGAAAGAGGATAGCCTTGGATTGCCCCAAATTCATGAAAAATTCTCCCGGAAGGATTTTCTGCTGAAAGTCCTGTGGAAGGGTCCCAGTAGAATCTGGGACAAAACGCGACGGGTTTCAGGTCAAACGGACGAGTATTCAGTCTGGAAAAAAATCAAACAGTTTCCCCACACAGGGGCGAACCTTCCTTTCGGCCCTGGCAATGATGAACAAAACATCTACTGCGAGTGCTGTGGACCCAACTTTAGGCTGGAACCTTGGCCACAACACAGTAGAAACAATAAGGAACGTCTGGTAAAAATTTCAGATAAAAGGAATCCAAGGAATAGGTCCCGGACCGAGAGGAAACAAAATTGGAAAACTTGTTTCTCCGAAAACGAAACGTCCTGGCTTCTCCTCCTCGTATCTTTTTCTTGAGTTTTGCTTTTGGACGTGCCTCCTTAGCTGGATGCAAACAACATATGAAGGTACTCGTGTGAATTTTTTCGGAATTTTTCAACGCAATACGGGCTCCGGGAAAAATTCCAGAAACCAGGGCCAGATTTCAAAAATCTAAAAAGAGGATAGCCTTGGATTGCCCCAAATTCATGAAAAATTCTCCCGGAAGGATTTTCTGCTGAAAGTCCTGTGGAAGGGTCCCAGTAGAATCTGGGACAAAACGCGACGGGTTTCAGGTCAAACGGACGAGTATTCAGTCTGGAAAAAAATCAAACAGTTTCCCCACACAGGGGCGAACCTTCCTTTCGGCCCTGGCAATGATGAACAAAACATCTACTGCGAGTCCTGTGGACCCAACTTTAGGCTGAAACCTTGGCCACAACACAGTAGAAACAATAAGGAACGCCTGGTAAAAATTTCAGATAAAAGGAATCCAAGGAATAGGTCCCGGACCGAGAGGAAACAAAATTGGAAAACTTGTTTCTCCGAAAACGAAACGTCCTGGCTTCTCCTCCTCATATCTTTTTCTTGAGTTTTGCTTTTGGACGTGCCTCCTTAGCTGGATGCAAACAACATATGAAGGTACTCGTGTGAATTTTTTTGGAATTTTTCAACGCAATACGGGCTCCGGGAAAAATTCCAGAAACCAGGGCCAGATTTCAAAAATCTGGAAAGAGGATAACCTTGGATTGCCCCAAATTTATGAAAAATTCTCCCGGAAGGATTTTCTGCTGAAAGTCCTGTGGAAGGGTCCCAGTAGAATCTGGGACAAAACGCGACGGGTTTCAGGTCAAACGGACGAGTATTCAGTCTGGAAAAAAATCAAACAGTTTCCCCACACAGGGGCGAACCTTCCTTTCGGCCCTGGCAATGATGAACAAAACATCTACTGCGAGTGCTGTGGACCCAACTTTAGGCTGGAACCTTGGCCACAACACAGTAGAAACAATAAGGAACGCCTGGTAAAAATTTCAGATAAAAGGAATCCAAGGAATAGGTCCCGGACCGAGAGGAAACAAAATTGGAAAACTTGTTTCTCCGAAAACGAAACGTCCTGGCTTCTCCCCCTCGTATCTTTTTCTTGACTTTTGCTTTTGGACGTGCCTCCTTAGCTGGATGCAAACAACATATGAAGGTACTCGTGTGAATTTTTTCGGAATTTTTCAACGCAATACGGGCTCCGGGAAAAATTCCAGAAACCAGGGCCAGATTTCAAAAATCTGGAAAGAGGATAGCCTTGGATTGCCCCAAATTTATGAAAAATTCTCCCGGAAGGATTTTCTGCTGAAAGTCCTGTGGAAGGGTCCCAGTAGAATCTGGGACAAAACGCGACGGGTTTCAGGTCAAACGGACGAGTATTCAGTCTGGAAAAAAATCAAACAGTGTCCCCACACAGGGGCGAACCTTCCTTTCGGCCCTGGCAATGATGAACAAAACATCTACTGCGAGTGCTGTGGACCCAACTTTAGGCTGGAACCTTGGCCACAACACAGTAGAAACAATAAGGAACGTCTGGTAAAAATTTCAGATAAAAGGAATCCAAGGAATAGGTCCCGGACCGAGAGGAAACAAAACTGGAAAACTTGTTTCTCCGAAAACGAAACGTCCTGGCTTCTCCTCCTCGTATCTTTTTCTTGAGTTTTGCTTTTGGACGTGCCTCCTTAGCTGGATGCAAACAACATATGAAGGTACTCGTGTGAATTTTTTCGGAATTTTTCAACGCAATACGGGCTCCGGGAAAAATTCCAGAAACCAGGGCCAGATTTCAAAAATCTGGAAAGAGGATAGCCTTGGATTGCCCCAAATTTATGAAAAATTCTCCCGGAAGGATTTTCTGCTGAAAGTCCTGTGGAAGGGTCCCAGTAGAATCTGGGACAAAACGCGACGGGTTTCAGGTCAAACGGACGAGTATTCAGTCTGGAAAAAAATCAAACAGTTTCCCCACACAGGGGCGAACCTTCCTTTCGGCCCTGGCAATGATGAACAAAACATCTACTGCGAGTCCTGTGGACCCAACTTTAGGCTGAAACCTTGGCCACAACACAGTAGAAACAATAAGGAACGTCTGGTAAAAATTTCAGATAAAAGGAATCCAAGGAATAGGTCCCGGACCGAGAGGAAACAAAATTGGAAAACTTGTTTCTCCGAAAACGAAACGTCCTGGCTTCTCCTCCTCGTATCTTTTTCTTGAGTTTTGCTTTTGGACGTGCCTCCTTAGCTGGATGCAAAAAACATATGAAGGTACTCGTGTGAATTTTTTCGGAATTTTTAGACGCAATACGGGCTCCGGGAAAAATTCCAGAAACCAGGGCCAGATTTCAAAAATCTGGAAAGAGGATAGACTTGGATTGCCCCAAATTTATGAAAAATTCTCCCGGAAGGATTTTCTGCTGAAAGTCCTGTGGAAGGGTCCCAGTAGAATCTGGGACAAAACGCGACGGGTTTCAGGTCAAACGGACGAGTATTCAGTCTGGAAAAAAATAAAACAGTTTCCCCACACAGGGGCGAACCTTCCTTTCGGCCCTGGCAATGATGAACAAAACATCTACTGCGAGTGCTGTGGACCCAACTTTAGGCTGGAACCTTGGCCACAACACAGTAGAAACAATAAGGAACGTCTGGTAAAAATTTCAGATAAAAGGAATCCAAGGAATAGGTCCCGGACCGAGAGGAAACAAAATTGGAAAACTTGTTTCTCCGAAAACGAAACGTCCTGGCTTCTCCTCCTCGTATCTTTTTCTTGAGTTTTGCTTTTGGACGTGCCTCCTTAGCTGGATGCAAACAACATATGAAGGTACTCGTGTGAATTTTTTCAAAATTTTTAGACGCAATACGGGCTCCGGGAAAAATTCCAGAAACCAGGGCCAGATTTCAAAAATCTGGAAAGAGGATAGACTTGGATTGCCCCAAATTTATGAAAAATTCTCCCGGAAGGATTTTCTGCTGAAAGTCCTGTGGAAGGGTCCCAGTAGAATCTGGGACAAAACGCGACGGGTTTCAGGTCAAACGGACGAGTATTCAGTCTGGAAAAAAATCAAACAGTTTCCCCACACAGGGGCGAACCTTCCTTTCGGCCCTGGCAATGATGAACAAAACATCTACTGCGAGTCCTGTGGACCCAACTTTAGGCTGAAACCTTGGCCACAACACAGTAGAAACAATAAGGAACGTCTGGTAAAAATTTCAGATAAAAGGAATCCAAGGAATAGGTCCCGGACCGAGAGGAAACAAAATTGGAAAACTTGTTTCTCCGAAAACGAAACGTCCTAGCTTCTCCTCCTCGTATCTTTTTCTTGAGTTTTGCTTTTGGACGTGCCTCCTTAGCTGGATGCAAACAACATATGAAGGTACTCGTGTGAATTTTTTCGGAATTTTTCAACGCAATACGGGCTCCGGGAAAAATTCCAGAAACCAGGGCCAGATTTCAAAAATCTGGAAAGAGGATAGCCTTGGATTGCCCCAAATTTATGAAAAATTCTCCCGGAAGCATTTTCTGCTGAAAGTCCTGTGGAAGGGTCCCAGTAGAATCTGGGACAAAAACGCGACGGGTTTCAGGTCAAACGGACGAGTATTCAGTCTGGAAAAAAATCAAACAGTTTCCCCACACAGGGGCGAACCTTCCTTTCGGCCCTGGCAATGATGAACAAAACATCTACTGCGAGTCCTGTGGACCCAACTTTAGGCTGAAACCTTGGCCACAACACAGTAGAAACAATAAGGAACGTCTGGTAAAAATTTCAGATAAAAGGAATCCAAGGAATAGGTCCCGGACCGAGAGGAAACAAAATTGGAAAACTTGTTTCTCCGAAAACGAAACGTCCTGGCTTCTCCTCCTCGTATCTTTTTCTTGAGTTTTGCTTTTGGACGTGCCTCCTTAGCTGGATGCAAACAACATATGAAGGTACTCGTGTGAATTTTTTCGGAATTTTTCAACGCAATACGGGCTCCGGGAAAAATTCCAGAAACCAGGGCCAGATTTCAAAAATCTGGAAAGAGGATAGCCTTGGATTGCCCCAAATTTATGAAAAATTCTCCCGGAAGGATTTTCTGCTGAAAGTCCTGTGGAAGGGTCCCAGTAGAATCTGGGACAAAACGCGACGGGTTTCAGGTCAAACGGACGAGTATTCAGTCTGGAAAAAAATCAAACAGTTTCCCCACACAGGGGCGAACCTTCCTTTCGGCCCTGGCAATGATGAACAAAACATCTACTGCGAGTCCTGTGGACCCAACTTTAGGCTGAAACCTTGGCCACAACACAGTAGAAACAATAAGGAACGTCTGGTAAAAATTTCAGATAAAAGGAATCCAAGGAATAGGTCCCGGACCGAGAGGAAACAAAATTGGAAAACTTGTTTCTCCGAAAACGAAACGTCCTGGCTTCTCCTCCTCGTATCTTTTTCTTGAGTTTTGCTTTTGGACGTGCCTCCTTAGCTGGATGCAAACAACATATGAAGGTACTCGTGTGAATTTTTTCGGAATTTTTCAACGCAATACGGGCTCCGGGAAAAATTCCAGAAACCAGGGCCAGATTTCAAAAATCTGGAAAGAGGATAGCCTTGGATTGCCCCAAATTTATGAAAAATTCTCCCGGAAGGATTTTCTGCTGAAAGTCCTGTGGAAGGGTCCCAGTAGAATCTGGGACAAAACGCGACGGGTTTCAGGTCAAACGGACGAGTATTCAATCTGGAAAAAAATCAAACAGTTTCCCCACACAGGGGCGAACCTTCCTTTCGGCCCTGGCAATGATGAACAAAACATCTACTGCGAGTGCTGTGGACCCAACTTTAGGCTGGAACCTTGGCCACAACACAGTAGAAACAATAAGGAACGCCTGGTAAAAATTTCAGATAAAAGGAATCCAAGGAATAGGTCCCGGACCGAGAGGAAACAAAATTGGAAAACTTGTTTCTCCGAAAACGAAACGTCCTGGCTTCTCCTCCTCGTATCTTTTTCTTGAGTTTTGCTTTTGGACGTGCCTCCTTAGCTGGATGCAAACAACATATGAAGGTACTCGTGTGAATTTTTTCGGAATTTTTCAACGCAATACGGGCTCCGGGAAAAATTCCAGAAACCAGGGCCAGATTTCAAAAATCTGGAAAGAGGATAGCCTTGGATTGCCCCAAATTTATGAAAAATTCTCCCGGAAGGATTTTCTGCTGAAAGTCCTGTGGAAGGGTCCCAGTAGAATCTGGGACAAAACGCGACGGGTTTCAGGTCAAACGGACGAGTATTCAGTCTGGAAAAAAATCAAACAGTTTCCCCACACAGGGGCGAACCTTCCTTTCGGCCCTGGCAATGATGAACAAAACATCTACTGCGAGTCCTGTGGACCCAACTTTAGGCTGAAACCTTGGCCACAACACAGTAGAAACAATAAGGAACGTCTGGTAAAAATTTCAGATAAAAGGAATCCAAGGAATAGGTCCCGGACCGAGAGGAAACAAAATTGGAAAACTTGTTTCTCCGAAAACGAAACGTCCTGGCTTCTCCTCCTCGTATCTTTTTCTTGAGTTTTGCTTTTGGACGTGCCTCCTTAGCTGGATGCAAACAACATATGAAGGTACTCGTGTGAATTTTTTCGGAATTTTTAGACGCAATACGGGCTCCGGGAAAAATTCCAGAAACCAGGGCCAGATTTCAAAAATCTGGAAAGAGGATAGCCTTGGATTGCCCCAAATTTATGAAAAATTCTCCCGGAAGGATTTTCTGCTGAAAGTCCTGTGGAAGGGTCCCAGTAGAATCTGGGACAAAACGCGACGGGTTTCAGGTCAAACGGACGAGTATTCAGTCTGGAAAAAAATCAAACAGTTTCCCCACACGGGGGCGAACCTTCCTTTCGGCCCTGGCAATGATGAACAAAACATCTACTGCGAGTCCTGTGGACCCAACTTTAGGCTGAAACCTTGGCCACAACACAGTAGAAACAATAAGGAACGTCTGGTAAAAATTTCAGATAAAAGGAATCCAAGGAATAGGTCCCGGACCGAGAGGAAACAAAATTGGAAAACTTGTTTCTCCGAAAACGAAACGTCCTGGCTTCTCCTCCTCGTATCTTTTTCTTGAGTTTTGCTTTTGGACGTGCCTCCTTAGCTGGATGCAAACAACATATGAAGGTACTCGTGTGAATTTTTTCGGAATTTTTCAACGCAATACGGGCTCCGGGAAAAATTCCAGAAACCAGGGCCAGATTTCAAAAATCTGGAAAGAGGATAGCCTTGGATTGCCCCAAATTTATGAAAAATTCTCCCGGAAGGATTTTCTGCTGAAAGTCCTGTGGAAGGGTCCCAGTAGAATCTGGGACAAAACGCGACGGGTTTCAGGTCAAACGGACGAGTATTCAGTCTGGAAAAAAATCAAACAGTTTCCCCACACAGGGGCGAACCTTCCTTTCGGCCCTGGCAATGATGAACAAAACATCTACTGCGAGTCCTGTGGACCCAACTTTAGGCTGAAACCTTGGCCACAACACAGTAGAAACAATAAGGAACGTCTGGTAAAAATTTCAGATAAAAGGAATCCAAGGAATAGGTCCCGGACCGAGAGGAAACAAAACTGGAAAACTTGTTTCTCCGAAAACGAAACGTCCTGGCTTCTCCTCCTCGTATCTTTTTCTTGAGTTTTGCTTTTGGACGTGCCTCCTTAGCTGGATGCAAACAACATATGAAGGTACTCGTGTGAATTTTTTCGGAATTTTTCAACGCAATACGGGCTCCGGGAAAAATTCCAGAAACCAGGGCCAGATTTCAAAAATCTGGAAAGAGGATAGCCTTGGATTGCCCCAAATTTATGAAAAATTCTCCCGGAAGGATTTTCTGCTGAAAGTCCTGTGGAAGGGTCCCAGTAGAATCTGGGACAAAACGCGACGGGTTTCAGGTCAAACGGACGAGTATTCAGTCTGGAAAAAAATCAAACAGTTTCCCCACACAGGGGCGAACCTTCCTTTCGGCCCTGGCAATGATGAACAAAACATCTACTGCGAGTCCTGTGGACCCAACTTTAGGCTGAAACCTTGGCCACAACACAGTAGAAACAATAAGGAACGTCTGGTAAAAATTTCAGATAAAAGGAATCCAAGGAATAGGTCCCGGACCGAGAGGAAACAAAATTGGAAAACTTGTTTCTCCGAAAACGAAACGTCCTGGCTTCTCCTCCTCGTATCTTTTTCTTGAGTTTTGCTTTTGGACGTGCCTCCTTAGCTGGATGCAAACAACATATGAAGGTACTCGTGTGAATTTTTTCGGAATTTTTCAACGCAATACGGGCTCCGGGAAAAATTCCAGAAACCAGGGCCAGATTTCAAAAATCTGGAAAGAGGATAGCCTTGGATTGCCCCAAATTTATGAAAAATTCTCCCGGAAGGATTTTCTGCTGAAAGTCCTGTGGAAGGGTCCCAGTAGAATCTGGGACAAAACGCGACGGGTTTCAGGTCAAACGGACGAGTATTCAGTCTGGAAAAAAATCAAACAGTTTCCCCACACGGGGGCGAACCTTCCTTTCGGCCCTGGCAATGATGAACAAAACATCTACTGCGAGTCCTGTGGACCCAACTTTAGGCTGAAACCTTGGCCACAACACAGTAGAAACAATAAGGAACGTCTGGTAAAAATTTCAGATAAAAGGAATCCAAGGAATAGGTCCCGGACCGAGAGGAAACAAAATTGGAAAACTTGTTTCTCCGAAAACGAAACGTCCTGGCTTCTCCTCCTCGTATCTTTTTCTTGAGTTTTGCTTTTGGACGTGCCTCCTTAGCTGGATGCAAACAACATATGAAGGTACTCGTGTGAATTTTTTCGGAATTTTTCAACGCAATACGGGCTCCGGGAAAAATTCCAGAAACCAGGGCCAGATTTCAAAAATCTGGAAAGAGGATAGCCTTGGATTGCCCCAAATTTATGAAAAATTCTCCCGGAAGGATTTTCTGCTGAAAGTCCTGTGGAAGGGTCCCAGTAGAATCTGGGACAAAACGCGACGGGTTTCAGGTCAAACGGACGAGTATTCAGTCTGGAAAAAAATCAAACAGTTTCCCCACACAGGGGCGAACCTTCCTTTCGGCCCTGGCAATGATGAACAAAACATCTACTGCGAGTCCTGTGGACCCAACTTTAGGCTGAAACCTTGGCCACAACACAGTAGAAACAATAAGGAACGTCTGGTAAAAATTTCAGATAAAAGGAATCCAAGGAATAGGTCCCGGACCGAGAGGAAACAAAACTGGAAAACTTGTTTCTCCGAAAACGAAACGTCCTGGCTTCTCCTCCTCGTATCTTTTTCTTGAGTTTTGCTTTTGGACGTGCCTCCTTAGCTGGATGCAAACAACATATGAAGGTACTCGTGTGAATTTTTTCGGAATTTTTAGACGCAATACGGGCTCCGGGAAAAATTCCAGAAACCAGGGCCAGATTTCAAAAATCTGGAAAGAGGATAGCCTTGGATTGCCCCAAATTTATGAAAAATTCTCCCGGAAGGATTTTCTGCTGAAAGTCCTGTGGAAGGGTCCCAGTAGAATCTGGGACAAAACGCGACGGGTTTCAGGTCAAACGGACGAGTATTCAGTCTGGAAAAAAATCAAACAGTTTCCCCACACAGGGGCGAACCTTCCTTTCGGCCCTGGCAATGATGAACAAAACATCTACTGCGAGTCCTGTGGACCCAACTTTAGGCTGAAACCTTGGCCACAACACAGTAGAAACAATAAGGAACGTCTGGTAAAAATTTCAGATAAAAGGAATCCAAGGAATAGGTCCCGGACCGAGAGGAAACAAAACTGGAAAACTTGTTTCTCCGAAAACGAAACGTCCTGGCTTCTCCTCCTCGTATCTTTTTCTTGAGTTTTGCTTTTGGACGTGCCTCCTTAGCTGGATGCAAACAACATATGAAGGTACTCGTGTGAATTTTTTCGGAATTTTTCAACGCAATACGGGCTCCGGGAAAAATTCCAGAAACCAGGGCCAGATTTCAAAAATCTGGAAAGAGGATAGCCTTGGATTGCCCCAAATTTATGAAAAATTCTCCCGGAAGGATTTTCTGCTGAAAGTCCTGTGGAAGGGTCCCAGTAGAATCTGGGACAAAACGCGACGGGTTTCAGGTCAAACGGACGAGTATTCAGTCTGGAAAAAAATCAAACAGTTTCCCCACACAGGGGCGAACCTTCCTTTCGGCCCTGGCAATGATGAACAAAACATCTACTGCGAGTCCTGTGGACCCAACTTTAGGCTGAAACCTTGGCCACAACACAGTAGAAACAATAAGGAACGTCTGGTAAAAATTTCAGATAAAAGGAATCCAAGGAATAGGTCCCGGACCGAGAGGAAACAAAATTGGAAAACTTGTTTCTCCGAAAACGAAACGTCCTGGCTTCTCCTCCTCGTATCTTTTTCTTGAGTTTTGCTTTTGGACGTGCCTCCTTAGCTGGATGCAAACAACATATGAAGGTACTCGTGTGAATTTTTTCGGAATTTTTAGACGCAATACGGGCTCCGGGAAAAATTCCAGAAACCAGGGCCAGATTTCAAAAATCTGGAAAGAGGATAGCCTTGGATTGCCCCAAATTTATGAAAAATTCTCCCGGAAGGATTTTCTGCTGAAAGTCCTGTGGAAGGGTCCCAGTAGAATCTGGGACAAAACGCGACGGGTTTCAGGTCAAACGGACGAGTATTCAGTCTGGAAAAAAATCAAACAGTTTCCCCACACGGGGGCGAACCTTCCTTTCGGCCCTGGCAATGATGAACAAAACATCTACTGCGAGTCCTGTGGACCCAACTTTAGGCTGAAACCTTGGCCACAACACAGTAGAAACAATAAGGAACGTCTGGTAAAAATTTCAGATAAAAGGAATCCAAGGAATAGGTCCCGGACCGAGAGGAAACAAAATTGGAAAACTTGTTTCTCCGAAAACGAAACGTCCTGGCTTCTCCTCCTCGTATCTTTTTCTTGAGTTTTGCTTTTGGACGTGCCTCCTTAGCTGGATGCAAACAACATATGAAGGTACTCGTGTGAATTTTTTCGGAATTTTTCAACGCAATACGGGCTCCGGGAAAAATTCCAGAAACTAGGGCCAGATTTCAAAAATCTGGAAAGAGGATAGCCTTGGATTGCCCCAAATTTATGAAAAATTCTCCCGGAAGGATTTTCTGCTGAAAGTCCTGTGGAAGGGTCCCAGTAGAATCTGGGACAAAACGCGACGGGTTTCAGGTCAAACGGACGAGTATTCAGTCTGGAAAAAAATCAAACAGTTTCCCCACACAGGGGCGAACCTTCCTTTCGGCCCTGGCAATGATGAACAAAACATCTACTGCGAGTCCTGTGGACCCAACTTTAGGCTGAAACCTTGGCCACAACACAGTAGAAACAATAAGGAACGTCTGGTAAAAATTTCAGATAAAAGGAATCCAAGGAATAGGTCCCGGACCGAGAGGAAACAAAACTGGAAAACTTGTTTCTCCGAAAACGAAACGTCCTGGCTTCTCCTCCTCGTATCTTTTTCTTGAGTTTTCCTTTTGGACGTGCCTCCTTAGCTGGATGCAAACAACATATGAAGGTACTCGTGTGAATTTTTTCGGAATTTTTCAACGCAATACGGGCTCCGGGAAAAATTCCAGAAACCAGGGCCAGATTTCAAAAATCTGGAAAGAGGATAGCCTTGGATTGCCCCAAATTTATGAAAAATTCTCCCGGAAGGATTTTCTGCTGAAAGTCCTGTGGAAGGGTCCCAGTAGAATCTGGGACAAAACGCGACGGGTTTCAGGTCAAACGGACGAGTATTCAGTCTGGAAAAAAATCAAACAGTTTCCCCACACAGGGGCGAACCTTCCTTTCGGCCCTGGCAATGATGAACAAAACATCTACTGCGAGTCCTGTGGACCCAACTTTAGGCTGAAACCTTGGCCACAACACAGTAGAAACAATAAGGAACGTCTGGTAAAAATTTCAGATAAAAGGAATCCAAGGAATAGGTCCCGGACCGAGAGTAAACAAAATTGGAAAACTTGTTTCTCCGAAAACGAAACGTCCTGGCTTCTCCTCCTCGTATCTTTTTCTTGAGTTTTGCTTTTGGACGTGCCTCCTTAGCTGGATGCAAACAACATATGAAGGTACTCGTGTGAATTTTTTCGGAATTTTTAGACGCAATACGGGCTCCGGGAAAAATTCCAGAAACCAGGGCCAGATTTCAAAAATCTGGAAAGAGGATAGCCTTGGATTGCCCCAAATTTATGAAAAATTCTCCCGGAAGGATTTTCTGCTGAAAGTCCTGTGGAAGGGTCCCAGTAGAATCTGGGACAAAACGCGACGGGTTTCAGGTCAAACGGACGAGTATTCAGTCTGGAAAAAAATCAAACAGTTTCCCCACACGGGGGCGAACCTTCCTTTCGGCCCTGGCAATGATGAACAAAACATCTACTGCGAGTCCTGTGGACCCAACTTTAGGCTGAAACCTTGGCCACAACACAGTAGAAACAATAAGGAACGTCTGGTAAAAATTTCAGATAAAAGGAATCCAAGGAATAGGTCCCGGACCGAGAGGAAACAAAATTGGAAAACTTGTTTCTCCGAAAACGAAACGTCCTGGCTTCTCCTCCTCGTATCTTTTTCTTGAGTTTCGCTTTTGGACGTGCCTCCTTAGCGGGATGCAAACAACATATGAAGGTACTCGTGTGAATTTTTTCGGAATTTTTCAACGCAATACGGGCTCCGGGAAAAATTCCAGAAACTAGTGCCAGATTTCAAAAATCTGGAAAGAGGATAGCCTTGGATTGCCCCAAATTTATGAAAAATTCTCCCGGAAGGATTTTCTGCTGAAAGTCCTGTGGAAGGGTCCCAGTAGAATCTGGGACAAAACGCGACGGGTTTCAGGTCAAACAGACGAGTATTCAGTCTGGAAAAAAATCAAACAGTTTCCCCACACAGGGGCGAACCTTCCTTTCGGCCCTGGCAATGATGAACAAAACATCTACTGCGAGTGCTGTGGACCCAACTTTAGGCTGGAACCTTGGCCACAACACAGTAGAAACAATAAGGAACGTCTGGTAAAAATTTCAGATAAAAGGAATCCAAGGAATAGGTCCCGGACCGAGAGGAAACAAAACTGGAAAACTTGTTTCTCCGAAAACGAAACGTCCTGGCTTCTCCTCCTCGTATCTTTTTCTTGAGTTTTGCTTTTGGACGTGCCTCCTTAGCTGGATGCAAACAACATATGAAGGTACTCGTGTGAATTTTTTCGGAATTTTTAGACGCAATACGGGCTCCGGGAAAAATTCCAGAAACCAGGGCCAGATTTCAAAAATCTGGAAAGAGGATAGCCTTGGATTGCCCCAAATTTATGAAAAATTCTCCCGGAAGGATTTTCTGCTGAAAGTCCTGTGGAAGGGTCCCAGTAGAATCTGGGACAAAACGCGACGGGTTTCAGGTCAAACGGACGAGTATTCAGTCTGGAAAAAAATCAAACAGTTTCCCCACACAGGGGCGAACCTTCCTTTCGGCCCTGGCAATGATGAACAAAACATCTACTGCGAGTCCTGTGGACCCAACTTTAGGCTGAAACCTTGGCCACAACACAGTAGAAACAATAAGGAACGTCTGGTAAAAATTTCAGATAAAAGGAATCCAAGGAATAGGTCCCGGACCGAGAGGAAACAAAATTGGAAAACTTGTTTCTCCGAAAACGAAACGTCCTGGCTTCTCCTCCTCGTATCTTTTTCTTGAGTTTTGCTTTTGGACGTGCCTCCTTAGCTGGATGCAAACAACATATGAAGGTACTCGTGTGAATTTTTTCGGAATTTTTAGACGCAATACGGGCTCCGGGAAAAATTCCAGAAACCAGGGCCAGATTTCAAAAATCTGGAAAGAGGATAGCCTTGGATTGCCCCAAATTTATGAAAAATTCTCCCGGAAGGATTTTTTGCTGAAAGTCCTGTGGAAGGGTCCCAGTAGAATCTGGGACAAAACGCGACGGGTTTCAGGTCAAACGGACGAGTATTCAGTCTGGAAAAAAATCAAACAGTTTCCCCACACAGGGGCGAACCTTCCTTTCGGCCCTGGCAATGATGAACAAAACATCTACTGCGAGTCCTGTGGACCCAACTTTAGGCTGAAACCTTGGCCACAACACAGTAGAAACAATAAGGAACGTCTGGTAAAAATTTCAGATAAAAGGAATCCAAGGAATAGGTCCCGGACCGAGAGGAAACAACATTGGAAAACTTGTTTCTCCGAAAACGAAACGTCCTGGCTTCTCCTCCTCGTATCTTTTTCTTGAGTTTTGCTTTTGGACGTGCCTCCTTAGCTGGATGCAAACAACATATGAAGGTACTCGTGTGAATTTTTTCGGAATTTTTCAACGCAATACGGGCTCCGGGAAAAATTCCAGAAACCAGGGCCAGATTTCAAAAATCTGGAAAGAGGATAGCCTTGGATTGCCCCAAATTTATGAAAAATTCTCCCGGAAGGATTTTCTGCTGAAAGTCCTGTGGAAGGGTCCCAGTAGAATCTGGGACAAAAACGCGACGGGTTTCAGGTCAAACGGACGAGTATTCAGTCTGGAAAAAAATCAAACAGTTTCCCCACACAGGGGCGAACCTTCCTTTCGGCCCTGGCAATGATGAACAAAACATCTACTGCGAGTCCTGTGGACCCAACTTTAGGCTGAAACCTTGGCCACAACACAGTAGAAACAATAAGGAACGTCTGGTAAAAATTTCAGATAAAAGGAATCCAAGGAATAGGTCCCGGACCGAGAGGAAACAAAATTGGAAAACTTGTTTCTCCGAAAACGAAACGTCCTGGCTTCTCCTCCTCGTATCTTTTTCTTGAGTTTTGCTTTTGGACGTGCCTCCTTAGCTGGATGCAAACAACATATGAAGGTACTCGTGTGAATTTTTTCGGAATTTTTAGACGCAATACGGGCTCCGGGAAAAATTCCAGAAACCAGGGCCAGATTTCAAAAATCTGGAAAGAGGATAGCCTTGGATTGCCCCAAATTTATGAAAAATTCTCCCGGAAGGATTTTCTGCTGAAAGTCCTGTGGAAGGGTCCCAGTAGAATCTGGGACAAAAACGTGACGGGTTTCAGGTCAAACGGACGAGTATTCAGTCTGGAAAAAAATCAAACAGTTTCCCCACACAGGGGCAAACCTTCCTTTCGGCCCTGGCAATGATGAACAAAACATCTACTGCGAGTCCTGTGGACCCAACTTTAGGCTGAAACCTTGGCCACAACACAGTAGAAACAATAAGGAACGTCTGGTAAAAATTTCAGATAAAAGGAATCCAAGGAATAGGTCCCGGACCGAGAGGAAACAAAATTGGAAAACTTGTTTCTCCGAAAACGAAACGTCCTGGCTTCTCCTCCTCGTATCTTTTTCTTGAGTTTTGCTTTTGGACGTGCCTCCTTAGCTGGATGCAAACAACATATGAAGGTACTCGTGTGAATTTTTTCGGAATTTTTAGACGCAATACGGGCTCCGGGAAAAATTCCAGAAACCAGGGCCAGATTTCAAAAATCTGGAAAGAGGATAGCCTTGGATTGCCCCAAATTTATGAAAAATTCTCCCGGAAGGATTTTCTGCTGAAAGTCCTGTGGAAGGGTCCCAGTAGAATCTGGGACAAAAACGCGACGGGTTTCAGGTCAAACGGACGAGTATTCAGTCTGGAAAAAAATCAAACAGTTTCCCCACACAGGGGCAAACCTTCCTTTCGGCCCTGGCAATGATGAACAAAACATCTACTGCGAGTCCTGTGGACCCAACTTTAGGCTGAAACCTTGGCCACAACACAGTAGAAACAATAAGGAACGTCTGGTAAAAATTTCAGATAAAAGGAATCCAAGGAATAGGTCCCGGACCGAGAGGAAACAAAATTGGAAAACTTGTTTCTCCGAAAACGAAACGTCCTGGCTTCTCCTCCTCGTATCTTTTTCTTGAGTTTTGCTTTTGGACGTGCCTCCTTAGCTGGATGCAAACAACATATGAAGGTACTCGTGTGAATTTTTTCGGAATTTTTAGACGCAATACGGGCTCCGGGAAAAATTCCAGAAACCAGGGCCAGATTTCAAAAATCTGGAAAGAGGATAGCCTTGGATTGCCCCAAATTTATGAAAAATTCTCCCGGAAGGATTTTCTGCTGAAAGTCCTGTGGAAGGGTCCCAGTAGAATCTGGGAAAAAACGCGACGGGTTTCAGGTCAAACGGACGAGTATTCAGTCTGGAAAAAAATCAAACAGTTTCCCCACACAGGGGCGAACCTTCCTTTCGGCCCTGGCAATGATGAACAAAACATCTACTGCGAGTCCTGTGGACCCAACTTTAGGCTGAAACCTTGGCCACAACACAGTAGAAACAATAAGGAACGTCTGGTAAAAATTTCAGATAAAAGGAATCCAAGGAATAGGTCCCGGACCGAGAGGAAACAAAATTGGAAAACTTGTTTCTCCGAAAACGAAACGTCCTGGCTTCTCCTCCTCGTATCTTTTTCTTGAGTTTTGCTTTTGGACGTGCCTCCTTAGCTGGATGCAAACAACATATGAAGGTACTCGTGTGAATTTTTTCGGAATTTTTCAACGCAATACGGGCTCCGGGAAAAATTCCAGAAACCAGGGCCAGATTTCAAAAATCTGGAAAGAGGATAGCCTTGGATTGCCCCAAATTTATGAAAAATTCTCCCGGAAGGATTTTCTGCTGAAAGTCCTGTGGAAGGGTCCCAGTAGAATCTGGGACAAAAACGCGACGGGTTTCAGGTCAAACGAACGAGTATTCAGTCTGGAAAAAAATCAAACAGTTTCCCCACACAGGGGCGAACCTTCCTTTCGGCCCTGGCAATGATGAACAAAACATCTACTGCGAGTCCTGTGGACCCAACTTTAGGCTGAAACCTTGGCCACAACACAGTAGAAACAATAAGGAACGTCTGGTAAAAATTTCAGATAAAAGGAATCCAAGGAATAGGTCCCGGACCGAGAGGAAACAAAATTGGAAAACTTGTTTCTCCGAAAACGAAACGTCCTGGCTTCTCCTCCTCGTATCTTTTTCTTGAGTTTTGCTTTTGGACGTGCCTCCTTAGCTGGATGCAAACAACATATGAAGGTACTCGTGTGAATTTTTTCGGAATTTTTAGACGCAATACGGGCTCCGGGAAAAATTCCAGAAACCAGGGCCAGATTTCAAAAATCTGGAAAGAGGATAGCCTTGGATTGCCCCAAATTTATGAAAAATTCTCCCGGAAGGATTTTCTGCTGAAAGTCCTGTGGAAGGGTCCCAGTAGAATCTGGGACAAAACGCGACGGGTTTCAGGTCAAACGGACGAGTATTCAGTCTGGAAAAAAATCAAACAGTTTCCCCACACAGGGGCGAACCTTCCTTTCGGCTCTGGCAATGATGAACAAAACATCTACTGCGAGTCCTGTGGACCCAACTTTAGGCTGAAACCTTGGCCACAACACAGTAGAAACAATAAGGAACGTCTAGTAAAAATTTCAGATAAAAGGAATCCAAGGAATAGGTCCCGGACCGAGAGGAAACAAAATTGGAAAACTTGTTTCTCCGAAAACGAAACGTCCTGGCTTCTCCTCCTCGTATCTTTTTCTTGAGTTTTGCTTTTGGACGTGCCTCCTTAGCTGGATGCAAACAACATATGAAGGTACTCGTGTGAATTTTTTCGGAATTTTTCAACGCAATACGGGCTCCGGGAAAAATTCCAGAAACCAGGGCCAGATTTCAAAAATCTGGAAAGAGGATAGCCTTGGATTGCCCCAAATTTATGAAAAATTCTCCCGGAAGGATTTTCTACTGAAAGTCCTGTGGAAGGGTCCCAGTAGAATCTGGGACAAAACGCGACGGGTTTCAGGTCAAACGGACGAGTATTCAGTCTGGAAAAAAATCAAACAGTTTCCCCACACAGGGGCGAACCTTCCTTTCGGCCCTGGCAATGATGAACAAAACATCTACTGCGAGTCCTGTGGACCCAACTTTAGGCTGAAACCTTGGCCACAACACAGTAGAAACAATAAGGAACGTCTGGTAAAAATTTCAGATAAAAGGAATCCAAGGAATAGGTCCCGGACCGAGAGGAAACAAAATTGGAAAACTTGTTTCTCCGAAAACGAAACGTCCTGGCTTCTCCTCCTCGTATCTTTTTCTTGAGTTTTGCTTTTGGACGTGCCTCCTTAGCTGGATGCAAACAACATATGAAGGTACTCGTGTGAATTTTTTCGGAATTTTTCAACGCAATACGGGCTCCGGGAAAAATTCCAGAAACCAGGGCCAGATTTCAAAAATCTGGAAAGAGGATAGCCTTGGATTGCCCCAAATTTATGAAAAATTCTCCCGGAAGGATTTTCTGCTGAAAGTCCTGTGGAAGGGTCCCAGTAGAATCTGGGAAAAAACGCGACGGGTTTCAGGTCAAACGGACGAGTATTCAGTCTGGAAAAAAATCAAACAGTTTCCCCACACAGGGGCGAACCTTCCTTTCGGCCCTGGCAATGATGAACAAAACATCTACTGCGAGTCCTGTGGACCCAACTTTAGGCTGAAACCTTGGCCACAACACAGTAGAAACAATAAGGAACGTCTGGTAAAAATTTCAGATAAAAGGAATCCAAGGAATAGGTCCCGGACCGAGAGGAAACAAAATTGGAAAACTTGTTTCTCCGAAAACGAAACGTCCTGGCTTCTCCTCCTCGTATCTTTTTCTTGAGTTTTGCTTTTGGACGTGCCTCCTTAGCTGGATGCAAACAACATATGAAGGTACTCGTGTGAATTTTTTCGGAATTTTTCAACGCAATACGGGCTCCGGGAAAAATTCCAGAAACCAGGGCCAGATTTCAAAAATCTGGAAAGAGGATAGCCTTGGATTGCCCCAAATTTATGAAAAATTCTCCCGGAAGGATTTTCTGCTGAAAGTCCTGTGGAAGGGTCCCAGTAGAATCTGGGACAAAACGCGACGAGTTTCAGGTCAAACGGACGAGTATTCAGTCTGGAAAAAAATCAAACAGTTTCCCCACACAGGGGCGAACCTTCCTTTCGGCCCTGGCAATGATGAACAAAACATCTACTGCGAGTCCTGTGGACCCAACTTTAGGCTGAAACCTTGGCCACAACACAGTAGAAACAATAAGGAATGTCTGGTAAAAATTTCAGATAAAAGGAATCCAAGGAATAGGTCCCAGACCGAGAGGAAACAAAATTGGAAAACTTGTTTCTCCGAAAACGAAACGTCCTGGCTTCTCCTCCTCGTATCTTTTTCTTGAGTTTTGCTTTTGGACGTGCCTCCTTAGCTGGATGCAAACAACATATGAAGGTACTCGTGTGAATTTTTTCGGAATTTTTCAACGCAATACGGGCTCCGGGAAAAATTCCAGAAACCAGGGCCAGATTTCAAAAATCTGGAAAGAGGATAGCCTTGGATTGCCCCAAATTTATGAAAAATTCTCCCGGAAGGATTTTCTGCTGAAAGTCCTGTGGAAGGGTCCCAGTAGAATCTGGGACAAAAACGCGACGGGTTTCAGGTCAAACGGACGAGTATTCAGTCTGGAAAAAAATCAAACAGTTTCCCCACACAGGGGCGAACCTTCCTTTCGGCCCTGGCAATGATGAACAAAACATCTACTGCGAGTCCTGTGGACCCAACTTTAGGCTGAAACCTTGGCCACAACACAGTAGAAACAATAAGGAACGTCTGGTAAAAATTTCAGATAAAAGGAATCCAAGGAATAGGTCCCGGACCGAGAGGAAACAAAATTGGAAAACTTGTTTCTCCGAAAACGAAACGTCCTGGCTTCTCCTCCTCGTATCTTTTTCTTGAGTTTTGCTTTTGGACGTGCCTCCTTAGCTGGATGCAAACAACATATGAAGGTACTCGTGTGAATTTTTTCGGAATTTTTAGACGCAATACGGGCTCCGGGAAAAATTCCAGAAACCAGGGCCAGATTTCAAAAATCTGGAAAGAGGATAGCCTTGGATTGCCCCAAATTTATGAAAAATTCTCCCGGAAGGATTTTCTGCTGAAAGTCCTGTGGAAGGGTCCCAGTAGAATCTGGGACAAAACGCGACGGGTTTCAGGTCAAACGGACGAGTATTCAGTCTGGAAAAAAATCAAACAGTTTCCCCACACAGGGGCGAACCTTCCTTTCGGCCCTGGCAATGATGAACAAAACATCTACTGCGAGTCCTGTGGACCCAACTTTAGGCTGAAACCTTGGCCACAACACAGTAGAAACAATAAGGAACGTCTGGTAAAAATTTCAGATAAAAGGAATCCAAGGAATAGGTCCCGGACCGAGAGGAAACAAAATTGGAAAACTTGTTTCTCCGAAAACGAAACGTCCTGGCTTCTCCTCCTCGTATCTTTTTCTTGAGTTTTGCTTTTGGACGTGCCTCCTTAGCTGGATGCAAACAACATATGAAGGTACTCGTGTGAATTTTTTCGGAATTTTTAGACGCAATACGGGCTCCGGGAAAAATTCCAGAAACCAGGGCCAGATTTCAAAAATCTGGAAAGAGGATAGCCTTGGATTGCCCCAAATTTATGAAAAATTCTCCCGGAAGGATTTTCTGCTGAAAGTCCTGTGGAAGGGTCCCAGTAGAATCTGGGACAAAACGCGACGGGTTTCAGGTCAAACGGACGAGTATTCAGTCTGGAAAAAAATCAAACAGTTTCCCCACACAGGGGCGAACCTTCCTTTCGGCCCTGGCAATGATGAACAAAACATCTACTGCGAGTCCTGTGGACCCAACTTTAGGCTGAAACCTTGGCCACAACACAGTAGAAACAATAAGGAACGTCTGGTAAAAATTTCAGATAAAAGGAATCCAAGGAATAGGTCCCGGACCGAGAGGAAACAAAATTGGAAAACTTGTTTCTCCGAAAACGAAACGTCCTGGCTTCTCCTCCTCGTATCTTTTTCTTGAGTTTTGCTTTTGGACGTGCCTCCTTAGCTGGATGCAAACAACATATGAAGGTACTCGTGTGAATTTTTTCGGAATTTTTCAACGCAATACGGGCTCCGGGAAAAATTCCAGAAACCAGGGCCAGATTTCAAAAATCTGGAAAGAGGATAGCCTTGGATTGCCCCAAATTTATGAAAAATTCTCCCGGAAGGATTTTCTGCTGAAAGTCCTGTGGAAGGGTCCCAGTAGAATCTGGGACAAAAACGCGACGGGTTTCAGGTCAAACGGACGAGTATTCAGTCTGGAAAAAAATCAAACAGTTTCCCCACACAGGGGCGAACCTTCCTTTCGGCCCTGGCAATGATGAACAAAACATCTACTGCGAGTCCTGTGGACCCAACTTTAGGCTGAAACCTTGGCCACAACACAGTAGAAACAATAAGGAACGTCTGGTAAAAATTTCAGATAAAAGGAATCCAAGGAATAGGTCCCGGACCGAGAGGAAACAAAATTGGAAAACTTGTTTCTCCGAAAACGAAACGTCCTGGCTTCTCCTCCTCGTATCTTTTTCTTGAGTTTTGCTTTTGGACGTGCCTCCTTAGCTGGATGCAAACAACATATGAAGGTACTCGTGTGAATTTTTTCGGAATTTTTAGACGCAATACGGGCTCCGGGAAAAATTCCAGAAACCAGGGCCAGATTTCAAAAATCTGGAAAGAGGATAGCCTTGGATTGCCCCAAATTTATGAAAAATTCTCCCGGAAGGATTTTCTGCTGAAAGTCCTGTGGAAGGGTCCCAGTAGAATCTGGGACAAAACGCGACGGGTTTCAGGTCAAACGGACGAGTATTCAGTCTGGAAAAAAATCAAACAGTTTCCCCACACAGGGGCGAACCTTCCTTTCGGCCCTGGCAATGATGAACAAAACATCTACTGCGAGTCCTGTGGACCCAACTTTAGGCTGAAACCTTGGCCACAACACAGTAGAAACAATAAGGAACGTCTGGTAAAAATTTCAGATAAAAGGAATCCAAGGAATAGGTCCCGGACCGAGAGGAAACAAAATTGGAAAACTTGTTTCTCCGAAAACGAAACGTCCTGGCTTCTCCTCCTCGTATCTTTTTCTTGAGTTTTGCTTTTGGACGTGCCTCCTTAGCTGGATGCAAACAACATATGAAGGTACTCGTGTGAATTTTTTCGGAATTTTTCAACGCAATACGGGCTCCGGGAAAAATTCCAGAAACCAGGGCCAGATTTCAAAAATCTGGAAAGAGGATAGCCTTGGATTGCCCCAAATTTATGAAAAATTCTCCCGGAAGGATTTTCTGCTGAAAGTCCTGTGGAAGGGTCCCAGTAGAATCTGGGACAAAACGCGACGGGTTTCAGGTCAAACGGACGAGTATTCAGTCTGGAAAAAAATCAAACAGTTTCCCCACACAGGGGCGAACCTTCCTTTCGGCCCTGGCAATGATGAACAAAACATCTACTGCGAGTCCTGTGGACCCAACTTTAGGCTGAAACCTTGGCCACAACACAGTAGAAACAATAAGGAACGTCTGGTAAAAATTTCAGATAAAAGGAATCCAAGGAATAGGTCCCGGACCGAGAGGAAACAAAATTGGAAAACTTGTTTCTCCGAAAACGAAACGTCCTGGCTTCTCCTCCTCGTATCTTTTTCTTGAGTTTTGCTTTTGGACGTGCCTCCTTAGCTGGATGCAAACAACATATGAAGGTACTCGTGTGAATTTTTTCGGAATTTTTAGACGCAATACGGGCTCCGGGAAAAATTCCAGAAACCAGGGCCAGATTTCAAAAATCTGGAAAGAGGATAGCCTTGGATTGCCCCAAATTTATGAAAAATTCTCCCGGAAGGATTTTCTGCTGAAAGTCCTGTGGAAGGGTCCCAGTAGAATCTGGGACAAAACGCGACGGGTTTCAGGTCAAACGGACGAGTATTCAGTCTGGAAAAAAATCAAACAGTTTCCCCACACAGGGGCGAACCTTCCTTTCGGCCCTGGCAATGATGAACAAAACATCTACTGCGAGTCCTGTGGACCCAACTTTAGGCTGAAACCTTGGCCACAACACAGTAGAAACAATAAGGAACGTCTGGTAAAAATTTCAGATAAAAGGAATCCAAGGAATAGGTCCCGGACCGAGAGGAAACAAAATTGGAAAACTTGTTTCTCCGAAAACGAAACGTCCTGGCTTCTCCTCCTCGTATCTTTTTCTTGAGTTTTGCTTTTGGACGTGCCTCCTTAGCTGGATGCAAACAACATATGAAGGTACTCGTGTGAATTTTTTCGGAATTTTTCAACGCAATACGGGCTCCGGGAAAAATTCCAGAAACCAGGGCCAGATTTCAAAAATCTGGAAAGAGGATAGCCTTGGATTGCCCCAAATTTATGAAAAATTCTCCCGGAAGGATTTTCTGCTGAAAGTCCTGTGGAAGGGTCCCAGTAGAATCTGGGACAAAACGCGACGGGTTTCAGGTCAAACGGACGAGTATTCAGTCTGGAAAAAAATCAAACAGTTTCCCCACACAGGGGCGAACCTTCCTTTCGGCCCTGGCAATGATGAACAAAACATCTACTGCGAGTCCTGTGGACCCAACTTTAGGCTGAAACCTTGGCCACAACACAGTAGAAACAATAAGGAACGTCTGGTAAAAATTTCAGATAAAAGGAATCCAAGGAATAGGTCCCGGACCGAGAGGAAACAAAATTGGAAAACTTGTTTCTCCGAAAACGAAACGTCCTGGCTTCTCCTCCTCGTATCTTTTTCTTGAGTTTTGCTTTTGGACGTGCCTCCTTAGCTGGATGCAAACAACATATGAAGGTACTCGTGTGAATTTTTTCGGAATTTTTAGACGCAATACGGGCTCCGGGAAAAATTCCAGAAACCAGGGCCAGATTTCAAAAATCTGGAAAGAGGATAGCCTTGGATTGCCCCAAATTTATGAAAAATTCTCCCGGAAGGATTTTCTGCTGAAAGTCCTGTGGAAGGGTCCCAGTAGAATCTGGGACAAAACGCGACGGGTTTCAGGTCAAACGGACGAGTATTCAGTCTGGAAAAAAATCAAACAGTTTCCCCACACAGGGGCGAACCTTCCTTTCGGCTCTGGCAATGATGAACAAAACATCTACTGCGAGTCCTGTGGACCCAACTTTAGGCTGAAACCTTGGCCACAACACAGTAGAAACAATAAGGAACGTCTGGTAAAAATTTCAGATAAAAGGAATCCAAGGAATAGGTCCCGGACCGAGAGGAAACAAAATTGGAAAACTTGTTTCTCCGAAAACGAAACGTCCTGGCTTCTCCTCCTCGTATCTTTTTCTTGAGTTTTGCTTTTGGACGTGCCTCCTTAGCTGGATGCAAACAACATATGAAGGTACTCGTGTGAATTTTTTCGGAATTTTTCAACGCAATACGGGCTCCGGGAAAAATTCCAGAAACCAGGGCCAGATTTCAAAAATCTGGAAAGAGGATAGCCTTGGATTGCCCCAAATTTATGAAAAATTCTCCCGGAAGGATTTTCTGCTGAAAGTCCTGTGGAAGGGTCCCAGTAGAATCTGGGACAAAACGCGACGGGTTTCAGGTCAAACGGACGAGTATTCAGTCTGGAAAAAAATCAAACAGTTTCCCCACACAGGGGCGAACCTTCCTTTCGGCCCTGGCAATGATGAACAAAACATCTACTGCGAGTCCTGTGGACCCAACTTTAGGCTGAAACCTTGGCCACAACACAGTAGAAACAATAAGGAACGTCTGGTAAAAATTTCAGATAAAAGGAATCCAAGGAATAGGTCCCGGACCGAGAGGAAACAAAATTGGAAAACTTGTTTCTCCGAAAACGAAACGTCCTGGCTTCTCCTCCTCGTATCTTTTTCTTGAGTTTTGCTTTTGGACGTGCCTCCTTAGCTGGATGCAAACAACATATGAAGGTACTCGTGAGAATTTTTTCGGAATTTTTCAACGCAATACGGGCTCCGGGAAAAATTCCAGAAACCAGGGCCAGATTTCAAAAATCTGGAAAGAGGATAGCCTTGGATTGCCCCAAATTTATGAAAAATTCTCCCGGAAGGATTTTCTGCTGAAAGTCCTGTGGAAGGGTCCCAGTAGAATCTGGGACAAAACGCGACGGGTTTCAGGTCAAACGGACGAGTATTCAGTCTGGAAAAAAATCAAACAGTTTCCCCACACAGGGGCGAACCTTCCTTTCGGCCCTGGCAATGATGAACAAAACATCTACTGCGAGTCCTGTGGACCCAACTTTAGGCTGAAACCTTGGCCACAACACAGTAGAAACAATAAGGAACGTCTGGTAAAAATTTCAGATAAAAGGAATCCAAGGAATAGGTCCCGGACCGAGAGGAAACAAAATTGGAAAACTTGTTTCTCCGAAAACGAAACGTCCTGGCTTCTCCTCCTCGTATCTTTTTCTTGAGTTTTGCTTTTGGACGTGCCTCCTTAGCTGGATGCAAACAACATATGAAGGTACTCGTGTGAATTTTTTCGGAATTTTTCAACGCAATACGGGCTCCGGGAAAAATTCCAGAAACCAGGGCCAGATTTCAAAAATCTGGAAAGAGGATAGCCTTGGATTGCCCCAAATTTATGAAAAATTCTCCCGGAAGGATTTTCTGCTGAAAGTCCTGTGGAAGGGTCCCAGTAGAATCTGGGAAAAAACGCGACGGGTTTCAGGTCAAACGGACGAGTATTCAGTCTGGAAAAAAATCAAACAGTTTCCCCACACAGGGGCGAACCTTCCTTTCGGCCCTGGCAATGATGAACAAAACATCTACTGCGAGTCCTGTGGACCCAACTTTAGGCTGAAACCTTGGCCACAACACAGTAGAAACAATAAGGAACGTCTGGTAAAAATTTCAGATAAAAGGAATCCAAGGAATAGGTCCCGGACCGAGAGGAAACAAAATTGGAAAACTTGTTTCTCCGAAAACGAAACGTCCTGGCTTCTCCTCCTCGTATCTTTTTCTTGAGTTTTGCTTTTGGACGTGCCTCCTTAGCTGGATGCAAACAACATATGAAGGTACTCGTGTGAATTTTTTCGGAATTTTTCAACGCAATACGGGCTCCGGGAAAAATTCCAGAAACCAGGGCCAGATTTCAAAAATCTGGAAAGAGGATAGCCTTGGATTGCCCCAAATTTATGAAAAATTCTCCCGGAAGGATTTTCTGCTGAAAGTCCTGTGGAAGGGTCCCAGTAGAATCTGGGACAAAACGCGACGGGTTTCAGGTCAAACGGACGAGTATTCAGTCTGGAAAAAAATCAAACAGTTTCCCCACACAGGGGCGAACCTTCCTTTCGGCCCTGGCAATGATGAACAAAACATCTACTGCGAGTCCTGTGGACCCAACTTTAGGCTGAAACCTTGGCCACAACACAGTAGAAACAATAAGGAACGTCTGGTAAAAATTTCAGATAAAAGGAATCCAAGGAATAGGTCCCGGACCGAGAGGAAACAAAATTGGAAAACTTGTTTCTCCGAAAACGAAACGTCCTGGCTTCTCCTCCTCGTATCTTTTTCTTGAGTTTTGCTTTTGGACGTGCCTCCTTAGCTGGATGCAAACAACATATGAAGGTACTCGTGTGAATTTTTTCGGAATTTTTAGACGCAATACGGGCTCCGGGAAAAATTCCAGAAACCAGGGCCAGATTTCAAAAATCTGGAAAGAGGATAGCCTTGGATTGCCCCAAATTTATGAAAAATTCTCCCGGAAGGATTTTCTGCTGAAAGTCCTGTGGAAGGGTCCCAGTAGAATCTGGGACAAAACGCGACGGGTTTCAGGTCAAACGGACGAGTATTCAGTCTGGAAAAAAATCAAACAGTTTCCCCACACAGGGGCGAACCTTCCTTTCGGCCCTGGCAATGATGAACAAAACATCTACTGCGAGTCCTGTGGACCCAACTTTAGGCTGAAACCTTGGCCACAACACAGTAGAAACAATAAGGAACGTCTGGTAAAAATTTCAGATAAAAGGAATCCAAGGAATAGGTCCCGGACCGAGAGGAAACAAAATTGGAAAACTTGTTTCTCCGAAAACGAAACGTCCTGGCTTCTCCTCCTCGTATCTTTTTCTTGAGTTTTGCTTTTGGACGTGCCTCCTTAGCTGGATGCAAACAACATATGAAGGTACTCGTGTGAATTTTTTCGGAATTTTTCAACGCAATACGGGCTCCGGGAAAAATTCCAGAAACCAGGGCCAGATTTCAAAAATCTGGAAAGATGATAGCCTTGGATTGCCCCAAATTTATGAAAAATTCTCCCGGAAGGATTTTCTGCTGAAAGTCCTGTGGAAGGGTCCCAGTAGAATCTGGGACAAAAACGCGACGGGTTTCAGGTCAAACGGACGAGTATTCAGTCTGGAAAAAAATCAAACAGTTTCCCCACACAGGGGCGAACCTTCCTTTCGGCCCTGGCAATGATGAACAAAACATCTACTGCGAGTCCTGTGGACCCAACTTTAGGCTGAAACCTTGGCCACAACACAGTAGAAACAATAAGGAACGTCTGGTAAAAATTTCAGATAAAAGGAATCCAAGGAATAGGTCCCGGACCGAGAGGAAACAAAATTGGAAAACTTGTTTCTCCGAAAACGAAACGTACTGGCTTCTCCTCCTCGTATCTTTTTCTTGAGTTTTGCTTTTGGACGTGCCTCCTTAGCTGGATGCAAACAACATATGAAGGTACTCGTGTGAATTTTTTCGGAATTTTTAGACGCAATACGGGCTCCGGGAAAAATTCCAGAAACCAGGGCCAGATTTCAAAAATCTGGAAAGAGGATAGCCTTGGATTGCCCCAAATTTATGAAAAATTCTCCCGGAAGGATTTTCTGCTGAAAGTCCTGTGGAAGGGTCCCAGTAGAATCTGGGACAAAACGCGACGGGTTTCAGGTCAAACGGACGAGTATTCAGTCTGGAAAAAAATCAAACAGTTTCCCCACACAGGGGCGAACCTTCCTTTCGGCCCTGGCAATGATGAACAAAACATCTACTGCGAGTCCTGTGGACCCAACTTTAGGCTGAAACCTTGGCCACAACACAGTAGAAACAATAAGGAACGTCTGGTAAAAATTTCAGATAAAAGGAATCCAAGGAATAGGTCCCGGACCGAGAGGAAACAAAATTGGAAAACTTGTTTCTCCGAAAACGAAACGTCCTGGCTTCTCCTCCTCGTATCTTTTTCTTGAGTTTTGCTTTTGGACGTGCCTCCTTAGCTGGATGCAAACAACATATGAAGGTACTCGTGTGAATTTTTTCGGAATTTTTAGACGCAATACGGGCTCCGGGAAAAATTCCAGAAACCAGGGCCAGATTTCAAAAATCTGGAAAGAGGATAGCCTTGGATTGCCCCAAATTTATGAAAAATTCTCCCGGAAGGATTTTCTGCTGAAAGTCCTGTGGAAGGGTCCCAGTAGAATCTGGGACAAAACGCGACGGGTTTCAGGTCAAACGGACGAGTATTCAGTCTGGAAAAAAATCAAACAGTTTCCCCACACAGGGGCGAACCTTCCTTTCGGCCCTGGCAATGATGAACAAAACATCTACTGCGAGTCCTGTGGACCCAACTTTAGGCTGAAACCTTGGCCACAACACAGTAGAAACAATAAGGAACGTCTGGTAAAAATTTCAGATAAAAGGAATCCAAGGAATAGGTCCCGGACCGAGAGGAAACAAAATTGGAAAACTTGTTTCTCCGAAAACGAAACGTCCTGGCTTCTCCTCCTCGTATCTTTTTCTTGAGTTTTGCTTTTGGACGTGCCTCCTTAGCTGGATGCAAACAACATATGAAGGTACTCGTGTGAATTTTTTCGGAATTTTTCAACGCAATACGGGCTCCGGGAAAAATTCCAGAAACCAGGGCCAGATTTCAAAAATCTGGAAAGAGGATAGCCTTGGATTGCCCCAAATTTATGAAAAATTCTCCCGGAAGGATTTTCTGCTGAAAGTCCTGTGGAAGGGTCCCAGTAGAATCTGGGAAAAAACGCGACGGGTTTTAGGTCAAACGGACGAGTATTCAGTCTGGAAAAAAATCAAACAGTTTCCCCACACAGGGGCGAACCTTCCTTTCGGCCCTGGCAATGATGAACAAAACATCTACTGCGAGTCCTGTGGACCCAACTTTAGGCTGAAACCTTGGCCACAACACAGTAGAAACAATAAGGAACGTCTGGTAAAAATTTCAGATAAAAGGAATCCAAGGAATAGGTCCCGGACCGAGAGGAAACAAAATTGGAAAACTTGTTTCTCCGAAAACGAAACGTCCTGGCTTCTCCTCCTCGTATCTTTTTCTTGAGTTTTGCTTTTGGACGTGCCTCCTTAGCTGGATGCAAACAACATATGAAGGTACTCGTGTGAATTTTTTCGGAATTTTTCAACGCAATACGGGCTCCGGGAAAAATTCCAGAAACCAGGGCCAGATTTCAAAAATCTGGAAAGAGGATAGCCTTGGATTGCCCCAAATTTATGAAAAATTCTCCCGGAAGGATTTTCTGCTGAAAGTCCTGTGGAAGGGTCCCAGTAGAATCTGGGACAAAACGCGACGGGTTTCAGGTCAAACGGACGAGTATTCAGTCTGGAAAAAAATCAAACAGTTTCCCCACACAGGGGCGAACCTTCCTTTCGGCCCTGGCAATGATGAACAAAACATCTACTGCGAGTCCTGTGGACCCAACTTTAGGCTGAAACCTTGGCCACAACACAGTAGAAACAATAAGGAACGTCTGGTAAAAATTTCAGATAAAAGGAATCCAAGGAATAGGTCCCGGACCGAGAGGAAACAAAATTGGAAAACTTGTTTCTCCGAAAACGAAACGTCCTGGCTTCTCCTCCTCGTATCTTTTTCTTGAGTTTTGCTTTTGGACGTGCCTCCTTAGCTGGATGCAAACAACATATGAAGGTACTCGTGTGAATTTTTTCGGAATTTTTAGACGCAATACGGGCTCCGGGAAAAATTCCAGAAACCAGGGCCAGATTTCAAAAATCTGGAAAGAGGATAGCCTTGGATTGCCCCAAATTTATGAAAAATTCTCCCGGAAGGATTTTCTGCTGAAAGTCCTGTGGAAGGGTCCCAGTAGAATCTGGGACAAAACGCGACGGGTTTCAGGTCAAACGGACGAGTATTCAGTCTGGAAAAAAATCAAACAGTTTCCCCACACAGGGGCGAACCTTCCTTTCGGCTCTGGCAATGATGAACAAAACATCTACTGCGAGTCCTGTGGACCCAACTTTAGGCTGAAACCTTGGCCACAACACAGTAGAAACAATAAGGAACGTCTGGTAAAAATTTCAGATAAAAGGAATCCAAGGAATAGGTCCCGGACCGAGAGGAAACAAAATTGGAAAACTTGTTTCTCCGAAAACGAAACGTCCTGGCTTCTCCTCCTCGTATCTTTTTCTTGAGTTTTGCTTTTGGACGTGCCTCCTTAGCTGGATGCAAACAACATATGAAGGTACTCGTGTGAATTTTTTCGGAATTTTTCAACGCAATACGGGCTCCGGGAAAAATTCCAGAAACCAGGGCCAGATTTCAAAAATCTGGAAAGAGGATAGCCTTGGATTGCCCCAAATTTATGAAAAATTCTCCCGGAAGGATTTTCTGCTGAAAGTCCTGTGGAAGGGTCCCAGTAGAATCTGGGACAAAACGCGACGGGTTTCAGGTCAAACGGACGAGTATTCAGTCTGGAAAAAAATCAAACAGTTTCCCCACACAGGGGCGAACCTTCCTTTCGGCCCTGGCAATGATGAACAAAACATCTACTGCGAGTCCTGTGGACCCAACTTTAGGCTGAAACCTTGGCCACAACACAGTAGAAACAATAAGGAACGTCTGGTAAAAATTTCAGATAAAAGGAATCCAAGGAATAGGTCCCGGACCGAGAGGAAACAAAATTGGAAAACTTGTTTCTCCGAAAACGAAACGTCCTGGCTTCTCCTCCTCGT
Organism: Phaseolus coccineus; assembly: GCA_037954025.1. NCBI lineage: Eukaryota > Viridiplantae > Streptophyta > Magnoliopsida > Fabales > Fabaceae > Phaseolus > Phaseolus coccineus. Next base: position 60,469,933 of record CM075677.1, read on the forward strand.
ATCTTTTTCTTGAGTTTTGCTTTTGGACGTGCCTCCTTAGCTGGATGCAAACAACATATGAAGGTACTCGTGTGAATTTTTTCGGAATTTTTCAACGCAATACGGGCTCCGGGAAAAATTCCAGAAACCAGGGCCAGATTTCAAAAATCTGGAAAGAGGATAGCCTTGGATTGCCCCAAATTTATGAAAAATTCTCCCGGAAGGATTTTCTGCTGAAAGTCCTGTGGAAGGGTCCCAGTAGAATCTGGGACAAAACGCGACGGGTTTCAGGTCAAACGGACGAGTATTCAGTCTGGAAAAAAATCAAACAGTTTCCCCACACAGGGGCGAACCTTCCTTTCGGCCCTGGCAATGATGAACAAAACATCTACTGCGAGTCCTGTGGACCCAACTTTAGGCTGAAACCTTGGCCACAACACAGTAGAAACAATAAGGAACGTCTGGTAAAAATTTCAGATAAAAGGAATCCAAGGAATAGGTCCCGGACCGAGAGGAAACAAAATTGGAAAACTTGTTTCTCCGAAAACGAAACGTCCTGGCTTCTCCTCCTCGTATCTTTTTCTTGAGTTTTGCTTTTGGACGTGCCTCCTTAGCTGGATGCAAACAACATATGAAGGTACTCGTGTGAATTTTTTCGGAATTTTTCAACGCAATACGGGCTCCGGGAAAAATTCCAGAAACCAGGGCCAGATTTCAAAAATCTGGAAAGAGGATAGCCTTGGATTGCCCCAAATTTATGAAAAATTCTCCCGGAAGGATTTTCTGCTGAAAGTCCTGTGGAAGGGTCCCAGTAGAATCTGGGACAAAACGCGACGGGTTTCAGGTCAAACGGACGAGTATTCAGTCTGGAAAAAAATCAAACAGTTTCCCCACACAGGGGCGAACCTTCCTTTCGGCCCTGGCAATGATGAACAAAACATCTACTGCGAGTCCTGTGGACCCAACTTTAGGCTGAAACCTTGGCCACAACACAGTAGAAACAATAAGGAACGTCTGGTAAAAATTTCAGATAAAAGGAATCCAAGGAATAGGTCCCGGACCGAGAGGAAACAAAATTGGAAAACTTGTTTCTCCGAAAACGAAACGTCCTGGCTTCTCCTCCTCGTATCTTTTTCTTGAGTTTTGCTTTTGGACGTGCCTCCTTAGCTGGATGCAAACAACATATGAAGGTACTCGTGTGAATTTTTTCGGAATTTTTCAACGCAATACGGGCTCCGGGAAAAATTCCAGAAACCAGGGCCAGATTTCAAAAATCTGGAAAGAGGATAGCCTTGGATTGCCCCAAATTTATGAAAAATTCTCCCGGAAGGATTTTCTGCTGAAAGTCCTGTGGAAGGGTCCCAGTAGAATCTGGGACAAAACGCGACGGGTTTCAGGTCAAACGGACGAGTATTCAGTCTGGAAAAAAATCAAACAGTTTCCCCACACAGGGGCGAACCTTCCTTTCGGCCCTGGCAATGATGAACAAAACATCTACTGCGAGTCCTGTGGACCCAACTTTAGGCTGAAACCTTGGCCACAACACAGTAGAAACAATAAGGAACGTCTGGTAAAAATTTCAGATAAAAGGAATCCAAGGAATAGGTCCCGGACCGAGAGGAAACAAAATTGGAAAACTTGTTTCTCCGAAAACGAAACGTCCTGGCTTCTCCTCCTCGTATCTTTTTCTTGAGTTTTGCTTTTGGACGTGCCTCCTTAGCTGGATGCAAACAACATATGAAGGTACTCGTGTGAATTTTTTCGGAATTTTTCAACGCAATACGGGCTCCGGGAAAAATTCCAGAAACCAGGGCCAGATTTCAAAAATCTGGAAAGAGGATAGCCTTGGATTGCCCCAAATTTATGAAAAATTCTCCCGGAAGGATTTTCTGCTGAAAGTCCTGTGGAAGGGTCCCAGTAGAATCTGGGACAAAACGCGACGGGTTTCAGGTCAAACGGACGAGTATTCAGTCTGGAAAAAAATCAAACAGTTTCCCCACACAGGGGCGAACCTTCCTTTCGGCCCTGGCAATGATGAACAAAACATCTACTGCGAGTCCTGTGGACCCAACTTTAGGCTGAAACCTTGGCCACAACACAGTAGAAACAATAAGGAACGTCTGGTAAAAATTTCAGATAAAAGGAATCCAAGGAATAGGTCCCGGACCGAGAGGAAACAAAATTGGAAAACTTGTTTCTCCGAAAACGAAACGTCCTGGCTTCTCCTCCTCGTATCTTTTTCTTGAGTTTTGCTTTTGGACGTGCCTCCTTAGCTGGATGCAAACAACATATGAAGGTACTCGTGTGAATTTTTTCGGAATTTTTCAACGCAATACGGGCTCCGGGAAAAATTCCAGAAACCAGGGCCAGATTTCAAAAATCTGGAAAGAGGATAGCCTTGGATTGCCCCAAATTTATGAAAAATTCTCCCGGAAGGATTTTCTGCTGAAAGTCCTGTGGAAGGGTCCCAGTAGAATCTGGGACAAAACGCGACGGGTTTCAGGTCAAACGGACGAGTATTCAGTCTGGAAAAAAATCAAACAGTTTCCCCACACAGGGGCGAACCTTCCTTTCGGCCCTGGCAATGATGAACAAAACATCTACTGCGAGTCCTGTGGACCCAACTTTAGGCTGAAACCTTGGCCACAACACAGTAGAAACAATAAGGAACGTCTGGTAAAAATTTCAGATAAAAGGAATCCAAGGAATAGGTCCCGGACCGAGAGGAAACAAAATTGGAAAACTTGTTTCTCCGAAAACGAAACGTCCTGGCTTCTCCTCCTCGTATCTTTTTCTTGAGTTTTGCTTTTGGACGTGCCTCCTTAGCTGGATGCAAACAACATATGAAGGTACTCGTGTGAATTTTTTCGGAATTTTTCAACGCAATACGGGCTCCGGGAAAAATTCCAGAAACCAGGGCCAGATTTCAAAAATCTGGAAAGAGGATAGCCTTGGATTGCCCCAAATTTATGAAAAATTCTCCCGGAAGGATTTTCTGCTGAAAGTCCTGTGGAAGGGTCCCAGTAGAATCTGGGACAAAACGCGACGGGTTTCAGGTCAAACGGACGAGTATTCAGTCTGGAAAAAAATCAAACAGTTTCCCCACACAGGGGCGAACCTTCCTTTCGGCCCTGGCAATGATGAACAAAACATCTACTGCGAGTCCTGTGGACCCAACTTTAGGCTGAAACCTTGGCCACAACACAGTAGAAACAATAAGGAACGTCTGGTAAAAATTTCAGATAAAAGGAATCCAAGGAATAGGTCCCGGACCGAGAGGAAACAAAATTGGAAAACTTGTTTCTCCGAAAACGAAACGTCCTGGCTTCTCCTCCTCGTATCTTTTTCTTGAGTTTTGCTTTTGGACGTGCCTCCTTAGCTGGATGCAAACAACATATGAAGGTACTCGTGTGAATTTTTTCGGAATTTTTCAACGCAATACGGGCTCCGGGGAAAATTCCAGAAACCAGGGCCAGATTTCAAAAATCTGGAAAGAGGATAGCCTTGGATTGCCCCAAATTTATGAAAAATTCTCCCGGAAGGATTTTCTGCTGAAAGTCCTGTGGAAGGGTCCCAGTAGAATCTGGGACAAAAACGCGACGGGTTTCAGGTCAAACGGACGAGTATTCAGTCTGGAAAAAAATCAAACAGTTTCCCCACACAGGGGCGAACCTTCCTTTCGGCCCTGGCAATGATGAACAAAACATCTACTGCGAGTCCTGTGGACCCAACTTTAGGCTGAAACCTTGGCCACAACACAGTAGAAACAATAAGGAACGTCTGGTAAAAATTTCAGATAAAAGGAATCCAAGGAATAGGTCCCGGACCGAGAGGAAACAAAATTGGAAAACTTGTTTCTCCGAAAACGAAACGTCCTGGCTTCTCCTCCTCGTATCTTTTTCTTGAGTTTTGCTTTTGGACGTGCCTCCTTAGCTGGATGCAAACAACATATGAAGGTACTCGTGTGAATTTTTTCGGAATTTTTCAACGCAATACGGGCTCCGGGAAAAATTCCAGAAACCAGGGCCAGATTTCAAAAATCTGGAAAGAGGATAGCCTTGGATTGCCCCAAATTTATGAAAAATTCTCCCGGAAGGATTTTCTACTGAAAGTCCTGTGGAAGGGTCCCAGTAGAATCTGGGACAAAACGCGACGGGTTTCAGGTCAAACGGACGAGTATTCAGTCTGGAAAAAAATCAAACAGTTTCCCCACACAGGGGCGAACCTTCCTTTCGGCCCTGGCAATGATGAACAAAACATCTACTGCGAGTCCTGTGGACCCAACTTTAGGCTGAAACCTTGGCCACAACACAGTAGAAACAATAAGGAACGTCTGGTAAAAATTTCAGATAAAAGGAATCCAAGGAATAGGTCCCGGACCGAGAGGAAACAAAATTGGAAAACTTGTTTCTCCGAAAATGAAACGTCCTGGCTTCTCCTCCTCGTATCTTTTTCTTGAGTTTTGCTTTTGGACGTGCCTCCTTAGCTGGATGCAAACAACATATGAAGGTACTCGTGTGAATTTTTTCGGAATTTTTCAACGCAATACGGGCTCCGGGAAAAATTCCAGAAACCAGGGCCAGATTTCAAAAATCTGGAAAGAGGATAGCCTTGGATTGCCCCAAATTTATGAAAAATTCTCCCGGAAGGATTTTCTGCTGAAAGTCCTGTGGAAGGGTCCCAGTAGAATCTGGGACAAAACGCGACGGGTTTCAGGTCAAACGGACGAGTATTCAGTCTGGAAAAAAATCAAACAGTTTCCCCACACAGGGGCGAACCTTCCTTTCGGCCCTGGCAATGATGAACAAAACATCTACTGCGAGTCCTGTGGACCCAACTTTAGGCTGAAACCTTGGCCACAACACAGTAGAAACAATAAGGAACGTCTGGTAAAAATTTCAGATAAAAGGAATCCAAGGAATAGGTCCCGGACCGAGAGGAAACAAAATTGGAAAACTTGTTTCTCCGAAAACGAAACGTCCTGGCTTCTCCTCCTCGTATCTTTTTCTTGAGTTTTGCTTTTGGACGTGCCTCCTTAGCTGGATGCAAACAACATATGAAGGTACTCGTGTGAATTTTTTCGGAATTTTTCAACGCAATACGGGCTCCGGGAAAAATTCCAGAAACCAGGGCCAGATTTCAAAAATCTGGAAAGAGGATAGCCTTGGATTGCCCCAAATTTATGAAAAATTCTCCCGGAAGGATTTTCTGCTGAAAGTCCTGTGGAAGGGTCCCAGTAGAATCTGGGACAAAAACGCGACGGGTTTCAGGTCAAACGGACGAGTATTCAGTCTGGAAAAAAATCAAACAGTTTCCCCACACAGGGGCGAACCTTCCTTTCGGCCCTGGCAATGATGAACAAAACATCTACTGCGAGTCCTGTGGACCCAACTTTAGGCTGAAACCTTGGCCACAACACAGTAGAAACAATAAGGAACGTCTGGTAAAAATTTCAGATAAAAGGAATCCAAGGAATAGGTCCCGGACCGAGAGGAAACAAAATTGGAAAACTTGTTTCTCCGAAAACGAAACGTCCTGGCTTCTCCTCCTCGTATCTTTTTCTTGAGTTTTGCTTTTGGACGTGCCTCCTTAGCTGGATGCAAACAACATATGAAGGTACTCGTGTGAATTTTTTCGGAATTTTTCAACGCAATACGGGCTCCGGGAAAAATTCCAGAAACCAGGGCCAGATTTCAAAAATCTGGAAAGAGGATAGCCTTGGATTGCCCCAAATTTATGAAAAATTCTCCCGGAAGGATTTTCTGCTGAAAGTCCTGTGGAAGGGTCCCAGTAGAATCTGGGACAAAACGCGACGGGTTTCAGGTCAAACGGACGAGTATTCAGTCTGGAAAAAAATCAAACAGTTTCCCCACACAGGGGCGAACCTTCCTTTCGGCCCTGGCAATGATGAACAAAACATCTACTGCGAGTCCTGTGGACCCAACTTTAGGCTGAAACCTTGGCCACAACACAGTAGAAACAATAAGGAACGTCTGGTAAAAATTTCAGATAAAAGGAATCCAAGGAATAGGTCCCGGACCGAGAGGAAACAAAATTGGAAAACTTGTTTCTCCGAAAACGAAACGTCCTGGCTTCTCCTCCTCGTATCTTTTTCTTGAGTTTTGCTTTTGGACGTGCCTCCTTAGCTGGATGCAAACAACATATGAAGGTACTCGTGTGAATTTTTTCGGAATTTTTCAACGCAATACGGGCTCCGGGAAAAATTCCAGAAACCAGGGCCAGATTTCAAAAATCTGGAAAGAGGATAGCCTTGGATTGCCCCAAATTTATGAAAAATTCTCCCGGAAGGATTTTCTGCTGAAAGTCCTGTGGAAGGGTCCCAGTAGAATCTGGGACAAAACGCGACGGGTTTCAGGTCAAACGGACGAGTATTCAGTCTGGAAAAAAATCAAACAGTTTCCCCACACAGGGGCGAACCTTCCTTTCGGCCCTGGCAATGATGAACAAAACATCTACTGCGAGTCCTGTGGACCCAACTTTAGGCTGAAACCTTGGCCACAACACAGTAGAAACAATAAGGAACGTCTGGTAAAAATTTCAGATAAAAGGAATCCAAGGAATAGGTCCCGGACCGAGAGGAAACAAAATTGGAAAACTTGTTTCTCCGAAAACGAAACGTCCTGGCTTCTCCTCCTCGTATCTTTTTCTTGAGTTTTGCTTTTGGACGTGCCTCCTTAGCTGGATGCAAACAACATATGAAGGTACTCGTGTGAATTTTTTCGGAATTTTTCAACGCAATACGGGCTCCGGGAAAAATTCCAGAAACCAGGGCCAGATTTCAAAAATCTGGAAAGAGGATAGCCTTGGATTGCCCCAAATTTATGAAAAATTCTCCCGGAAGGATTTTCTGCTGAAAGTCCTGTGGAAGGGTCCCAGTAGAATCTGGGACAAAAACGCGACGGGTTTCAGGTCAAACGGACGAGTATTCAGTCTGGAAAAAAATCAAACAGTTTCCCCACACAGGGGCGAACCTTCCTTTCGGCCCTGGCAATGATGAACAAAACATCTACTGCGAGTCCTGTGGACCCAACTTTAGGCTGAAACCTTGGCCACAACACAGTAGAAACAATAAGGAACGTCTGGTAAAAATTTCAGATAAAAGGAATCCAAGGAATAGGTCCCGGACCGAGAGGAAACAAAATTGGAAAACTTGTTTCTCCGAAAACGAAACGTCCTGGCTTCTCCTCCTCGTATCTTTTTCTTGAGTTTTGCTTTTGGACGTGCCTCCTTAGCTGGATGCAAACAACATATGAAGGTACTCGTGTGAATTTTTTCGGAATTTTTCAACGCAATACGGGCTCCGGGAAAAATTCCAGAAACCAGGGCCAGATTTCAAAAATCTGGAAAGAGGATAGCCTTGGATTGCCCCAAATTTATGAAAAATTCTCCCGGAAGGATTTTCTGCTGAAAGTCCTGTGGAAGGGTCCCAGTAGAATCTGGGACAAAACGCGACGGGTTTCAGGTCAAACGGACGAGTATTCAGTCTGGAAAAAAATCAAACAGTTTCCCCACACAGGGGCGAACCTTCCTTTCGGCCCTGGCAATGATGAACAAAACATCTACTGCGAGTCCTGTGGACCCAACTTTAGGCTGAAACCTTGGCCACAACACAGTAGAAACAATAAGGAACGTCTGGTAAAAATTTCAGATAAAAGGAATCCAAGGAATAGGTCCCGGACCGAGAGGAAACAAAATTGGAAAACTTGTTTCTCCGAAAACGAAACGTCCTGGCTTCTCCTCCTCGTATCTTTTTCTTGAGTTTTGCTTTTGGACGTGCCTCCTTAGCTGGATGCAAACAACATATGAAGGTACTCGTGTGAATTTTTTCGGAATTTTTCAACGCAATACGGGCTCCGGGAAAAATTCCAGAAACCAGGGCCAGATTTCAAAAATCTGGAAAGAGGATAGCCTTGGATTGCCCCAAATTTATGAAAAATTCTCCCGGAAGGATTTTCTGCTGAAAGTCCTGTGGAAGGGTCCCAGTAGAATCTGGGAAAAAACGCGACGGGTTTCAGGTCAAACGGACGAGTATTCAGTCTGGAAAAAAATCAAACAGTTTCCCCACACAGGGGCGAACCTTCCTTTCGGCCCTGGCAATGATGAACAAAACATCTACTGCGAGTCCTGTGGACCCAACTTTAGGCTGAAACCTTGGCCACAACACAGTAGAAACAATAAGGAACGTCTGGTAAAAATTTCAGATAAAAGGAATCCAAGGAATAGGTCCCGGACCGAGAGGAAACAAAATTGGAAAACTTGTTTCTCCGAAAACGAAACGTCCTGGCTTCTCCTCCTCGTATCTTTTTCTTGAGTTTTGCTTTTGGACGTGCCTCCTTAGCTGGATGCAAACAACATATGAAGGTACTCGTGTGAATTTTTTCGGAATTTTTCAACGCAATACGGGCTCCGGGAAAAATTCCAGAAACCAGGGCCAGATTTCAAAAATCTGGAAAGAGGATAGCCTTGGATTGCCCCAAATTTATGAAAAATTCTCCCGGAAGGATTTTCTGCTGAAAGTCCTGTGGAAGGGTCCCAGTAGAATCTGGGACAAAACGCGACGGGTTTCAGGTCAAACGGACGAGTATTCAGTCTGGAAAAAAATTAAACAGTTTCCCCACACAGGGGCGAACCTTCCTTTCGGCCCTGGCAATGATGAACAAAACATCTACTGCGAGTCCTGTGGACCCAACTTTAGGCTGAAACCTTGGCCACAACACAGTAGAAACAATAAGGAACGTCTGGTAAAAATTTCAGATAAAAGGAATCCAAGGAATAGGTCCCGGACCGAGAGGAAACAAAATTGGAAAATTTGTTTCTCCGAAAACGAAACGTCCTGGCTTCTCCTCCTCGTATCTTTTTCTTGAGTTTTGCTTTTGGACGTGCCTCCTTAGCTGGATGCAAACAACATATGAAGGTACTCGTGTGAATTTTTTCGGAATTTTTAGACGCAATACGGGCTCCGGGAAAAATTCCAGAAACCAGGGCCAGATTTCAAAAATCTGGAAAGAGGATAGCCTTGGATTGCCCCAAATTTATGAAAAATTCTCCCGGAAGGATTTTCTGCTGAAAGTCCTGTGGAAGGGTCCCAGTAGAATCTGGGACAAAACGCGACGGGTTTCAGGTCAAACGGACGAGTATTCAGTCTGGAAAAAAATCAAACAGTTTCCCCACACAGGGGCGAACCTTCCTTTCGGCTCTGGCAATGATGAACAAAACATCTACTGCGAGTCCTGTGGACCCAACTTTAGGCTGAAACCTTGGCCACAACACAGTAGAAACAATAAGGAACGTCTGGTAAAAATTTCAGATAAAAGGAATCCAAGGAATAGGTCCCGGACCGAGAGGAAACAAAATTGGAAAACTTGTTTCTCCGAAAACGAAACGTCCTGGCTTCTCCTCCTCGTATCTTTTTCTTGAGTTTTGCTTTTGGACGTGCCTCCTTAGCTGGATGCAAACAACATATGAAGGTACTCGTGTGAATTTTTTCGGAATTTTTCAACGCAATACGGGCTCCGGGAAAAATTCCAGAAACCAGGGCCAGATTTCAAAAATCTGGAAAGAGGATAGCCTTGGATTGCCCCAAATTTATGAAAAATTCTCCCGGAAGGATTTTCTGCTGAAAGTCCTGTGGAAGGGTCCCAGTAGAATCTGGGACAAAACGCGACGGGTTTCAGGTCAAACGGACGAGTATTCAGTCTGGAAAAAAATCAAACAGTTTCCCCACACAGGGGCGAACCTTCCTTTCGGCCCTGGCAATGATGAACAAAACATCTACTGCGAGTCCTGTGGACCCAACTTTAGGCTGAAACCTTGGCCACAACACAGTAGAAACAATAAGGAACGTCTGGTAAAAATTTCAGATAAAAGGAATCCAAGGAATAGGTCCCGGACCGAGAGGAAACAAAATTGGAAAACTTGTTTCTCCGAAAACGAAACGTCCTGGCTTCTCCTCCTCGTATCTTTTTCTTGAGTTTTGCTTTTGGACGTGCCTCCTTAGCTGGATGCAAACAACATATGAAGGTACTCGTGTGAATTTTTTCGGAATTTTTCAACGCAATACGGGCTCCGGGAAAAATTCCAGAAACCAGGGCCAGATTTCAAAAATCTGGAAAGAGGATAGCCTTGGATTGCCCCAAATTTATGAAAAATTCTCCCGGAAGGATTTTCTGCTGAAAGTCCTGTGGAAGGGTCCCAGTAGAATCTGGGACAAAACGCGACGGGTTTCAGGTCAAACGGACGAGTATTCAGTCTGGAAAAAAATCAAACAGTTTCCCCACACAGGGGCGAACCTTCCTTTCGGCCCTGGCAATGATGAACAAAACATCTACTGCGAGTCCTGTGGACCCAACTTTAGGCTGAAACCTTGGCCACAACACAGTAGAAACAATAAGGAACGTCTGGTAAAAATTTCAGATAAAAGGAATCCAAGGAATAGGTCCCGGACCGAGAGGAAACAAAATTGGAAAACTTGTTTCTCCGAAAACGAAACGTCCTGGCTTCTCCTCCTCGTATCTTTTTCTTGAGTTTTGCTTTTGGACGTGCCTCCTTAGCTGGATGCAAACAACATATGAAGGTACTCGTGTGAATTTTTTCGGAATTTTTCAACGCAATACGGGCTCCGGGAAAAATTCCAGAAACCAGGGCCAGATTTCAAAAATCTGGAAAGAGGATAGCCTTGGATTGCCCCAAATTTATGAAAAATTCTCCCGGAAGGATTTTCTGCTGAAAGTCCTGTGGAAGGGTCCCAGTAGAATCTGGGACAAAACGCGACGGGTTTCAGGTCAAACGGACGAGTATTCAGTCTGGAAAAAAATCAAACAGTTTCCCCACACAGGGGCGAACCTTCCTTTCGGCCCTGGCAATGATGAACAAAACATCTACTGCGAGTCCTGTGGACCCAACTTTAGGCTGAAACCTTGGCCACAACACAGTAGAAACAATAAGGAACGTCTGGTAAAAATTTCAGATAAAAGGAATCCAAGGAATAGGTCCCGGACCGAGAGGAAACAAAATTTGAAAACTTGTTTCTCCGAAAACGAAACGTCCTGGCTTCTCCTCCTCGTATCTTTTTCTTGAGTTTTGCTTTTGGACGTGCCTCCTTAGCTGGATGCAAACAACATATGAAGGTACTCGTGTGAATTTTTTCGGAATTTTTCAACGCAATACGGGCTCCGGGAAAAATTCCAGAAACCAGGGCCAGATTTCAAAAATCTGGAAAGAGGATAGCCTTGGATTGCCCCAAATTTATGAAAAATTCTCCCGGAAGGATTTTCTGCTGAAAGTCCTGTGGAAGGGTCCCAGTAGAATCTGGGACAAAACGCGACGGGTTTCAGGTCAAACGGACGAGTATTCAGTCTGGAAAAAAATCAAACAGTTTCCCCACACAGGGGCGAACCTTCCTTTCGGCCCTGGCAATGATGAACAAAACATCTACTGCGAGTCCTGTGGACCCAACTTTAGGCTGAAACCTTGGCCACAACACAGTAGAAACAATAAGGAACGTCTGGTAAAAATTTCAGATAAAAGGAATCCAAGGAATAGGTCCCGGACCGAGAGGAAACAAAATTGGAAAACTTGTTTCTCCGAAAACGAAACGTCCTGGCTTCTCCTCCTCGTATCTTTTTCTTGAGTTTTGCTTTTGGACGTGCCTCCTTAGCTGGATGCAAACAACATATGAAGGTACTCGTGTGAATTTTTTCGGAATTTTTCAACGCAATACGGGCTCCGGGGAAAATTCCAGAAACCAGGGCCAGATTTCAAAAATCTGGAAAGAGGATAGCCTTGGATTGCCCCAAATTTATGAAAAATTCTCCCGGAAGGATTTTCTGCTGAAAGTCCTGTGGAAGGGTCCCAGTAGAATCTGGGACAAAAACGCGACGGGTTTCAGGTCAAACGGACGAGTATTCAGTCTGGAAAAAAATCAAACAGTTTCCCCACACAGGGGCGAACCTTCCTTTCGGCCCTGGCAATGATGAACAAAACATCTACTGCGAGTCCTGTGGACCCAACTTTAGGCTGAAACCTTGGCCACAACACAGTAGAAACAATAAGGAACGTCTGGTAAAAATTTCAGATAAAAGGAATCCAAGGAATAGGTCCCGGACCGAGAGGAAACAAAATTGGAAAACTTGTTTCTCCGAAAACGAAACGTCCTGGCTTCTCCTCCTCGTATCTTTTTCTTGAGTTTTGCTTTTGGACGTGCCTCCTTAGCTGGATGCAAACAACATATGAAGGTACTCGTGTGAATTTTTTCGGAATTTTTCAACGCAATACGGGCTCCGGGAAAAATTCCAGAAACCAGGGCCAGATTTCAAAAATCTGGAAAGAGGATAGCCTTGGATTGCCCCAAATTTATGAAAAATTCTCCCGGAAGGATTTTCTGCTGAAAGTCCTGTGGAAGGGTCCCAGTAGAATCTGGGACAAAACGCGACGGGTTTCAGGTCAAACGGACGAGTATTCAGTCTGGAAAAAAATCAAACAGTTTCCCCACACAGGGGCGAACCTTCCTTTCGGCCCTGGCAATGGTGAACAAAACATCTACTGCGAGTCCTGTGGACCCAACTTTAGGCTGAAACCTTGGCCACAACACAGTAGAAACAATAAGGAACGTCTGGTAAAAATTTCAGATAAAAGGAATCCAAGGAATAGGTCCCGGACCGAGAGGAAACAAAATTTGAAAACTTGTTTCTCCGAAAACGAAACGTCCTGGCTTCTCCTCCTCGTATCTTTTTCTTGAGTTTTGCTTTTGGACGTGCCTCCTTAGCTGGATGCAAACAACATATGAAGGTACTCGTGTGAATTTTTTCGGAATTTTTCAACGCAATACGGGCTCCGGGAAAAATTCCAGAAACCAGGGCCAGATTTCAAAAATCTGGAAAGAGGATAGCCTTGGATTGCCCCAAATTTATGAAAAATTCTCCCGGAAGGATTTTCTGCTGAAAGTCCTGTGGAAGGGTCCCAGTAGAATCTGGGACAAAACGCGACGGGTTTCAGGTCAAACGGACGAGTATTCAGTCTGGAAAAAAATCAAACAGTTTCCCCACACAGGGGCGAACCTTCCTTTCGGCCCTGGCAATGATGAACAAAACATCTACTGCGAGTCCTGTGGACCCAACTTTAGGCTGAAACCTTGGCCACAACACAGTAGAAACAATAAGGAACGTCTGGTAAAAATTTCAGATAAAAGGAATCCAAGGAATAGGTCCCGGACCGAGAGGAAACAAAATTGGAAAACTTGTTTCTCCGAAAACAAAACGTCCTGGCTTCTCCTCCTCGTATCTTTTTCTTGAGTTTTGCTTTTGGACGTGCCTCCTTAGCTGGATGCAAACAACATATGAAGGTACTCGTGTGAATTTTTTCGGAATTTTTCAACACAATACGGGCTCCGGGGAAAATTCCAGAAACCAGGGCCAGATTTCAAAAATCTGGAAAGAGGATAGCCTTGGATTGCCCCAAATTTATGAAAAATTCTCCCGGAAGGATTTTCTGCTGAAAGTCCTGTGGAAGGGTCCCAGTAGAATCTGGGACAAAAACGCGACGGGTTTCAGGTCAAACGGACGAGTATTCAGTCTGGAAAAAAATCAAACAGTTTCCCCACACAGGGGCGAACCTTCCTTTCGGCCCTGGCAATGATGAACAAAACATCTACTGCGAGTCCTGTGGACCCAACTTTAGGCTGAAACCTTGGCCACAACACAGTAGAAACAATAAGGAACGTCTGGTAAAAATTTCAGATAAAAGGAATCCAAGGAATAGGTCCCGGACCGAGAGGAAACAAAATTGGAAAACTTGTTTCTCCGAAAACGAAACGTCCTGGCTTCTCCTCCTCGTATCTTTTTCTTGAGTTTTGCTTTTGGACGTGCCTCCTTAGCTGGATGCAAACAACATATGAAGGTACTCGTGTGAATTTTTTCGGAATTTTTCAACGCAATACGGGCTCCGGGAAAAATTCCAGAAACCAGGGCCAGATTTCAAAAATCTGGAAAGAGGATAGCCTTGGATTGCCCCAAATTTATGAAAAATTCTCCCGGAAGGATTTTCTGCTGAAAGTCCTGTGGAAGGGTCCCAGTAGAATCTGGGACAAAACGCGACGGGTTTCAGGTCAAACGGACGAGTATTCAGTCTGGAAAAAAATCAAACAGTTTCCCCACACAGGGGCGAACCTTCCTTTCGGCCCTGGCAATGATGAACAAAACATCTACTGCGAGTCCTGTGGACCCAACTTTAGGCTGAAACCTTGGCCACAACACAGTAGAAACAATAAGGAACGTCTGGTAAAAATTTCAGATAAAAGGAATCCAAGGAATAGGTCCCGGACCGAGAGGAAACAAAATTGGAAAACTTGTTTCTCCGAAAACGAAACGTCCTGGCTTCTCCTCCTCGTATCTTTTTCTTGAGTTTTGCTTTTGGACGTGCCTCCTTAGCTGGATGCAAACAACATATGAAGGTACTCGTGTGAATTTTTTCGGAATTTTTCAACGCAATACGGGCTCCGGGAAAAATTCCAGAAACCAGGGCCAGATTTCAAAAATCTGGAAAGAGGATAGCCTTGGATTGCCCCAAATTTATGAAAAATTCTCCCGGAAGGATTTTCTGCTGAAAGTCCTGTGGAAGGGTCCCAGTAGAATCTGGGACAAAACGCGACGGGTTTCAGGTCAAACGGACGAGTATTCAGTCTGGAAAAAAATCAAACAGTTTCCCCACACAGGGGCGAACCTTCCTTTCGGCCCTGGCAATGATGAACAAAACATCTACTGCGAGTCCTGTGGACCCAACTTTAGGCTGAAACCTTGGCCACAACACAGTAGAAACAATAAGGAACGTCTGGTAAATATTTCAGATAAAAGGAATCCAAGGAATAGGTCCCGGACCTAGAGGAAACAAAATTTGAAAACTTGTTTCTCCGAAAACGAAACGTCCTGGCTTCTCCTCCTCGTATCTTTTTCTTGAGTTTTGCTTTTGGACGTGCCTCCTTAGCTGGATGCAAACAACATATGAAGGTACTCGTGTGAATTTTTTCGGAATTTTTCAACGCAATACGGGCTCCGGGAAAAATTCCAGAAACCAGGGCCAGATTTCAAAAATCTGGAAAGAGGATAGCCTTGGATTGCCCCAAATTTATGAAAAATTCTCCCGGAAGGATTTTCTGCTGAAAGTCCTGTGGAAGGGTCCCAGTAGAATCTGGGACAAAACGCGACGGGTTTCAGGTCAAACGGACGAGTATTCAGTCTGGAAAAAAATCAAACAGTTTCCCCACACAGGGGCGAACCTTCCTTTCGGCCCTGGCAATGATGAACAAAACATCTACTGCGAGTCCTGTGGACCCAACTTTAGGCTGAAACCTTGGCCACAACACAGTAGAAACAATAAGGAACGTCTGGTAAAAATTTCAGATAAAAGGAATCCAAGGAATAGGTCCCGGACCTAGAGGAAACAAAATTTGAAAACTTGTTTCTCCGAAAACGAAACGTCCTGGCTTCTCCTCCTCGTATCTTTTTCTTGAGTTTTGCTTTTGGACGTGCCTCCTTAGCTGGATGCAAACAACATATGAAGGTACTCGTGTGAATTTTTTCAGAATTTTTCAACGCAATACGGGCTCCGGGAAAAATTCCAGAAACCAGGGCCAGATTTCAAAAATCTGGAAAGAGGATAGCCTTGGATTGCCCCAAATTTATGAAAAATTCTCCCGGAAGGATTTTCTGCTGAAAGTCCTGTGGAAGGGTCCCAGTAGAATCTGGGACAAAACGCGACGGGTTTCAGGTCAAACGGACGAGTATTCAGTCTGGAAAAAAATCAAACAGTTTCCCCACACAGGGGCGAACCTTCCTTTCGGCCCTGGCAATGATGAACAAAACATCTACTGCGAGTCCTGTGGACCCAACTTTAGGCTGAAACCTTGGCCACAACACAGTAGAAACAATAAGGAACGTCTGGTAAAAATTTCAGATAAAAGGAATCCAAGGAATAGGTCCCGGACCGAGAGGAAACAAAATTGGAAAACTTGTTTCTCCGAAAACGAAACGTCCTGGCTTCTCCTCCTCGTATCTTTTTCTTGAGTTTTGCTTTTGGACGTGCCTCCTTAGCTGGATGCAAACAACATATGAAGGTACTCGTGTGAATTTTTTCGGAATTTTTCAACGCAATACGGGCTCCGGGAAAAATTCCAGAAACCAGGGCCAGATTTCAAAAATCTGGAAAGAGGATAGCCTTGGATTGCCCCAAATTTATGAAAAATTCTCCCGGAAGGATTTTCTGCTGAAAGTCCTGTGGAAGGGTCCCAGTAGAATCTGGGACAAAAACGCGACGGGTTTCAGGTCAAACGGACGAGTATTCAGTCTGGAAAAAAATCAAACAGTTTCCCCACACAGGGGCGAACCTTCCTTTCGGCCCTGGCAATGATGAACAAAACATCTACTGCGAGTCCTGTGGACCCAACTTTAGGCTGAAACCTTGGCCACAACACAGTAGAAACAATAAGGAACGTCTGGTAAAAATTTCAGATAAAAGGAATCCAAGGAATAGGTCCCGGACCGAGAGGAAACAAAATTGGAAAACTTGTTTCTCCGAAAACGAAACGTCCTGGCTTCTCCTCCTCGTATCTTTTTCTTGAGTTTTGCTTTTGGACGTGCCTCCTTAGCTGGATGCAAACAACATATGAAGGTACTCGTGTGAATTTTTTCGGAATTTTTCAACGCAATACGGGCTCCGGGAAAAATTCCAGAAACCAGGGCCAGATTTCAAAAATCTGGAAAGAGGATAGCCTTGGATTGCCCCAAATTTATGAAAAATTCTCCCGGAAGGATTTTCTGCTGAAAGTCCTGTGGAAGGGTCCCAGTAGAATCTGGGACAAAAACGCGACGGGTTTCAGGTCAAACGGACGAGTATTCAGTCTGGAAAAAAATCAAACAGTTTCCCCACACAGGGGCGAACCTTCCTTTCGGCCCTGGCAATGATGAACAAAACATCTACTGCGAGTCCTGTGGACCCAACTTTAGGCTGAAACCTTGGCCACAACACAGTAGAAACAATAAGGAACGTCTGGTAAAAATTTCAGATAAAAGGAATCCAAGGAATAGGTCCCGGACCGAGAGGAAACAAAATTGGAAAACTTGTTTCTCCGAAAACGAAACGTCCTGGCTTCTCCTCCTCGTATCTTTTTCTTGAGTTTTGCTTTTGGACGTGCCTCCTTAGCTGGATGCAAACAACATATGAAGGTACTCGTGTGAATTTTTTCGGAATTTTTCAACGCAATACGGGCTCCGGGAAAAATTCCAGAAACCAGGGCCAGATTTCAAAAATCTGGAAAGAGGATAGCCTTGGATTGCCCCAAATTTATGAAAAATTCTCCCGGAAGGATTTTCTGCTGAAAGTCCTGTGGAAGGGTCCCAGTAGAATCTGGGACAAAACGCGACGGGTTTCAGGTCAAACGGACGAGTATTCAGTCTGGAAAAAAATCAAACAGTTTCCCCACACAGGGGCGAACCTTCCTTTCGGCCCTGGCAATGATGAACAAAACATCTACTGCGAGTCCTGTGGACCCAACTTTAGGCTGAAACCTTGGCCACAACACAGTAGAAACAATAAGGAACGTCTGGTAAAAATTTCAGATAAAAGGAATCCAAGGAATAGGTCCCGGACCGAGAGGAAACAAAATTGGAAAACTTGTTTCTCCGAAAACGAAACGTCCTGGCTTCTCCTCCTCGTATCTTTTTCTTGAGTTTTGCTTTTGGACGTGCCTCCTTAGCTGGATGCAAACAACATATGAAGGTACTCGTGTGAATTTTTTCGGAATTTTTCAACGCAATACGGGCTCCGGGAAAAATTCCAGAAACCAGGGCCAGATTTCAAAAATCTGGAAAGAGGATAGCCTTGGATTGCCCCAAATTTATGAAAAATTCTCCCGGAAGGATTTTCTGCTGAAAGTCCTGTGGAAGGGTCCCAGTAGAATCTGGGACAAAAACGCGACGGGTTTCAGGTCAAACGGACGAGTATTCAGTCTGGAAAAAAATCAAACAGTTTCCCCACACAGGGGCGAACCTTCCTTTCGGCCCTGGCAATGATGAACAAAACATCTACTGCGAGTCCTGTGGACCCAACTTTAGGCTGAAACCTTGGCCACAACACAGTAGAAACAATAAGGAACGTCTGGTAAAAATTTCAGATAAAAGGAATCCAAGGAATAGGTCCCGGACCGAGAGGAAACAAAATTGGAAAACTTGTTTCTCCGAAAACGAAACGTCCTGGCTTCTCCTCCTCGTATCTTTTTCTTGAGTTTTGCTTTTGGACGTGCCTCCTTAGCTGGATGCAAACAACATATGAAGGTACTCGTGTGAATTTTTTCGGAATTTTTCAACGCAATACGGGCTCCGGGAAAAATTCCAGAAACCAGGGCCAGATTTCAAAAATCTGGAAAGAGGATAGCCTTGGATTGCCCCAAATTTATGAAAAATTCTCCCGGAAGGATTTTCTGCTGAAAGTCCTGTGGAAGGGTCCCAGTAGAATCTGGGACAAAACGCGACGGGTTTCAGGTCAAACGGACGAGTATTCAGTCTGGAAAAAAATCAAACAGTTTCCCCACACAGGGGCGAACCTTCCTTTCGGCCCTGGCAATGATGAACAAAACATCTACTGCGAGTCCTGTGGACCCAACTTTAGGCTGAAACCTTGGCCACAACACAGTAGAAACAATAAGGAACGTCTGGTAAAAATTTCAGATAAAAGGAATCCAAGGAATAGGTCCCGGACCGAGAGGAAACAAAATTGGAAAACTTGTTTCTCCGAAAACGAAACGTCCTGGCTTCTCCTCCTCGTATCTTTTTCTTGAGTTTTGCTTTTGGACGTGCCTCCTTAGCTGGATGCAAACAACATATGAAGGTACTCGTGTGAATTTTTTCGGAATTTTTCAACGCAATACGGGCTCCGGGAAAAATTCCAGAAACCAGGGCCAGATTTCAAAAATCTGGAAAGAGGATAGCCTTGGATTGCCCCAAATTTATGAAAAATTCTCCCGAAAGGATTTTCTGCTGAAAGTCCTGTGGAAGGGTCCCAGTAGAATCTGGGACAAAACGCGACGGGTTTCAGGTCAAACGGACGAGTATTCAGTCTGGAAAAAAATCAAACAGTTTCCCCACACAGGGGCGAACCTTCCTTTCGGCCCTGGCAATGATGAACAAAACATCTACTGCGAGTCCTGTGGACCCAACTTTAGGCTGAAACCTTGGCCACAACACAGTAGAAACAATAAGGAACGTCTGGTAAAAATTTCAGATAAAAGGAATCCAAGGAATAGGTCCCGGACCGATAGGAAACAAAATTGGAAAACTTGTTTCTCCGAAAACGAAACGTCCTGGCTTCTCCTCCTCGTATCTTTTTCTTGAGTTTTGCTTTTGGACGTGCCTCCTTAGCTGGATGCAAACAACATATGAAGGTACTCGTGTGAATTTTTTCGGAATTTTTCAACGCAATACGGGCTCCGGGAAAAATTCCAGAAACCAGGGCCAGATTTCAAAAATCTGGAAAGAGGATAGCCTTGGATTGCCCCAAATTTATGAAAAATTCTCCTGGAAGGATTTTCTGCTGAAAGTCCTGTGGAAGGGTCCCAGTAGAATCTGGGACAAAAACGCGACGGGTTTCAGGTCAAACGGACGAGTATTCAGTCTGGAAAAAAATCAAACAGTTTCCCCACACAGGGGCGAACCTTCCTTTCGGCCCTGGCAATGATGAACAAAACATCTACTGCGAGTCCTGTGGACCCAACTTTAGGCTGAAACCTTGGCCACAACACAGTAGAAACAATAAGGAACGTCTGGTAAAAATTTCAGATAAAAGGAATCCAAGGAATAGGTCCCGGACCGAGAGGAAACAAAATTGGAAAACTTGTTTCTCCGAAAACGAAACGTCCTGGCTTCTCCTCCTCGTATCTTTTTCTTGAGTTTTGCTTTTGGACGTGCCTCCTTAGCTGGATGCAAACAACATATGAAGGTACTCGTGTGAATTTTTTCGGAATTTTTCAACGCAATACGGGCTCCGGGAAAAATTCCAGAAACCAGGGCCAGATTTCAAAAATCTGGAAAGAGGATAGCCTTGGATTGCCCCAAATTTATGAAAAATTCTCCCGGAAGGATTTTCTGCTGAAAGTCCTGTGGAAGGGTCCCAGTAGAATCTGGGACAAAACGCGACGGGTTTCAGGTCAAACGGACGAGTATTCAGTCTGGAAAAAAATCAAACAGTTTCCCCACACAGGGGCGAACCTTCCTTTCGGCCCTGGCAATGATGAACAAAACATCTACTGCGAGTCCTGTGGACCCAACTTTAGGCTGAAACCTTGGCCACAACACAGTAGAAACAATAAGGAACGTCTGGTAAAAATTTCAGATAAAAGGAATCCAAGGAATAGGTCCCGGACCGAGAGGAAACAAAATTGGAAAACTTGTTTCTCCGAAAACGAAACGTCCTGGCTTCTCCTCCTCGTATCTTTTTCTTGAGTTTTGCTTTTGGACGTGCCTCCTTAGCTGGATGCAAACAACATATGAAGGTACTCGTGTGAATTTTTTCGGAATTTTTCAACGCAATACGGGCTCCGGGAAAAATTCCAGAAACCAGGGCCAGATTTCAAAAATCTGGAAAGAGGATAGCCTTGGATTGCCCCAAATTTATGAAAAATTCTCCCGGAAGGATTTTCTGCTGAAAGTCCTGTGGAAGGGTCCCAGTAGAATCTGGGACAAAAACGCGACGGGTTTCAGGTCAAACGGACGAGTATTCAGTCTGGAAAAAAATCAAACAGTTTCCCCACACAGGGGCGAACCTTCCTTTCGGCCCTGGCAATGATGAACAAAACATCTACTGCGAGTCCTGTGGACCCAACTTTAGGCTGAAACCTTGGCCACAACACAGTAGAAACAATAAGGAACGTCTGGTAAAAATTTCAGATAAAAGGAATCCAAGGAATAGGTCCCGGACCGAGAGGAAACAAAATTGGAAAACTTGTTTCTCCGAAAACGAAACGTCCTGGCTTCTCCTCCTCGTATCTTTTTCTTGAGTTTTGCTTTTGGACGTGCCTCCTTAGCTGGATGCAAACAACATATGAAGGTACTCGTGTGAATTTTTTCGGAATTTTTCAACGCAATACGGGCTCCGGGAAAAATTCCAGAAACCAGGGCCAGATTTCAAAAATCTGGAAAGAGGATAGCCTTGGATTGCCCCAAATTTATGAAAAATTCTCCCGGAAGGATTTTCTGCTGAAAGTCCTGTGGAAGGGTCCCAGTAGAATCTGGGACAAAAACGCGACGCGTTTCAGGTCAAACGGACGAGTATTCAGTCTGGAAAAAAATCAAACAGTTTCCCCACACAGGGGCGAACCTTCCTTTCGGCCCTGGCAATGATGAACAAAACATCTACTGCGAGTCCTGTGGACCCAACTTTAGGCTGAAACCTTGGCCACAACACAGTAGAAACAATAAGGAACGTCTGGTAAAAATTTCAGATAAAAGGAATCCAAGGAATAGGTCCCGGACCGAGAGGAAACAAAATTGGAAAACTTGTTTCTCCGAAAACGAAACGTCCTGGCTTCTCCTCCTCGTATCTTTTTCTTGAGTTTTGCTTTTGGACGTGCCTCCTTAGCTGGATGCAAACAACATATGAAGGTACTCGTGTGAATTTTTTCGGAATTTTTCAACGCAATACGGGCTCCGGGAAAAATTCCAGAAACCAGGGCCAGATTTCAAAAATCTGGAAAGAGGATAGCCTTGGATTGCCCCAAATTTATGAAAAATTCTCCCGGAAGGATTTTCTGCTGAAAGTCCTGTGGAAGGGTCCCAGTAGAATCTGGGACAAAACGCGACGGGTTTCAGGTCAAACGGACGAGTATTCAGTCTGGAAAAAAATCAAACAGTTTCCCCACACAGGGGCGAACCTTCCTTTCGGCCCTGGCAATGATGAACAAAACATCTACTGCGAGTCCTGTGGACCCAACTTTAGGCTGAAACCTTGGCCACAACACAGTAGAAACAATAAGGAACGTCTGGTAAAAATTTCAGATAAAAGGAATCCAAGGAATAGGTCCCGGACCGAGAGGAAACAAAATTGGAAAACTTGTTTCTCCGAAAACGAAACGTCCTGGCTTCTCCTCCTCGTATCTTTTTCTTGAGTTTTGCTTTTGGACGTGCCTCCTTAGCTGGATGCAAACAACATATGAAGGTACTCGTGTGAATTTTTTCGGAATTTTTCAACGCAATACGGGCTCCGGGAAAAATTCCAGAAACCAGGGCCAGATTTCAAAAATCTGGAAAGAGGATAGCCTTGGATTGCCCCAAATTTATGAAAAATTCTCCCGGAAGGATTTTCTGCTGAAAGTCCTGTGGAAGGGTCCCAGTAGAATCTGGGACAAAAACGCGACGGGTTTCAGGTCAAACGGACGAGTATTCAGTCTGGAAAAAAATCAAACAGTTTCCCCACACAGGGGCGAACCTTCCTTTCGGCCCTGGCAATGATGAACAAAACATCTACTGCGAGTCCTGTGGACCCAACTTTAGGCTGAAACCTTGGCCACAACACAGTAGAAACAATAAGGAACGTCTGGTAAAAATTTCAGATAAAAGGAATCCAAGGAATAGGTCCCGAACCGAGAGGAAACAAAATTGGAAAACTTGTTTCTCCGAAAACGAAACGTCCTGGCTTCTCCTCCTCGTATCTTTTTCTTGAGTTTTGCTTTTGGACGTGCCTCCTTAGCTGGATGCAAACAACATATGAAGGTACTCGTGTGAATTTTTTCGGAATTTTTCAACGCAATACGGGCTCCGGGAAAAATTCCAGAAACCAGGGCCAGATTTCAAAAATCTGGAAAGAGGATAGCCTTGGATTGCCCCAAATTTATGAAAAATTCTCCCGGAAGGATTTTCTGCTGAAAGTCCTGTGGAAGGGTCCCAGTAGAATCTGGGACAAAAACGCGACGGGTTTCAGGTCAAACGGACGAGTATTCAGTCTGGAAAAAAATCAAACAGTTTCCCCACACAGGGGCGAACCTTCCTTTCGGCCCTGGCAATGATGAACAAAACATCTACTGCGAGTCCTGTGGACCCAACTTTAGGCTGAAACCTTGGCCACAACACAGTAGAAACAATAAGGAACGTCTGGTAAAAATTTCAGATAAAAGGAATCCAAGGAATAGGTCCCGGACCGAGAGGAAACAAAATTGGAAAACTTGTTTCTCCGAAAACGAAACGTCCTGGCTTCTCCTCCTCGTATCTTTTTCTTGAGTTTTGCTTTTGGACGTGCCTCCTTAGCTGGATGCAAACAACATATGAAGGTACTCGTGTGAATTTTTTCGGAATTTTTCAACGCAATACGGGCTCCGGGAAAAATTCCAGAAACCAGGGCCAGATTTCAAAAATCTGGAAAGAGGATAGCCTTGGATTGCCCCAAATTTATGAAAAATTCTCCCGGAAGGATTTTCTGCTGAAAGTCCTGTGGAAGGGTCCCAGTAGAATCTGGGACAAAAACGCGACGGGTTTCAGGTCAAACGGACGAGTATTCAGTCTGGAAAAAAATCAAACAGTTTCCCCACACAGGGGCGAACCTTCCTTTCGGCCCTGGCAATGATGAACAAAACATCTACTGCGAGTCCTGTGGACCCAACTTTAGGCTGAAACCTTGGCCACAACACAGTAGAAACAATAAGGAACGTCTGGTAAAAATTTCAGATAAAAGGAATCCAAGGAATAGGTCCCGGACCGAGAGGAAACAAAATTGGAAAACTTGTTTCTCCGAAAACGAAACGTCCTGGCTTCTCCTCCTCGTATCTTTTTCTTGAGTTTTGCTTTTGGACGTGCCTCCTTAGCTGGATGCAAACAACATATGAAGGTACTCGTGTGAATTTTTTCGGAATTTTTCAACGCAATACGGGCTCCGGGAAAAATTCCAGAAACCAGGGCCAGATTTCAAAAATCTGGAAAGAGGATAGCCTTGGATTGCCCCAAATTTATGAAAAATTCTCCCGGAAGGATTTTCTACTGAAAGTCCTGTGGAAGGGTCCCAGTAGAATCTGGGACAAAACGCGACGGGTTTCAGGTCAAACGGACGAGTATTCAGTCTGGAAAAAAATCAAACAGTTTCCCCACACAGGGGCGAACCTTCCTTTCGGCCCTGGCAATGATGAACAAAACATCTACTGCGAGTCCTGTGGACCCAACTTTAGGCTGAAACCTTGGCCACAACACAGTAGAAACAATAAGGAACGTCTGGTAAAAATTTCAGATAAAAGGAATCCAAGGAATAGGTCCCGGACCGAGAGGAAACAAAATTGGAAAACTTGTTTCTCCGAAAATGAAACGTCCTGGCTTCTCCTCCTCGTATCTTTTTCTTGAGTTTTGCTTTTGGACGTGCCTCCTTAGCTGGATGCAAACAACATATGAAGGTACTCGTGTGAATTTTTTCGGAATTTTTCAACGCAATACGGGCTCCGGGAAAAATTCCAGAAACCAGGGCCAGATTTCAAAAATCTGGAAAGAGGATAGCCTTGGATTGCCCCAAATTTATGAAAAATTCTCCCGGAAGGATTTTCTGCTGAAAGTCCTGTGGAAGGGTCCCAGTAGAATCTGGGACAAAACGCGACGGGTTTCAGGTCAAACGGACGAGTATTCAGTCTGGAAAAAAATCAAACAGTTTCCCCACACAGGGGCGAACCTTCCTTTCGGCCCTGGCAATGATGAACAAAACATCTACTGCGAGTCCTGTGGACCCAACTTTAGGCTGAAACCTTGGCCACAACACAGTAGAAACAATAAGGAACGTCTGGTAAAAATTTCAGATAAAAGGAATCCAAGGAATAGGTCCCGGACCGAGAGGAAACAAAATTGGAAAACTTGTTTCTCCGAAAACGAAACGTCCTGGCTTCTCCTCCTCGTATCTTTTTCTTGAGTTTTGCTTTTGGACGTGCCTCCTTAGCTGGATGCAAACAACATATGAAGGTACTCGTGTGAATTTTTTCGGAATTTTTCAACGCAATACGGGCTCCGGGAAAAATTCCAGAAACCAGGGCCAGATTTCAAAAATCTGGAAAGAGGATAGCCTTGGATTGCCCCAAATTTATGAAAAATTCTCCCGGAAGGATTTTCTGCTGAAAGTCCTGTGGAAGGGTCCCAGTAGAATCTGGGACAAAAACGCGACGGGTTTCAGGTCAAACGGACGAGTATTCAGTCTGGAAAAAAATCAAACAGTTTCCCCACACAGGGGCGAACCTTCCTTTCGGCCCTGGCAATGATGAACAAAACATCTACTGCGAGTCCTGTGGACCCAACTTTAGGCTGAAACCTTGGCCACAACACAGTAGAAACAATAAGGAACGTCTGGTAAAAATTTCAGATAAAAGGAATCCAAGGAATAGGTCCCGGACCGAGAGGAAACAAAATTGGAAAACTTGTTTCTCCGAAAACGAAACGTCCTGGCTTCTCCTCCTCGTATCTTTTTCTTGAGTTTTGCTTTTGGACGTGCCTCCTTAGCTGGATGCAAACAACATATGAAGGTACTCGTGTGAATTTTTTCGGAATTTTTCAACGCAATACGGGCTCCGGGAAAAATTCCAGAAACCAGGGCCAGATTTCAAAAATCTGGAAAGAGGATAGCCTTGGATTGCCCCAAATTTATGAAAAATTCTCCCGGAAGGATTTTCTGCTGAAAGTCCTGTGGAAGGGTCCCAGTAGAATCTGGGACAAAACGCGACGGGTTTCAGGTCAAACGGACGAGTATTCAGTCTGGAAAAAAATCAAACAGTTTCCCCACACAGGGGCGAACCTTCCTTTCGGCCCTGGCAATGATGAACAAAACATCTACTGCGAGTCCTGTGGACCCAACTTTAGGCTGAAACCTTGGCCACAACACAGTAGAAACAATAAGGAACGTCTGGTAAAAATTTCAGATAAAAGGAATCCAAGGAATAGGTCCCGGACCGAGAGGAAACAAAATTGGAAAACTTGTTTCTCCGAAAACGAAACGTCCTGGCTTCTCCTCCTCGTATCTTTTTCTTGAGTTTTGCTTTTGGACGTGCCTCCTTAGCTGGATGCAAACAACATATGAAGGTACTCGTGTGAATTTTTTCGGAATTTTTCAACGCAATACGGGCTCCGGGAAAAATTCCAGAAACCAGGGCCAGATTTCAAAAATCTGGAAAGAGGATAGCCTTGGATTGCCCCAAATTTATGAAAAATTCTCCCGGAAGGATTTTCTGCTGAAAGTCCTGTGGAAGGGTCCCAGTAGAATCTGGGAAAAAACGCGACGGGTTTCAGGTCAAACGGACGAGTATTCAGTCTGGAAAAAAATCAAACAGTTTCCCCACACAGGGGCGAACCTTCCTTTCGGCCCTGGCAATGATGAACAAAACATCTACTGCGAGTCCTGTGGACCCAACTTTAGGCTGAAACCTTGGCCACAACACAGTAGAAACAATAAGGAACGTCTGGTAAAAATTTCAGATAAAAGGAATCCAAGGAATAGGTCCCGGACCGAGAGGAAACAAAATTGGAAAACTTGTTTCTCCGAAAACGAAACGTCCTGGCTTCTCCTCCTCGTATCTTTTTCTTGAGTTTTGCTTTTGGACGTGCCTCCTTAGCTGGATGCAAACAACATATGAAGGTACTCGTGTGAATTTTTTCGGAATTTTTCAACGCAATACGGGCTCCGGGAAAAATTCCAGAAACCAGGGCCAGATTTCAAAAATCTGGAAAGAGGATAGCCTTGGATTGCCCCAAATTTATGAAAAATTCTCCCGGAAGGATTTTCTGCTGAAAGTCCTGTGGAAGGGTCCCAGTAGAATCTGGGACAAAACGCGACGGGTTTCAGGTCAAACGGACGAGTATTCAGTCTGGAAAAAAATTAAACAGTTTCCCCACACAGGGGCGAACCTTCCTTTCGGCCCTGGCAATGATGAACAAAACATCTACTGCGAGTCCTGTGGACCCAACTTTAGGCTGAAACCTTGGCCACAACACAGTAGAAACAATAAGGAACGTCTGGTAAAAATTTCAGATAAAAGGAATCCAAGGAATAGGTCCCGGACCGAGAGGAAACAAAATTGGAAAATTTGTTTCTCCGAAAACGAAACGTCCTGGCTTCTCCTCCTCGTATCTTTTTCTTGAGTTTTGCTTTTGGACGTGCCTCCTTAGCTGGATGCAAACAACATATGAAGGTACTCGTGTGAATTTTTTCGGAATTTTTAGACGCAATACGGGCTCCGGGAAAAATTCCAGAAACCAGGGCCAGATTTCAAAAATCTGGAAAGAGGATAGCCTTGGATTGCCCCAAATTTATGAAAAATTCTCCCGGAAGGATTTTCTGCTGAAAGTCCTGTGGAAGGGTCCCAGTAGAATCTGGGACAAAACGCGACGGGTTTCAGGTCAAACGGACGAGTATTCAGTCTGGAAAAAAATCAAACAGTTTCCCCACACAGGGGCGAACCTTCCTTTCGGCTCTGGCAATGATGAACAAAACATCTACTGCGAGTCCTGTGGACCCAACTTTAGGCTGAAACCTTGGCCACAACACAGTAGAAACAATAAGGAACGTCTGGTAAAAATTTCAGATAAAAGGAATCCAAGGAATAGGTCCCGGACCGAGAGGAAACAAAATTGGAAAACTTGTTTCTCCGAAAACGAAACGTCCTGGCTTCTCCTCCTCGTATCTTTTTCTTGAGTTTTGCTTTTGGACGTGCCTCCTTAGCTGGATGCAAACAACATATGAAGGTACTCGTGTGAATTTTTTCGGAATTTTTCAACGCAATACGGGCTCCGGGAAAAATTCCAGAAACCAGGGCCAGATTTCAAAAATCTGGAAAGAGGATAGCCTTGGATTGCCCCAAATTTATGAAAAATTCTCCCGGAAGGATTTTCTGCTGAAAGTCCTGTGGAAGGGTCCCAGTAGAATCTGGGACAAAACGCGACGGGTTTCAGGTCAAACGGACGAGTATTCAGTCTGGAAAAAAATCAAACAGTTTCCCCACACAGGGGCGAACCTTCCTTTCGGCCCTGGCAATGATGAACAAAACATCTACTGCGAGTCCTGTGGACCCAACTTTAGGCTGAAACCTTGGCCACAACACAGTAGAAACAATAAGGAACGTCTGGTAAAAATTTCAGATAAAAGGAATCCAAGGAATAGGTCCCGGACCGAGAGGAAACAAAATTGGAAAACTTGTTTCTCCGAAAACGAAACGTCCTGGCTTCTCCTCCTCGTATCTTTTTCTTGAGTTTTGCTTTTGGACGTGCCTCCTTAGCTGGATGCAAACAACATATGAAGGTACTCGTGTGAATTTTTTCGGAATTTTTCAACGCAATACGGGCTCCGGGAAAAATTCCAGAAACCAGGGCCAGATTTCAAAAATCTGGAAAGAGGATAGCCTTGGATTGCCCCAAATTTATGAAAAATTCTCCCGGAAGGATTTTCTGCTGAAAGTCCTGTGGAAGGGTCCCAGTAGAATCTGGGACAAAACGCGACGGGTTTCAGGTCAAACGGACGAGTATTCAGTCTGGAAAAAAATCAAACAGTTTCCCCACACAGGGGCGAACCTTCCTTTCGGCCCTGGCAATGATGAACAAAACATCTACTGCGAGTCTTGTGGACCCAACTTTAGGCTGAAACCTTGGCCACAACACAGTAGAAACAATAAGGAACGTCTGGTAAAAATTTCAGATAAAAGGAATCCAAGGAATAGGTCCCGGACCGAGAGGAAACAAAATTGGAAAACTTGTTTCTCCGAAAACGAAACGTCCTGGCTTCTCCTCCTCGTATCTTTTTCTTGAGTTTTGCTTTTGGACGTGCCTCCTTAGCTGGATGCAAACAACATATGAAGGTACTCGTGTGAATTTTTTCGGAATTTTTCAACGCAATACGGGCTCCGGGGAAAATTCCAGAAACCAGGGCCAGATTTCAAAAATCTGGAAAGAGGATAGCCTTGGATTGCCCCAAATTTATGAAAAATTCTCCCGGAAGGATTTTCTGCTGAAAGTCCTGTGGAAGGGTCCCAGTAGAATCTGGGACAAAAACGCGACGGGTTTCAGGTCAAACGGACGAGTATTCAGTCTGGAAAAAAATCAAACAGTTTCCCCACACAGGGGCGAACCTTCCTTTCGGCCCTGGCAATGATGAACAAAACATCTACTGCGAGTCCTGTGGACCCAACTTTAGGCTGAAACCTTGGCCACAACACAGTAGAAACAATAAGGAACGTCTGGTAAAAATTTCAGATAAAAGGAATCCAAGGAATAGGTCCCGGACCGAGAGGAAACAAAATTGGAAAACTTGTTTCTCCGAAAACGAAACGTCCTGGCTTCTCCTCCTCGTATCTTTTTCTTGAGTTTTGCTTTTGGACGTGCCTCCTTAGCTGGATGCAAACAACATATGAAGGTACTCGTGTGAATTTTTTCGGAATTTTTCAACGCAATACGGGCTCCGGGAAAAATTCCAGAAACCAGGGCCAGATTTCAAAAATCTGGAAAGAGGATAGCCTTGGATTGCCCCAAATTTATGAAAAATTCTCCCGGAAGGATTTTCTGCTGAAAGTCCTGTGGAAGGGTCCCAGTAGAATCTGGGACAAAACGCGACGGGTTTCAGGTCAAACGGACGAGTATTCAGTCTGGAAAAAAATCAAACAGTTTCCCCACACAGGGGCGAACCTTCCTTTCGGCCCTGGCAATGATGAACAAAACATCTACTGCGAGTCCTGTGGACCCAACTTTAGGCTGAAACCTTGGCCACAACACAGTAGAAACAATAAGGAACGTCTGGTAAAAATTTCAGATAAAAGGAATCCAAGGAATAGGTCCCGGACCGAGAGGAAACAAAATTGGAAAACTTGTTTCTCCGAAAACGAAACGTCCTGGCTTCTCCTCCTCGTATCTTTTTCTTGAGTTTTGCTTTTGGACGTGCCTCCTTAGCTGGATGCAAACAACATATGAAGGTACTCGTGTGAATTTTTTCGGAATTTTTCAACGCAATACGGGCTCCGGGAAAAATTCCAGAAACCAGGGCCAGATTTCAAAAATCTGGAAAGAGGATAGCCTTGGATTGCCCCAAATTTATGAAAAATTCTCCCGGAAGGATTTTCTGCTGAAAGTCCTGTGGAAGGGTCCCAGTAGAATCTGGGACAAAACGCGACGGGTTTCAGGTCAAACGGACGAGTATTCAGTCTGGAAAAAAATCAAACAGTTTCCCCACACAGGGGCGAACCTTCCTTTCGGCCCTGGCAATGATGAACAAAACATCTACTGCGAGTCCTGTGGACCCAACTTTAGGCTGAAACCTTGGCCACAACACAGTAGAAACAATAAGGAACGTCTGGTAAAAATTTCAGATAAAAGGAATCCAAGGAATAGGTCCCGGACCGAGAGGAAACAAAATTGGAAAACTTGTTTCTCCGAAAACGAAACGTCCTGGCTTCTCCTCCTCGTATCTTTTTCTTGAGTTTTGCTTTTGGACGTGCCTCCTTAGCTGGATGCAAACAACATATGAAGGTACTCGTGTGAATTTTTTCGGAATTTTTCAACGCAATACGGGCTCCGGGGAAAATTCCAGAAACCAGGGCCAGATTTCAAAAATCTGGAAAGAGGATAGCCTTGGATTGCCCCAAATTTATGAAAAATTCTCCCGGAAGGATTTTCTGCTGAAAGTCCTGTGGAAGGGTCCCAGTAGAATCTGGGACAAAAACGCGACGGGTTTCAGGTCAAACGGACGAGTATTCAGTCTGGAAAAAAATCAAACAGTTTCCCCACACAGGGGCGAACCTTCCTTTCGGCCCTGGCAATGATGAACAAAACATCTACTGCGAGTCCTGTGGACCCAACTTTAGGCTGAAACCTTGGCCACAACACAGTAGAAACAATAAGGAACGTCTGGTAAAAATTTCAGATAAAAGGAATCCAAGGAATAGGTCCCGGACCGAGAGGAAACAAAATTTGAAAACTTGTTTCTCCGAAAACGAAACGTCCTGGCTTCTCCTCCTCGTATCTTTTTCTTGAGTTTTGCTTTTGGACGTGCCTCCTTAGCTGGATGCAAACAACATATGAAGGTACTCGTGTGAATTTTTTCGGAATTTTTCAACGCAATACGGGCTCCGGGAAAAATTCCAGAAACCAGGGCCAGATTTCAAAAATCTGGAAAGAGGATAGCCTTGGATTGCCCCAAATTTATGAAAAATTCTCCCGGAAGGATTTTCTGCTGAAAGTCCTGTGGAAGGGTCCCAGTAGAATCTGGGACAAAACGCGACGGGTTTCAGGTCAAACGGACGAGTATTCAGTCTGGAAAAAAATCAAACAGTTTCCCCACACAGGGGCGAACCTTCCTTTCGGCCCTGGCAATGATGAACAAAACATCTACTGCGAGTCCTGTGGACCCAACTTTAGGCTGAAACCTTGGCCACAACACAGTAGAAACAATAAGGAACGTCTGGTAAAAATTTCAGATAAAAGGAATCCAAGGAATAGGTCCCGGACCGAGAGGAAACAAAATTGGAAAACTTGTTTCTCCGAAAACGAAACGTCCTGGCTTCTCCTCCTCGTATCTTTTTCTTGAGTTTTGCTTTTGGACGTGCCTCCTTAGCTGGATGCAAACAACATATGAAGGTACTCGTGTGAATTTTTTCGGAA
Source organism: Phaseolus coccineus (assembly GCA_037954025.1). NCBI lineage: Eukaryota > Viridiplantae > Streptophyta > Magnoliopsida > Fabales > Fabaceae > Phaseolus > Phaseolus coccineus. The sequence goes on from CM075677.1 coordinate 60,501,558, forward strand.
TTTTTCAACGCAATACGGGCTCCGGGAAAAATTCCAGAAACCAGGGCCAGATTTCAAAAATCTGGAAAGAGGATAGCCTTGGATTGCCCCAAATTTATGAAAAATTCTCCCGGAAGGATTTTCTGCTGAAAGTCCTGTGGAAGGGTCCCAGTAGAATCTGGGACAAAACGCGACGGGTTTCAGGTCAAACGGACGAGTATTCAGTCTGGAAAAAAATCAAACAGTTTCCCCACACAGGGGCGAACCTTCCTTTCGGCCCTGGCAATGATGAACAAAACATCTACTGCGAGTCCTGTGGACCCAACTTTAGGCTGAAACCTTGGCCACAACACAGTAGAAACAATAAGGAACGTCTGGTAAAAATTTCAGATAAAAGGAATCCAAGGAATAGGTCCCGGACCGAGAGGAAACAAAATTGGAAAACTTGTTTCTCCGAAAACGAAACGTCCTGGCTTCTCCTCCTCGTATCTTTTTCTTGAGTTTTGCTTTTGGACGTGCCTCCTTAGCTGGATGCAAACAACATATGAAGGTACTCGTGTGAATTTTTTCGGAATTTTTCAACGCAATACGGGCTCCGGGGAAAATTCCAGAAACCAGGGCCAGATTTCAAAAATCTGGAAAGAGGATAGCCTTGGATTGCCCCAAATTTATGAAAAATTCTCCCGGAAGGATTTTCTGCTGAAAGTCCTGTGGAAGGGTCCCAGTAGAATCTGGGACAAAAACGCGACGGGTTTCAGGTCAAACGGACGAGTATTCAGTCTGGAAAAAAATCAAACAGTTTCCCCACACAGGGGCGAACCTTCCTTTCGGCCCTGGCAATGATGAACAAAACATCTACTGCGAGTCCTGTGGACCCAACTTTAGGCTGAAACCTTGGCCACAACACAGTAGAAACAATAAGGAACGTCTGGTAAAAATTTCAGATAAAAGGAATCCAAGGAATAGGTCCCGGACCGAGAGGAAACAAAATTTGAAAACTTGTTTCTCCGAAAACGAAACGTCCTGGCTTCTCCTCCTCGTATCTTTTTCTTGAGTTTTGCTTTTGGACGTGCCTCCTTAGCTGGATGCAAACAACATATGAAGGTACTCGTGTGAATTTTTTCGGAAATTTTCAACGCAATACGGGCTCCGGGAAAAATTCCAGAAACCAGGGCCAGATTTCAAAAATCTGGAAAGAGGATAGCCTTGGATTGCCCCAAATTTATGAAAAATTCTCCCGGAAGGATTTTCTGCTGAAAGTCCTGTGGAAGGGTCCCAGTAGAATCTGGGACAAAACGCGACGGGTTTCAGGTCAAACGGACGAGTATTCAGTCTGGAAAAAAATCAAACAGTTTCCCCACACAGGGGCGAACCTTCCTTTCGGCCCTGGCAATGATGAACAAAACATCTACTGCGAGTCCTGTGGACCCAACTTTAGGCTGAAACCTTGGCCACAACACAGTAGAAACAATAAGGAACGTCTGGTAAAAATTTCAGATAAAAGGAATCCAAGGAATAGGTCCCGGACCGAGAGGAAACAAAATTGGAAAACTTGTTTCTCCGAAAACGAAACGTCCTGGCTTCTCCTCCTCGTATCTTTTTCTTGAGTTTTGCTTTTGGACGTGCCTCCTTAGCTGGATGCAAACAACATATGAAGGTACTCGTGTGAATTTTTTCGGAATTTTTCAACGCAATACGGGCTCCGGGAAAAATTCCAGAAACCAGGGCCAGATTTCAAAAATCTGGAAAGAGGATAGCCTTGGATTGCCCCAAATTTATGAAAAATTCTCCCGGAAGGATTTTCTGCTGAAAGTCCTGTGGAAGGGTCCCAGTAGAATCTGGGACAAAAACGCGACGGGTTTCAGGTCAAACGGACGAGTATTCAGTCTGGAAAAAAATCAAACAGTTTCCCCACACAGGGGCGAACCTTCCTTTCGGCCCTGGCAATGATGAACAAAACATCTACTGCGAGTCCTGTGGACCCAACTTTAGGCTGAAACCTTGGCCACAACACAGTAGAAACAATAAGGAACGTCTGGTAAAAATTTCAGATAAAAGGAATCCAAGGAATAGGTCCCGGACCGAGAGGAAACAAAATTGGAAAACTTGTTTCTCCGAAAACGAAACGTCCTGGCTTCTCCTCCTCGTATCTTTTTCTTGAGTTTTGCTTTTGGACGTGCCTCCTTAGCTGGATGCAAACAACATATGAAGGTACTCGTGTGAATTTTTTCGGAATTTTTCAACGCAATACGGGCTCCGGGAAAAATTCCAGAAACCAGGGCCAGATTTCAAAAATCTGGAAAGAGGATAGCCTTGGATTGCCCCAAATTTATGAAAAATTCTCCCGGAAGGATTTTCTGCTGAAAGTCCTGTGGAAGGGTCCCAGTAGAATCTGGGACAAAAACGCGACGGGTTTCAGGTCAAACGGACGAGTATTCAGTCTGGAAAAAAATCAAACAGTTTCCCCACACAGGGGCGAACCTTCCTTTCGGCCCTGGCAATGATGAACAAAACATCTACTGCGAGTCCTGTGGACCCAACTTTAGGCTGAAACCTTGGCCACAACACAGTAGAAACAATAAGGAACGTCTGGTAAAAATTTCAGATAAAAGGAATCCAAGGAATAGGTCCCGGACCGAGAGGAAACAAAATTGGAAAACTTGTTTCTCCGAAAACGAAACGTCCTGGCTTCTCCTCCTCGTATCTTTTTCTTGAGTTTTGCTTTTGGACGTGCCTCCTTAGCTGGATGCAAACAACATATGAAGGTACTCGTGTGAATTTTTTCGGAATTTTTCAACGCAATACGGGCTCCGGGAAAAATTCCAGAAACCAGGGCCAGATTTCAAAAATCTGGAAAGAGGATAGCCTTGGATTGCCCCAAATTTATGAAAAATTCTCCCGGAAGGATTTTCTGCTGAAAGTCCTGTGGAAGGGTCCCAGTAGAATCTGGGACAAAACGCGACGGGTTTCAGGTCAAACGGACGAGTATTCAGTCTGGAAAAAAATCAAACAGTTTCCCCACACAGGGGCGAACCTTCCTTTCGGCCCTGGCAATGATGAACAAAACATCTACTGCGAGTCCTGTGGACCCAACTTTAGGCTGAAACCTTGGCCACAACACAGTAGAAACAATAAGGAACGTCTGGTAAAAATTTCAGATAAAAGGAATCCAAGGAATAGGTCCCGGACCGAGAGGAAACAAAATTTGAAAACTTGTTTCTCCGAAAACGAAACGTCCTGGCTTCTCCTCCTCGTATCTTTTTCTTGAGTTTTGCTTTTGGACGTGCCTCCTTAGCTGGATGCAAACAACATATGAAGGTACTCGTGTGAATTTTTTCGGAATTTTTCAACGCAATACGGGCTCCGGGAAAAATTCCAGAAACCAGGGCCAGATTTCAAAAATCTGGAAAGAGGATAGCCTTGGATTGCCCCAAATTTATGAAAAATTCTCCCGGAAGGATTTTCTGCTGAAAGTCCTGTGGAAGGGTCCCAGTAGAATCTGGGACAAAACGCGACGGGTTTCAGGTCAAACGGACGAGTATTCAGTCTGGAAAAAAATCAAACAGTTTCCCCACACAGGGGCGAACCTTCCTTTCGGCCCTGGCAATGATGAACAAAACATCTACTGCGAGTCCTGTGGACCCAACTTTAGGCTGAAACCTTGGCCACAACACAGTAGAAACAATAAGGAACGTCTGGTAAAAATTTCAGATAAAAGGAATCCAAGGAATAGGTCCCGGACCGAGAGGAAACAAAATTGGAAAACTTGTTTCTCCGAAAACAAAACGTCCTGGCTTCTCCTCCTCGTATCTTTTTCTTGAGTTTTGCTTTTGGACGTGCCTCCTTAGCTGGATGCAAACAACATATGAAGGTACTCGTGTGAATTTTTTCGGAATTTTTCAACACAATACGGGCTCCGGGGAAAATTCCAGAAACCAGGGCCAGATTTCAAAAATCTGGAAAGAGGATAGCCTTGGATTGCCCCAAATTTATGAAAAATTCTCCCGGAAGGATTTTCTGCTGAAAGTCCTGTGGAAGGGTCCCAGTAGAATCTGGGACAAAAACGCGACGGGTTTCAGGTCAAACGGACGAGTATTCAGTCTGGAAAAAAATCAAACAGTTTCCCCACACAGGGGCGAACCTTCCTTTCGGCCCTGGCAATGATGAACAAAACATCTACTGCGAGTCCTGTGGACCCAACTTTAGGCTGAAACCTTGGCCACAACACAGTAGAAACAATAAGGAACGTCTGGTAAAAATTTCAGATAAAAGGAATCCAAGGAATAGGTCCCGGACCGAGAGGAAACAAAATTGGAAAACTTGTTTCTCCGAAAACGAAACGTCCTGGCTTCTCCTCCTCGTATCTTTTTCTTGAGTTTTGCTTTTGGACGTGCCTCCTTAGCTGGATGCAAACAACATATGAAGGTACTCGTGTGAATTTTTTCGGAATTTTTCAACGCAATACGGGCTCCGGGAAAAATTCCAGAAACCAGGGCCAGATTTCAAAAATCTGGAAAGAGGATAGCCTTGGATTGCCCCAAATTTATGAAAAATTCTCCCGGAAGGATTTTCTGCTGAAAGTCCTGTGGAAGGGTCCCAGTAGAATCTGGGACAAAACGCGACGGGTTTCAGGTCAAACGGACGAGTATTCAGTCTGGAAAAAAATCAAACAGTTTCCCCACACAGGGGCGAACCTTCCTTTCGGCCCTGGCAATGATGAACAAAACATCTACTGCGAGTCCTGTGGACCCAACTTTAGGCTGAAACCTTGGCCACAACACAGTAGAAACAATAAGGAACGTCTGGTAAAAATTTCAGATAAAAGGAATCCAAGGAATAGGTCCCGGACCGAGAGGAAACAAAATTGGAAAACTTGTTTCTCCGAAAACGAAACGTCCTGGCTTCTCCTCCTCGTATCTTTTTCTTGAGTTTTGCTTTTGGACGTGCCTCCTTAGCTGGATGCAAACAACATATGAAGGTACTCGTGTGAATTTTTTCGGAATTTTTCAACGCAATACGGGCTCCGGGAAAAATTCCAGAAACCAGGGCCAGATTTCAAAAATCTGGAAAGAGGATAGCCTTGGATTGCCCCAAATTTATGAAAAATTCTCCCGGAAGGATTTTCTGCTGAAAGTCCTGTGGAAGGGTCCCAGTAGAATCTGGGACAAAACGCGACGGGTTTCAGGTCAAACGGACGAGTATTCAGTCTGGAAAAAAATCAAACAGTTTCCCCACACAGGGGCGAACCTTCCTTTCGGCCCTGGCAATGATGAACAAAACATCTACTGCGAGTCCTGTGGACCCAACTTTAGGCTGAAACCTTGGCCACAACACAGTAGAAACAATAAGGAACGTCTGGTAAATATTTCAGATAAAAGGAATCCAAGGAATAGGTCCCGGACCTAGAGGAAACAAAATTTGAAAACTTGTTTCTCCGAAAACGAAACGTCCTGGCTTCTCCTCCTCGTATCTTTTTCTTGAGTTTTGCTTTTGGACGTGCCTCCTTAGCTGGATGCAAACAACATATGAAGGTACTCGTGTGAATTTTTTCGGAATTTTTCAACGCAATACGGGCTCCGGGAAAAATTCCAGAAACCAGGGCCAGATTTCAAAAATCTGGAAAGAGGATAGCCTTGGATTGCCCCAAATTTATGAAAAATTCTCCCGGAAGGATTTTCTGCTGAAAGTCCTGTGGAAGGGTCCCAGTAGAATCTGGGACAAAACGCGACGGGTTTCAGGTCAAACGGACGAGTATTCAGTCTGGAAAAAAATCAAACAGTTTCCCCACACAGGGGCGAACCTTCCTTTCGGCCCTGGCAATGATGAACAAAACATCTACTGCGAGTCCTGTGGACCCAACTTTAGGCTGAAACCTTGGCCACAACACAGTAGAAACAATAAGGAACGTCTGGTAAAAATTTCAGATAAAAGGAATCCAAGGAATAGGTCCCGGACCTAGAGGAAACAAAATTTGAAAACTTGTTTCTCCGAAAACGAAACGTCCTGGCTTCTCCTCCTCGTATCTTTTTCTTGAGTTTTGCTTTTGGACGTGCCTCCTTAGCTGGATGCAAACAACATATGAAGGTACTCGTGTGAATTTTTTCAGAATTTTTCAACGCAATACGGGCTCCGGGAAAAATTCCAGAAACCAGGGCCAGATTTCAAAAATCTGGAAAGAGGATAGCCTTGGATTGCCCCAAATTTATGAAAAATTCTCCCGGAAGGATTTTCTGCTGAAAGTCCTGTGGAAGGGTCCCAGTAGAATCTGGGACAAAACGCGACGGGTTTCAGGTCAAACGGACGAGTATTCAGTCTGGAAAAAAATCAAACAGTTTCCCCACACAGGGGCGAACCTTCCTTTCGGCCCTGGCAATGATGAACAAAACATCTACTGCGAGTCCTGTGGACCCAACTTTAGGCTGAAACCTTGGCCACAACACAGTAGAAACAATAAGGAACGTCTGGTAAAAATTTCAGATAAAAGGAATCCAAGGAATAGGTCCCGGACCGAGAGGAAACAAAATTGGAAAACTTGTTTCTCCGAAAACGAAACGTCCTGGCTTCTCCTCCTCGTATCTTTTTCTTGAGTTTTGCTTTTGGACGTGCCTCCTTAGCTGGATGCAAACAACATATGAAGGTACTCGTGTGAATTTTTTCGGAATTTTTCAACGCAATACGGGCTCCGGGAAAAATTCCAGAAACCAGGGCCAGATTTCAAAAATCTGGAAAGAGGATAGCCTTGGATTGCCCCAAATTTATGAAAAATTCTCCCGGAAGGATTTTCTGCTGAAAGTCCTGTGGAAGGGTCCCAGTAGAATCTGGGACAAAAACGCGACGGGTTTCAGGTCAAACGGACGAGTATTCAGTCTGGAAAAAAATCAAACAGTTTCCCCACACAGGGGCGAACCTTCCTTTCGGCCCTGGCAATGATGAACAAAACATCTACTGCGAGTCCTGTGGACCCAACTTTAGGCTGAAACCTTGGCCACAACACAGTAGAAACAATAAGGAACGTCTGGTAAAAATTTCAGATAAAAGGAATCCAAGGAATAGGTCCCGGACCGAGAGGAAACAAAATTGGAAAACTTGTTTCTCCGAAAACGAAACGTCCTGGCTTCTCCTCCTCGTATCTTTTTCTTGAGTTTTGCTTTTGGACGTGCCTCCTTAGCTGGATGCAAACAACATATGAAGGTACTCGTGTGAATTTTTTCGGAATTTTTCAACGCAATACGGGCTCCGGGAAAAATTCCAGAAACCAGGGCCAGATTTCAAAAATCTGGAAAGAGGATAGCCTTGGATTGCCCCAAATTTATGAAAAATTCTCCCGGAAGGATTTTCTGCTGAAAGTCCTGTGGAAGGGTCCCAGTAGAATCTGGGACAAAAACGCGACGGGTTTCAGGTCAAACGGACGAGTATTCAGTCTGGAAAAAAATCAAACAGTTTCCCCACACAGGGGCGAACCTTCCTTTCGGCCCTGGCAATGATGAACAAAACATCTACTGCGAGTCCTGTGGACCCAACTTTAGGCTGAAACCTTGGCCACAACACAGTAGAAACAATAAGGAACGTCTGGTAAAAATTTCAGATAAAAGGAATCCAAGGAATAGGTCCCGGACCGAGAGGAAACAAAATTGGAAAACTTGTTTCTCCGAAAACGAAACGTCCTGGCTTCTCCTCCTCGTATCTTTTTCTTGAGTTTTGCTTTTGGACGTGCCTCCTTAGCTGGATGCAAACAACATATGAAGGTACTCGTGTGAATTTTTTCGGAATTTTTCAACGCAATACGGGCTCCGGGAAAAATTCCAGAAACCAGGGCCAGATTTCAAAAATCTGGAAAGAGGATAGCCTTGGATTGCCCCAAATTTATGAAAAATACTCCCGGAAGGATTTTCTGCTGAAAGTCCTGTGGAAGGGTCCCAGTAGAATCTGGGACAAAACGCGACGGGTTTCAGGTCAAACGGACGAGTATTCAGTCTGGAAAAAAATCAAACAGTTTCCCCACACAGGGGCGAACCTTCCTTTCGGCCCTGGCAATGATGAACAAAACATCTACTGCGAGTCCTGTGGACCCAACTTTAGGCTGAAACCTTGGCCACAACACAGTAGAAACAATAAGGAACGTCTGGTAAAAATTTCAGATAAAAGGAATCCAAGGAATAGGTCCCGGACCGAGAGGAAACAAAATTGGAAAACTTGTTTCTCCGAAAACGAAACGTCCTGGCTTCTCCTCCTCGTATCTTTTTCTTGAGTTTTGCTTTTGGACGTGCCTCCTTAGCTGGATGCAAACAACATATGAAGGTACTCGTGTGAATTTTTTCGGAATTTTTCAACGCAATACGGGCTCCGGGAAAAATTCCAGAAACCAGGGCCAGATTTCAAAAATCTGGAAAGAGGATAGCCTTGGATTGCCCCAAATTTATGAAAAATTCTCCCGGAAGGATTTTCTGCTGAAAGTCCTGTGGAAGGGTCCCAGTAGAATCTGGGACAAAAACGCGACGGGTTTCAGGTCAAACGGACGAGTATTCAGTCTGGAAAAAAATCAAACAGTTTCCCCACACAGGGGCGAACCTTCCTTTCGGCCCTGGCAATGATGAACAAAACATCTACTGCGAGTCCTGTGGACCCAACTTTAGGCTGAAACCTTGGCCACAACACAGTAGAAACAATAAGGAACGTCTGGTAAAAATTTCAGATAAAAGGAATCCAAGGAATAGGTCCCGGACCGAGAGGAAACAAAATTGGAAAACTTGTTTCTCCGAAAACGAAACGTCCTGGCTTCTCCTCCTCGTATCTTTTTCTTGAGTTTTGCTTTTGGACGTGCCTCCTTAGCTGGATGCAAACAACATATGAAGGTACTCGTGTGAATTTTTTCGGAATTTTTCAACGCAATACGGGCTCCGGGAAAAATTCCAGAAACCAGGGCCAGATTTCAAAAATCTGGAAAGAGGATAGCCTTGGATTGCCCCAAATTTATGAAAAATTCTCCCGGAAGGATTTTCTGCTGAAAGTCCTGTGGAAGGGTCCCAGTAGAATCTGGGACAAAACGCGACGGGTTTCAGGTCAAACGGACGAGTATTCAGTCTGGAAAAAAATCAAACAGTTTCCCCACACAGGGGCGAACCTTCCTTTCGGCCCTGGCAATGATGAACAAAACATCTACTGCGAGTCCTGTGGACCCAACTTTAGGCTGAAACCTTGGCCACAACACAGTAGAAACAATAAGGAACGTCTGGTAAAAATTTCAGATAAAAGGAATCCAAGGAATAGGTCCCGGACCGAGAGGAAACAAAATTGGAAAACTTGTTTCTCCGAAAACGAAACGTCCTGGCTTCTCCTCCTCGTATCTTTTTCTTGAGTTTTGCTTTTGGACGTGCCTCCTTAGCTGGATGCAAACAACATATGAAGGTACTCGTGTGAATTTTTTCGGAATTTTTCAACGCAATACGGGCTCCGGGAAAAATTCCAGAAACCAGGGCCAGATTTCAAAAATCTGGAAAGAGGATAGCCTTGGATTGCCCCAAATTTATGAAAAATTCTCCCGAAAGGATTTTCTGCTGAAAGTCCTGTGGAAGGGTCCCAGTAGAATCTGGGACAAAACGCGACGGGTTTCAGGTCAAACGGACGAGTATTCAGTCTGGAAAAAAATCAAACAGTTTCCCCACACAGGGGCGAACCTTCCTTTCGGCCCTGGCAATGATGAACAAAACATCTACTGCGAGTCCTGTGGACCCAACTTTAGGCTGAAACCTTGGCCACAACACAGTAGAAACAATAAGGAACGTCTGGTAAAAATTTCAGATAAAAGGAATCCAAGGAATAGGTCCCGGACCGATAGGAAACAAAATTGGAAAACTTGTTTCTCCGAAAACGAAACGTCCTGGCTTCTCCTCCTCGTATCTTTTTCTTGAGTTTTGCTTTTGGACGTGCCTCCTTAGCTGGATGCAAACAACATATGAAGGTACTCGTGTGAATTTTTTCGGAATTTTTCAACGCAATACGGGCTCCGGGAAAAATTCCAGAAACCAGGGCCAGATTTCAAAAATCTGGAAAGAGGATAGCCTTGGATTGCCCCAAATTTATGAAAAATTCTCCTGGAAGGATTTTCTGCTGAAAGTCCTGTGGAAGGGTCCCAGTAGAATCTGGGACAAAAACGCGACGGGTTTCAGGTCAAACGGACGAGTATTCAGTCTGGAAAAAAATCAAACAGTTTCCCCACACAGGGGCGAACCTTCCTTTCGGCCCTGGCAATGATGAACAAAACATCTACTGCGAGTCCTGTGGACCCAACTTTAGGCTGAAACCTTGGCCACAACACAGTAGAAACAATAAGGAACGTCTGGTAAAAATTTCAGATAAAAGGAATCCAAGGAATAGGTCCCGGACCGAGAGGAAACAAAATTGGAAAACTTGTTTCTCCGAAAACGAAACGTCCTGGCTTCTCCTCCTCGTATCTTTTTCTTGAGTTTTGCTTTTGGACGTGCCTCCTTAGCTGGATGCAAACAACATATGAAGGTACTCGTGTGAATTTTTTCGGAATTTTTCAACGCAATACGGGCTCCGGGAAAAATTCCAGAAACCAGGGCCAGATTTCAAAAATCTGGAAAGAGGATAGCCTTGGATTGCCCCAAATTTATGAAAAATTCTCCCGGAAGGATTTTCTGCTGAAAGTCCTGTGGAAGGGTCCCAGTAGAATCTGGGACAAAACGCGACGGGTTTCAGGTCAAACGGACGAGTATTCAGTCTGGAAAAAAATCAAACAGTTTCCCCACACAGGGGCGAACCTTCCTTTCGGCCCTGGCAATGATGAACAAAACATCTACTGCGAGTCCTGTGGACCCAACTTTAGGCTGAAACCTTGGCCACAACACAGTAGAAACAATAAGGAACGTCTGGTAAAAATTTCAGATAAAAGGAATCCAAGGAATAGGTCCCGGACCGAGAGGAAACAAAATTGGAAAACTTGTTTCTCCGAAAACGAAACGTCCTGGCTTCTCCTCCTCGTATCTTTTTCTTGAGTTTTGCTTTTGGACGTGCCTCCTTAGCTGGATGCAAACAACATATGAAGGTACTCGTGTGAATTTTTTCGGAATTTTTCAACGCAATACGGGCTCCGGGAAAAATTCCAGAAACCAGGGCCAGATTTCAAAAATCTGGAAAGAGGATAGCCTTGGATTGCCCCAAATTTATGAAAAATTCTCCCGAAAGGATTTTCTGCTGAAAGTCCTGTGGAAGGGTCCCAGTAGAATCTGGGACAAAACGCGACGGGTTTCAGGTCAAACGGACGAGTATTCAGTCTGGAAAAAAATCAAACAGTTTCCCCACACAGGGGCGAACCTTCCTTTCGGCCCTGGCAATGATGAACAAAACATCTACTGCGAGTCCTGTGGACCCAACTTTAGGCTGAAACCTTGGCCACAACACAGTAGAAACAATAAGGAACGTCTGGTAAAAATTTCAGATAAAAGGAATCCAAGGAATAGGTCCCGGACCGATAGGAAACAAAATTGGAAAACTTGTTTCTCCGAAAACGAAACGTCCTGGCTTCTCCTCCTCGTATCTTTTTCTTGAGTTTTGCTTTTGGACGTGCCTCCTTAGCTGGATGCAAACAACATATGAAGGTACTCGTGTGAATTTTTTCGGAATTTTTCAACGCAATACGGGCTCCGGGAAAAATTCCAGAAACCAGGGCCAGATTTCAAAAATCTGGAAAGAGGATAGCCTTGGATTGCCCCAAATTTATGAAAAATTCTCCTGGAAGGATTTTCTGCTGAAAGTCCTGTGGAAGGGTCCCAGTAGAATCTGGGACAAAAACGCGACGGGTTTCAGGTCAAACGGACGAGTATTCAGTCTGGAAAAAAATCAAACAGTTTCCCCACACAGGGGCGAACCTTCCTTTCGGCCCTGGCAATGATGAACAAAACATCTACTGCGAGTCCTGTGGACCCAACTTTAGGCTGAAACCTTGGCCACAACACAGTAGAAACAATAAGGAACGTCTGGTAAAAATTTCAGATAAAAGGAATCCAAGGAATAGGTCCCGGACCGAGAGGAAACAAAATTGGAAAACTTGTTTCTCCGAAAACGAAACGTCCTGGCTTCTCCTCCTCGTATCTTTTTCTTGAGTTTTGCTTTTGGACGTGCCTCCTTAGCTGGATGCAAACAACATATGAAGGTACTCGTGTGAATTTTTTCGGAATTTTTCAACGCAATACGGGCTTCGGGAAAAATTCCAGAAACCAGGGCCAGATTTCAAAAATCTGGAAAGAGGATAGCCTTGGATTGCCCCAAATTTATGAAAAATTCTCCCGGAAGGATTTTCTGCTGAAAGTCCTGTGGAAGGGTCCCAGTAGAATCTGGGACAAAACGCGACGGGTTTCAGGTCAAACGGACGAGTATTCAGTCTGGAAAAAAATCAAACAGTTTCCCCACACAGGGGCGAACCTTCCTTTCGGCCCTGGCAATGATGAACAAAACATCTACTGCGAGTCCTGTGGACCCAACTTTAGGCTGAAACCTTGGCCACAACACAGTAGAAACAATAAGGAACGTCTGGTAAAAATTTCAGATAAAAGGAATCCAAGGAATAGGTCCCGGACCGAGAGGAAACAAAATTGGAAAACTTGTTTCTCCGAAAACGAAACGTCCTGGCTTCTCCTCCTCGTATCTTTTTCTTGAGTTTTGCTTTTGGACGTGCCTCCTTAGCTGGATGCAAACAACATATGAAGGTACTCGTGTGAATTTTTTCGGAATTTTTCAACGCAATACGGGCTCCGGGAAAAATTCCAGAAACCAGGGCCAGATTTCAAAAATCTGGAAAGAGGATAGCCTTGGATTGCCCCAAATTTATGAAAAATTCTCCCGGAAGGATTTTCTGCTGAAAGTCCTGTGGAAGGGTCCCAGTAGAATCTGGGACAAAAACGCGACGGGTTTCAGGTCAAACGGACGAGTATTCAGTCTGGAAAAAAATCAAACAGTTTCCCCACACAGGGGCGAACCTTCCTTTCGGCCCTGGCAATGATGAACAAAACATCTACTGCGAGTCCTGTGGACCCAACTTTAGGCTGAAACCTTGGCCACAACACAGTAGAAACAATAAGGAACGTCTGGTAAAAATTTCAGATAAAAGGAATCCAAGGAATAGGTCCCGGACCGAGAGGAAACAAAATTGGAAAACTTGTTTCTCCGAAAACGAAACGTCCTGGCTTCTCCTCCTCGTATCTTTTTCTTGAGTTTTGCTTTTGGACGTGCCTCCTTAGCTGGATGCAAACAACATATGAAGGTACTCGTGTGAATTTTTTCGGAATTTTTCAACGCAATACGGGCTCCGGGAAAAATTCCAGAAACCAGGGCCAGATTTCAAAAATCTGGAAAGAGGATAGCCTTGGATTGCCCCAAATTTATGAAAAATTCTCCCGGAAGGATTTTCTGCTGAAAGTCCTGTGGAAGGGTCCCAGTAGAATCTGGGACAAAAACGCGACGCGTTTCAGGTCAAACGGACGAGTATTCAGTCTGGAAAAAAATCAAACAGTTTCCCCACACAGGGGCGAACCTTCCTTTCGGCCCTGGCAATGATGAACAAAACATCTACTGCGAGTCCTGTGGACCCAACTTTAGGCTGAAACCTTGGCCACAACACAGTAGAAACAATAAGGAACGTCTGGTAAAAATTTCAGATAAAAGGAATCCAAGGAATAGGTCCCGGACCGAGAGGAAACAAAATTGGAAAACTTGTTTCTCCGAAAACGAAACGTCCTGGCTTCTCCTCCTCGTATCTTTTTCTTGAGTTTTGCTTTTGGACGTGCCTCCTTAGCTGGATGCAAACAACATATGAAGGTACTCGTGTGAATTTTTTCGGAATTTTTCAACGCAATACGGGCTCCGGGAAAAATTCCAGAAACCAGGGCCAGATTTCAAAAATCTGGAAAGAGGATAGCCTTGGATTGCCCCAAATTTATGAAAAATTCTCCCGGAAGGATTTTCTGCTGAAAGTCCTGTGGAAGGGTCCCAGTAGAATCTGGGACAAAACGCGACGGGTTTCAGGTCAAACGGACGAGTATTCAGTCTGGAAAAAAATCAAACAGTTTCCCCACACAGGGGCGAACCTTCCTTTCGGCCCTGGCAATGATGAACAAAACATCTACTGCGAGTCCTGTGGACCCAACTTTAGGCTGAAACCTTGGCCACAACACAGTAGAAACAATAAGGAACGTCTGGTAAAAATTTCAGATAAAAGGAATCCAAGGAATAGGTCCCGGACCGAGAGGAAACAAAATTGGAAAACTTGTTTCTCCGAAAACGAAACGTCCTGGCTTCTCCTCCTCGTATCTTTTTCTTGAGTTTTGCTTTTGGACGTGCCTCCTTAGCTGGATGCAAACAACATATGAAGGTACTCGTGTGAATTTTTTCGGAATTTTTCAACGCAATACGGGCTCCGGGAAAAATTCCAGAAACCAGGGCCAGATTTCAAAAATCTGGAAAGAGGATAGCCTTGGATTGCCCCAAATTTATGAAAAATTCTCCCGGAAGGATTTTCTGCTGAAAGTCCTGTGGAAGGGTCCCAGTAGAATCTGGGACAAAAACGCGACGGGTTTCAGGTCAAACGGACGAGTATTCAGTCTGGAAAAAAATCAAACAGTTTCCCCACACAGGGGCGAACCTTCCTTTCGGCCCTGGCAATGATGAACAAAACATCTACTGCGAGTCCTGTGGACCCAACTTTAGGCTGAAACCTTGGCCACAACACAGTAGAAACAATAAGGAACGTCTGGTAAAAATTTCAGATAAAAGGAATCCAAGGAATAGGTCCCGAACCGAGAGGAAACAAAATTGGAAAACTTGTTTCTCCGAAAACGAAACGTCCTGGCTTCTCCTCCTCGTATCTTTTTCTTGAGTTTTGCTTTTGGACGTGCCTCCTTAGCTGGATGCAAACAACATATGAAGGTACTCGTGTGAATTTTTTCGGAATTTTTCAACGCAATACGGGCTCCGGGAAAAATTCCAGAAACCAGGGCCAGATTTCAAAAATCTGGAAAGAGGATAGCCTTGGATTGCCCCAAATTTATGAAAAATTCTCCCGGAAGGATTTTCTGCTGAAAGTCCTGTGGAAGGGTCCCAGTAGAATCTGGGACAAAAACGCGACGGGTTTCAGGTCAAACGGACGAGTATTCAGTCTGGAAAAAAATCAAACAGTTTCCCCACACAGGGGCGAACCTTCCTTTCGGCCCTGGCAATGATGAACAAAACATCTACTGCGAGTCCTGTGGACCCAACTTTAGGCTGAAACCTTGGCCACAACACAGTAGAAACAATAAGGAACGTCTGGTAAAAATTTCAGATAAAAGGAATCCAAGGAATAGGTCCCGGACCGAGAGGAAACAAAATTGGAAAACTTGTTTCTCCGAAAACGAAACGTCCTGGCTTCTCCTCCTCGTATCTTTTTCTTGAGTTTTGCTTTTGGACGTGCCTCCTTAGCTGGATGCAAACAACATATGAAGGTACTCGTGTGAATTTTTTCGGAATTTTTCAACGCAATACGGGCTCCGGGAAAAATTCCAGAAACCAGGGCCAGATTTCAAAAATCTGGAAAGAGGATAGCCTTGGATTGCCCCAAATTTATGAAAAATTCTCCCGGAAGGATTTTCTGCTGAAAGTCCTGTGGAAGGGTCCCAGTAGAATCTGGGACAAAAACGCGACGGGTTTCAGGTCAAACGGACGAGTATTCAGTCTGGAAAAAAATCAAACAGTTTCCCCACACAGGGGCGAACCTTCCTTTCGGCCCTGGCAATGATGAACAAAACATCTACTGCGAGTCCTGTGGACCCAACTTTAGGCTGAAACCTTGGCCACAACACAGTAGAAACAATAAGGAACGTCTGGTAAAAATTTCAGATAAAAGGAATCCAAGGAATAGGTCCCGGACCGAGAGGAAACAAAATTGGAAAACTTGTTTCTCCGAAAACGAAACGTCCTGGCTTCTCCTCCTCGTATCTTTTTCTTGAGTTTTGCTTTTGGACGTGCCTCCTTAGCTGGATGCAAACAACATATGAAGGTACTCGTGTGAATTTTTTCGGAATTTTTCAACGCAATACGGGCTCCGGGAAAAATTCCAGAAACCAGGGCCAGATTTCAAAAATCTGGAAAGAGGATAGCCTTGGATTGCCCCAAATTTATGAAAAATTCTCCCGGAAGGATTTTCTGCTGAAAGTCCTGTGGAAGGGTCCCAGTAGAATCTGGGACAAAAACGCGACGGGTTTCAGGTCAAACGGACGAGTATTCAGTCTGGAAAAAAATCAAACAGTTTCCCCACACAGGGGCGAACCTTCCTTTCGGCCCTGGCAATGATGAACAAAACATCTACTGCGAGTCCTGTGGACCCAACTTTAGGCTGAAACCTTGGCCACAACACAGTAGAAACAATAAGGAACGTCTGGTAAAAATTTCAGATAAAAGGAATCCAAGGAATAGGTCCCGGACCGAGAGGAAACAAAATTGGAAAACTTGTTTCTCCGAAAACGAAACGTCCTGGCTTCTCCTCCTCGTATCTTTTTCTTGAGTTTTGCTTTTGGACGTGCCTCCTTAGCTGGATGCAAACAACATATGAAGGTACTCGTGTGAATTTTTTCGGAATTTTTCAACGCAATACGGGCTCCGGGAAAAATTCCAGAAACCAGGGCCAGATTTCAAAAATCTGGAAAGAGGATAGCCTTGGATTGCCCCAAATTTATGAAAAATTCTCCCGGAAGGATTTTCTGCTGAAAGTCCTGTGGAAGGGTCCCAGTAGAATCTGGGACAAAAACGCGACGGGTTTCAGGTCAAACGGACGAGTATTCAGTCTGGAAAAAAATCAAACAGTTTCCCCACACAGGGGCGAACCTTCCTTTCGGCCCTGGCAATGATGAACAAAACATCTACTGCGAGTCCTGTGGACCCAACTTTAGGCTGAAACCTTGGCCACAACACAGTAGAAACAATAAGGAACGTCTGGTAAAAATTTCAGATAAAAGGAATCCAAGGAATAGGTCCCGGACCGAGAGGAAACAAAATTGGAAAACTTGTTTCTCCGAAAACGAAACGTCCTGGCTTCTCCTCCTCGTATCTTTTTCTTGAGTTTTGCTTTTGGACGTGCCTCCTTAGCTGGATGCAAACAACATATGAAGGTACTCGTGTGAATTTTTTCGGAATTTTTCAACGCAATACGGGCTCCGGGAAAAATTCCAGAAACCAGGGCCAGATTTCAAAAATCTGGAAAGAGGATAGCCTTGGATTGCCCCAAATTTATGAAAAATTCTCCCGGAAGGATTTTCTGCTGAAAGTCCTGTGGAAGGGTCCCAGTAGAATCTGGGACAAAAACGCGACGGGTTTCAGGTCAAACGGACGAGTATTCAGTCTGGAAAAAAATCAAACAGTTTCCCCACACAGGGGCGAACCTTCCTTTCGGCCCTGGCAATGATGAACAAAACATCTACTGCGAGTCCTGTGGACCCAACTTTAGGCTGAAACCTTGGCCACAACACAGTAGAAACAATAAGGAACGTCTGGTAAAAATTTCAGATAAAAGGAATCCAAGGAATAGGTCCCGGACCGAGAGGAAACAAAATTGGAAAACTTGTTTCTCCGAAAACGAAACGTCCTGGCTTCTCCTCCTCGTATCTTTTTCTTGAGTTTTGCTTTTGGACGTGCCTCCTTAGCTGGATGCAAACAACATATGAAGGTACTCGTGTGAATTTTTTCGGAATTTTTCAACGCAATACGGGCTCCGGGAAAAATTCCAGAAACCAGGGCCAGATTTCAAAAATCTGGAAAGAGGATAGCCTTGGATTGCCCCAAATTTATGAAAAATTCTCCCGGAAGGATTTTCTGCTGAAAGTCCTGTGGAAGGGTCCCAGTAGAATCTGGGACAAAAACGCGACGCGTTTCAGGTCAAACGGACGAGTATTCAGTCTGGAAAAAAATCAAACAGTTTCCCCACACAGGGGCGAACCTTCCTTTCGGCCCTGGCAATGATGAACAAAACATCTACTGCGAGTCCTGTGGACCCAACTTTAGGCTGAAACCTTGGCCACAACACAGTAGAAACAATAAGGAACGTCTGGTAAAAATTTCAGATAAAAGGAATCCAAGGAATAGGTCCCGGACCGAGAGGAAACAAAATTGGAAAACTTGTTTCTCCGAAAACGAAACGTCCTGGCTTCTCCTCCTCGTATCTTTTTCTTGAGTTTTGCTTTTGGACGTGCCTCCTTAGCTGGATGCAAACAACATATGAAGGTACTCGTGTGAATTTTTTCGGAATTTTTCAACGCAATACGGGCTCCGGGAAAAATTCCAGAAACCAGGGCCAGATTTCAAAAATCTGGAAAGAGGATAGCCTTGGATTGCCCCAAATTTATGAAAAATTCTCCCGGAAGGATTTTCTGCTGAAAGTCCTGTGGAAGGGTCCCAGTAGAATCTGGGACAAAACGCGACGGGTTTCAGGTCAAACGGACGAGTATTCAGTCTGGAAAAAAATCAAACAGTTTCCCCACACAGGGGCGAACCTTCCTTTCGGCCCTGGCAATGATGAACAAAACATCTACTGCGAGTCCTGTGGACCCAACTTTAGGCTGAAACCTTGGCCACAACACAGTAGAAACAATAAGGAACGTCTGGTAAAAATTTCAGATAAAAGGAATCCAAGGAATAGGTCCCGGACCGAGAGGAAACAAAATTGGAAAACTTGTTTCTCCGAAAACGAAACGTCCTGGCTTCTCCTCCTCGTATCTTTTTCTTGAGTTTTGCTTTTGGACGTGCCTCCTTAGCTGGATGCAAACAACATATGAAGGTACTCGTGTGAATTTTTTCGGAATTTTTCAACGCAATACGGGCTCCGGGAAAAATTCCAGAAACCAGGGCCAGATTTCAAAAATCTGGAAAGAGGATAGCCTTGGATTGCCCCAAATTTATGAAAAATTCTCCCGGAAGGATTTTCTGCTGAAAGTCCTGTGGAAGGGTCCCAGTAGAATCTGGGACAAAAACGCGACGGGTTTCAGGTCAAACGGACGAGTATTCAGTCTGGAAAAAAATCAAACAGTTTCCCCACACAGGGGCGAACCTTCCTTTCGGCCCTGGCAATGATGAACAAAACATCTACTGCGAGTCCTGTGGACCCAACTTTAGGCTGAAACCTTGGCCACAACACAGTAGAAACAATAAGGAACGTCTGGTAAAAATTTCAGATAAAAGGAATCCAAGGAATAGGTCCCGAACCGAGAGGAAACAAAATTGGAAAACTTGTTTCTCCGAAAACGAAACGTCCTGGCTTCTCCTCCTCGTATCTTTTTCTTGAGTTTTGCTTTTGGACGTGCCTCCTTAGCTGGATGCAAACAACATATGAAGGTACTCGTGTGAATTTTTTCGGAATTTTTCAACGCAATACGGGCTCCGGGAAAAATTCCAGAAACCAGGGCCAGATTTCAAAAATCTGGAAAGAGGATAGCCTTGGATTGCCCCAAATTTATGAAAAATTCTCCCGGAAGGATTTTCTGCTGAAAGTCCTGTGGAAGGGTCCCAGTAGAATCTGGGACAAAAACGCGACGGGTTTCAGGTCAAACGGACGAGTATTCAGTCTGGAAAAAAATCAAACAGTTTCCCCACACAGGGGCGAACCTTCCTTTCGGCCCTGGCAATGATGAACAAAACATCTACTGCGAGTCCTGTGGACCCAACTTTAGGCTGAAACCTTGGCCACAACACAGTAGAAACAATAAGGAACGTCTGGTAAAAATTTCAGATAAAAGGAATCCAAGGAATAGGTCCCGGACCGAGAGGAAACAAAATTGGAAAACTTGTTTCTCCGAAAACGAAACGTCCTGGCTTCTCCTCCTCGTATCTTTTTCTTGAGTTTTGCTTTTGGACGTGCCTCCTTAGCTGGATGCAAACAACATATGAAGGTACTCGTGTGAATTTTTTCGGAATTTTTCAACGCAATACGGGCTCCGGGAAAAATTCCAGAAACCAGGGCCAGATTTCAAAAATCTGGAAAGAGGATAGCCTTGGATTGCCCCAAATTTATGAAAAATTCTCCCGGAAGGATTTTCTGCTGAAAGTCCTGTGGAAGGGTCCCAGTAGAATCTGGGACAAAAACGCGACGGGTTTCAGGTCAAACGGACGAGTATTCAGTCTGGAAAAAAATCAAACAGTTTCCCCACACAGGGGCGAACCTTCCTTTCGGCCCTGGCAATGATGAACAAAACATCTACTGCGAGTCCTGTGGACCCAACTTTAGGCTGAAACCTTGGCCACAACACAGTAGAAACAATAAGGAACGTCTGGTAAAAATTTCAGATAAAAGGAATCCAAGGAATAGGTCCCGGACCGAGAGGAAACAAAATTGGAAAACTTGTTTCTCCGAAAACGAAACGTCCTGGCTTCTCCTCCTCGTATCTTTTTCTTGAGTTTTGCTTTTGGACGTGCCTCCTTAGCTGGATGCAAACAACATATGAAGGTACTCGTGTGAATTTTTTCGGAATTTTTCAACGCAATACGGGCTCCGGGAAAAATTCCAGAAACCAGGGCCAGATTTCAAAAATCTGGAAAGAGGATAGCCTTGGATTGCCCCAAATTTATGAAAAATTCTCCCGGAAGGATTTTCTGCTGAAAGTCCTGTGGAAGGGTCCCAGTAGAATCTGGGACAAAAACGCGACGGGTTTCAGGTCAAACGGACGAGTATTCAGTCTGGAAAAAAATCAAACAGTTTCCCCACACAGGGGCGAACCTTCCTTTCGGCCCTGGCAATGATGAACAAAACATCTACTGCGAGTCCTGTGGACCCAACTTTAGGCTGAAACCTTGGCCACAACACAGTAGAAACAATAAGGAACGTCTGGTAAAAATTTCAGATAAAAGGAATCCAAGGAATAGGTCCCGGACCGAGAGGAAACAAAATTGGAAAACTTGTTTCTCCGAAAACGAAACGTCCTGGCTTCTCCTCCTCGTATCTTTTTCTTGAGTTTTGCTTTTGGACGTGCCTCCTTAGCTGGATGCAAACAACATATGAAGGTACTCGTGTGAATTTTTTCGGAATTTTTCAACGCAATACGGGCTCCGGGAAAAATTCCAGAAACCAGGGCCAGATTTCAAAAATCTGGAAAGAGGATAGCCTTGGATTGCCCCAAATTTATGAAAAATTCTCCCGGAAGGATTTTCTGCTGAAAGTCCTGTGGAAGGGTCCCAGTAGAATCTGGGACAAAAACGCGACGGGTTTCAGGTCAAACGGACGAGTATTCAGTCTGGAAAAAAATCAAACAGTTTCCCCACACAGGGGCGAACCTTCCTTTCGGCCCTGGCAATGATGAACAAAACATCTACTGCGAGTCCTGTGGACCCAACTTTAGGCTGAAACCTTGGCCACAACACAGTAGAAACAATAAGGAACGTCTGGTAAAAATTTCAGATAAAAGGAATCCAAGGAATAGGTCCCGGACCGAGAGGAAACAAAATTGGAAAACTTGTTTCTCCGAAAACGAAACGTCCTGGCTTCTCCTCCTCGTATCTTTTTCTTGAGTTTTGCTTTTGGACGTGCCTCCTTAGCTGGATGCAAACAACATATGAAGGTACTCGTGTGAATTTTTTCGGAATTTTTCAACGCAATACGGGCTCCGGGAAAAATTCCAGAAACCAGGGCCAGATTTCAAAAATCTGGAAAGAGGATAGCCTTGGATTGCCCCAAATTTATGAAAAATTCTCCCGGAAGGATTTTCTGCTGAAAGTCCTGTGGAAGGGTCCCAGTAGAATCTGGGACAAAACGCGACGGGTTTCAGGTCAAACGGACGAGTATTCAGTCTGGAAAAAAATCAAACAGTTTCCCCACACAGGGGCGAACCTTCCTTTCGGCCCTGGCAATGATGAACAAAACATCTACTGCGAGTCCTGTGGACCCAACTTTAGGCTGAAACCTTGGCCACAACACAGTAGAAACAATAAGGAACGTCTGGTAAAAATTTCAGATAAAAGGAATCCAAGGAATAGGTCCCGGACCGAGAGGAAACAAAATTGGAAAACTTGTTTCTCCGAAAACGAAACGTCCTGGCTTCTCCTCCTCGTATCTTTTTCTTGAGTTTTGCTTTTGGACGTGCCTCCTTAGCTGGATGCAAACAACATATGAAGGTACTCGTGTGAATTTTTTCGGAATTTTTCAACGCAATACGGGCTCCGGGAAAAATTCCAGAAACCAGGGCCAGATTTCAAAAATCTGGAAAGAGGATAGCCTTGGATTGCCCCAAATTTATGAAAAATTCTCCCGGAAGGATTTTCTGCTGAAAGTCCTGTGGAAGGGTCCCAGTAGAATCTGGGACAAAACGCGACGGGTTTCAGGTCAAACGGACGAGTATTCAGTCTGGAAAAAAATCAAACAGTTTCCCCACACAGGGGCGAACCTTCCTTTCGGCCCTGGCAATGATGAACAAAACATCTACTGCGAGTCCTGTGGACCCAACTTTAGGCTGAAACCTTGGCCACAACACAGTAGAAACAATAAGGAACGTCTGGTAAAAATTTCAGATAAAAGGAATCCAAGGAATAGGTCCCGGACCGAGAGGAAACAAAATTGGAAAACTTGTTTCTCCGAAAACGAAACGTCCTGGCTTCTCCTCCTCGTATCTTTTTCTTGAGTTTTGCTTTTGGACGTGCCTCCTTAGCTGGATGCAAACAACATATGAAGGTACTCGTGTGAATTTTTTCGGAATTTTTCAACGCAATACGGGCTCCGGGAAAAATTCCAGAAACCAGGGCCAGATTTCAAAAATCTGGAAAGAGGATAGCCTTGGATTGCCCCAAATTTATGAAAAATTCTCCCGGAAGGATTTTCTGCTGAAAGTCCTGTGGAAGGGTCCCAGTAGAATCTGGGACAAAACGCGACGGGTTTCAGGTCAAACGGACGAGTATTCAGTCTGGAAAAAAATCAAACAGTTTCCCCACACAGGGGCGAACCTTCCTTTCGGCCCTGGCAATGATGAACAAAACATCTACTGCGAGTCCTGTGGACCCAACTTTAGGCTGAAACCTTGGCCACAACACAGTAGAAACAATAAGGAACGTCTGGTAAAAATTTCAGATAAAAGGAATCCAAGGAATAGGTCCCGGACCGAGAGGAAACAAAATTGGAAAACTTGTTTCTCCGAAAACGAAACGTCCTGGCTTCTCCTCCTCGTATCTTTTTCTTGAGTTTTGCTTTTGGACGTGCCTCCTTAGCTGGATGCAAACAACATATGAAGGTACTCGTGTGAATTTTTTCGGAATTTTTCAACGCAATACGGGCTCCGGGAAAAATTCCAGAAACCAGGGCCAGATTTCAAAAATCTGGAAAGAGGATAGCCTTGGATTGCCCCAAATTTATGAAAAATTCTCCCGGAAGGATTTTCTGCTGAAAGTCCTGTGGAAGGGTCCCAGTAGAATCTGGGACAAAAACGCGACGGGTTTCAGGTCAAACGGACGAGTATTCAGTCTGGAAAAAAATCAAACAGTTTCCCCACACAGGGGCGAACCTTCCTTTCGGCCCTGGCAATGATGAACAAAACATCTACTGCGAGTCCTGTGGACCCAACTTTAGGCTGAAACCTTGGCCACAACACAGTAGAAACAATAAGGAACGTCTGGTAAAAATTTCAGATAAAAGGAATCCAAGGAATAGGTCCCGGACCGAGAGGAAACAAAATTGGAAAACTTGTTTCTCCGAAAACGAAACGTCCTGGCTTCTCCTCCTCGTATCTTTTTCTTGAGTTTTGCTTTTGGACGTGCCTCCTTAGCTGGATGCAAACAACATATGAAGGTACTCGTGTGAATTTTTT
Organism: Phaseolus coccineus; assembly: GCA_037954025.1. Classification (NCBI taxonomy): domain Eukaryota; kingdom Viridiplantae; phylum Streptophyta; class Magnoliopsida; order Fabales; family Fabaceae; genus Phaseolus; species Phaseolus coccineus. The sequence goes on from CM075677.1 coordinate 60,525,356, forward strand.
CGGAATTTTTCAACGCAATACGGGCTCCGGGAAAAATTCCAGAAACCAGGGCCAGATTTCAAAAATCTGGAAAGAGGATAGCCTTGGATTGCCCCAAATTTATGAAAAATTCTCCCGGAAGGATTTTCTGCTGAAAGTCCTGTGGAAGGGTCCCAGTAGAATCTGGGACAAAAACGCGACGGGTTTCAGGTCAAACGGACGAGTATTCAGTCTGGAAAAAAATCAAACAGTTTCCCCACACAGGGGCGAACCTTCCTTTCGGCCCTGGCAATGATGAACAAAACATCTACTGCGAGTCCTGTGGACCCAACTTTAGGCTGAAACCTTGGCCACAACACAGTAGAAACAATAAGGAACGTCTGGTAAAAATTTCAGATAAAAGGAATCCAAGGAATAGGTCCCGGACCGAGAGGAAACAAAATTGGAAAACTTGTTTCTCCGAAAACGAAACGTCCTGGCTTCTCCTCCTCGTATCTTTTTCTTGAGTTTTGCTTTTGGACGTGCCTCCTTAGCTGGATGCAAACAACATATGAAGGTACTCGTGTGAATTTTTTCGGAATTTTTCAACGCAATACGGGCTCCGGGAAAAATTCCAGAAACCAGGGCCAGATTTCAAAAATCTGGAAAGAGGATAGCCTTGGATTGCCCCAAATTTATGAAAAATTCTCCCGGAAGGATTTTCTGCTGAAAGTCCTGTGGAAGGGTCCCAGTAGAATCTGGGACAAAAACGCGACGGGTTTCAGGTCAAACGGACGAGTATTCAGTCTGGAAAAAAATCAAACAGTTTCCCCACACAGGGGCGAACCTTCCTTTCGGCCCTGGCAATGATGAACAAAACATCTACTGCGAGTCCTGTGGACCCAACTTTAGGCTGAAACCTTGGCCACAACACAGTAGAAACAATAAGGAACGTCTGGTAAAAATTTCAGATAAAAGGAATCCAAGGAATAGGTCCCGGACCGAGAGGAAACAAAATTGGAAAACTTGTTTCTCCGAAAACGAAACGTCCTGGCTTCTCCTCCTCGTATCTTTTTCTTGAGTTTTGCTTTTGGACGTGCCTCCTTAGCTGGATGCAAACAACATATGAAGGTACTCGTGTGAATTTTTTCGGAATTTTTCAACGCAATACGGGCTCCGGGAAAAATTCCAGAAACCAGGGCCAGATTTCAAAAATCTGGAAAGAGGATAGCCTTGGATTGCCCCAAATTTATGAAAAATTCTCCCGGAAGGATTTTCTGCTGAAAGTCCTGTGGAAGGGTCCCAGTAGAATCTGGGACAAAAACGCGACGGGTTTCAGGTCAAACGGACGAGTATTCAGTCTGGAAAAAAATCAAACAGTTTCCCCACACAGGGGCGAACCTTCCTTTCGGCCCTGGCAATGATGAACAAAACATCTACTGCGAGTCCTGTGGACCCAACTTTAGGCTGAAACCTTGGCCACAACACAGTAGAAACAATAAGGAACGTCTGGTAAAAATTTCAGATAAAAGGAATCCAAGGAATAGGTCCCGGACCGAGAGGAAACAAAATTGGAAAACTTGTTTCTCCGAAAACGAAACGTCCTGGCTTCTCCTCCTCGTATCTTTTTCTTGAGTTTTGCTTTTGGACGTGCCTCCTTAGCTGGATGCAAACAACATATGAAGGTACTCGTGTGAATTTTTTCGGAATTTTTCAACGCAATACGGGCTCCGGGAAAAATTCCAGAAACCAGGGCCAGATTTCAAAAATCTGGAAAGAGGATAGCCTTGGATTGCCCCAAATTTATGAAAAATTCTCCCGGAAGGATTTTCTGCTGAAAGTCCTGTGGAAGGGTCCCAGTAGAATCTGGGACAAAACGCGACGGGTTTCAGGTCAAACGGACGAGTATTCAGTCTGGAAAAAAATCAAACAGTTTCCCCACACAGGGGCGAACCTTCCTTTCGGCCCTGGCAATGATGAACAAAACATCTACTGCGAGTCCTGTGGACCCAACTTTAGGCTGAAACCTTGGCCACAACACAGTAGAAACAATAAGGAACGTCTGGTAAAAATTTCAGATAAAAGGAATCCAAGGAATAGGTCCCGGACCGAGAGGAAACAAAATTGGAAAACTTGTTTCTCCGAAAACGAAACGTCCTGGCTTCTCCTCCTCGTATCTTTTTCTTGAGTTTTGCTTTTGGACGTGCCTCCTTAGCTGGATGCAAACAACATATGAAGGTACTCGTGTGAATTTTTTCGGAATTTTTCAACGCAATACGGGCTCCGGGAAAAATTCCAGAAACCAGGGCCAGATTTCAAAAATCTGGAAAGAGGATAGCCTTGGATTGCCCCAAATTTATGAAAAATTCTCCCGGAAGGATTTTCTGCTGAAAGTCCTGTGGAAGGGTCCCAGTAGAATCTGGGACAAAACGCGACGGGTTTCAGGTCAAACGGACGAGTATTCAGTCTGGAAAAAAATCAAACAGTTTCCCCACACAGGGGCGAACCTTCCTTTCGGCCCTGGCAATGATGAACAAAACATCTACTGCGAGTCCTGTGGACCCAACTTTAGGCTGAAACCTTGGCCACAACACAGTAGAAACAATAAGGAACGTCTGGTAAAAATTTCAGATAAAAGGAATCCAAGGAATAGGTCCCGGACCGAGAGGAAACAAAATTGGAAAACTTGTTTCTCCGAAAACGAAACGTCCTGGCTTCTCCTCCTCGTATCTTTTTCTTGAGTTTTGCTTTTGGACGTGCCTCCTTAGCTGGATGCAAACAACATATGAAGGTACTCGTGTGAATTTTTTCGGAATTTTTCAACGCAATACGGGCTCCGGGAAAAATTCCAGAAACCAGGGCCAGATTTCAAAAATCTGGAAAGAGGATAGCCTTGGATTGCCCCAAATTTATGAAAAATTCTCCCGGAAGGATTTTCTGCTGAAAGTCCTGTGGAAGGGTCCCAGTAGAATCTGGGACAAAAACGCGACGGGTTTCAGGTCAAACGGACGAGTATTCAGTCTGGAAAAAAATCAAACAGTTTCCCCACACAGGGGCGAACCTTCCTTTCGGCCCTGGCAATGATGAACAAAACATCTACTGCGAGTCCTGTGGACCCAACTTTAGGCTGAAACCTTGGCCACAACACAGTAGAAACAATAAGGAACGTCTGGTAAAAATTTCAGATAAAAGGAATCCAAGGAATAGGTCCCGGACCGAGAGGAAACAAAATTGGAAAACTTGTTTCTCCGAAAACGAAACGTCCTGGCTTCTCCTCCTCGTATCTTTTTCTTGAGTTTTGCTTTTGGACGTGCCTCCTTAGCTGGATGCAAACAACATATGAAGGTACTCGTGTGAATTTTTTCGGAATTTTTCAACGCAATACGGGCTCCGGGAAAAATTCCAGAAACCAGGGCCAGATTTCAAAAATCTGGAAAGAGGATAGCCTTGGATTGCCCCAAATTTATGAAAAATTCTCCCGGAAGGATTTTCTGCTGAAAGTCCTGTGGAAGGGTCCCAGTAGAATCTGGGACAAAAACGCGACGGGTTTCAGGTCAAACGGACGAGTATTCAGTCTGGAAAAAAATCAAACAGTTTCCCCACACAGGGGCGAACCTTCCTTTCGGCCCTGGCAATGATGAACAAAACATCTACTGCGAGTCCTGTGGACCCAACTTTAGGCTGAAACCTTGGCCACAACACAGTAGAAACAATAAGGAACGTCTGGTAAAAATTTCAGATAAAAGGAATCCAAGGAATAGGTCCCGGACCGAGAGGAAACAAAATTGGAAAACTTGTTTCTCCGAAAACGAAACGTCCTGGCTTCTCCTCCTCGTATCTTTTTCTTGAGTTTTGCTTTTGGACGTGCCTCCTTAGCTGGATGCAAACAACATATGAAGGTACTCGTGTGAATTTTTTCGGAATTTTTCAACGCAATACGGGCTCCGGGAAAAATTCCAGAAACCAGGGCCAGATTTCAAAAATCTGGAAAGAGGATAGCCTTGGATTGCCCCAAATTTATGAAAAATTCTCCCGGAAGGATTTTCTGCTGAAAGTCCTGTGGAAGGGTCCCAGTAGAATCTGGGACAAAACGCGACGGGTTTCAGGTCAAACGGACGAGTATTCAGTCTGGAAAAAAATCAAACAGTTTCCCCACACAGGGGCGAACCTTCCTTTCGGCCCTGGCAATGATGAACAAAACATCTACTGCGAGTCCTGTGGACCCAACTTTAGGCTGAAACCTTGGCCACAACACAGTAGAAACAATAAGGAACGTCTGGTAAAAATTTCAGATAAAAGGAATCCAAGGAATAGGTCCCGGACCGAGAGGAAACAAAATTGGAAAACTTGTTTCTCCGAAAACGAAACGTCCTGGCTTCTCCTCCTCGTATCTTTTTCTTGAGTTTTGCTTTTGGACGTGCCTCCTTAGCTGGATGCAAACAACATATGAAGGTACTCGTGTGAATTTTTTCGGAATTTTTCAACGCAATACGGGCTCCGGGAAAAATTCCAGAAACCAGGGCCAGATTTCAAAAATCTGGAAAGAGGATAGCCTTGGATTGCCCCAAATTTATGAAAAATTCTCCCGGAAGGATTTTCTGCTGAAAGTCCTGTGGAAGGGTCCCAGTAGAATCTGGGACAAAAACGCGACGGGTTTCAGGTCAAACGGACGAGTATTCAGTCTGGAAAAAAATCAAACAGTTTCCCCACACAGGGGCGAACCTTCCTTTCGGCCCTGGCAATGATGAACAAAACATCTACTGCGAGTCCTGTGGACCCAACTTTAGGCTGAAACCTTGGCCACAACACAGTAGAAACAATAAGGAACGTCTGGTAAAAATTTCAGATAAAAGGAATCCAAGGAATAGGTCCCGGACCGAGAGGAAACAAAATTGGAAAACTTGTTTCTCCGAAAACGAAACGTCCTGGCTTCTCCTCCTCGTATCTTTTTCTTGAGTTTTGCTTTTGGACGTGCCTCCTTAGCTGGATGCAAACAACATATGAAGGTACTCGTGTGAATTTTTTCGGAATTTTTCAACGCAATACGGGCTCCGGGAAAAATTCCAGAAACCAGGGCCAGATTTCAAAAATCTGGAAAGAGGATAGCCTTGGATTGCCCCAAATTTATGAAAAATTCTCCCGGAAGGATTTTCTGCTGAAAGTCCTGTGGAAGGGTCCCAGTAGAATCTGGGACAAAAACGCGACGGGTTTCAGGTCAAACGGACGAGTATTCAGTCTGGAAAAAAATCAAACAGTTTCCCCACACAGGGGCGAACCTTCCTTTCGGCCCTGGCAATGATGAACAAAACATCTACTGCGAGTCCTGTGGACCCAACTTTAGGCTGAAACCTTGGCCACAACACAGTAGAAACAATAAGGAACGTCTGGTAAAAATTTCAGATAAAAGGAATCCAAGGAATAGGTCCCGGACCGAGAGGAAACAAAATTGGAAAACTTGTTTCTCCGAAAACGAAACGTCCTGGCTTCTCCTCCTCGTATCTTTTTCTTGAGTTTTGCTTTTGGACGTGCCTCCTTAGCTGGATGCAAACAACATATGAAGGTACTCGTGTGAATTTTTTCGGAATTTTTCAACGCAATACGGGCTCCGGGAAAAATTCCAGAAACCAGGGCCAGATTTCAAAAATCTGGAAAGAGGATAGCCTTGGATTGCCCCAAATTTATGAAAAATTCTCCCGGAAGGATTTTCTGCTGAAAGTCCTGTGGAAGGGTCCCAGTAGAATCTGGGACAAAACGCGACGGGTTTCAGGTCAAACGGACGAGTATTCAGTCTGGAAAAAAATCAAACAGTTTCCCCACACAGGGGCGAACCTTCCTTTCGGCCCTGGCAATGATGAACAAAACATCTACTGCGAGTCCTGTGGACCCAACTTTAGGCTGAAACCTTGGCCACAACACAGTAGAAACAATAAGGAACGTCTGGTAAAAATTTCAGATAAAAGGAATCCAAGGAATAGGTCCCGGACCGAGAGGAAACAAAATTGGAAAACTTGTTTCTCCGAAAACGAAACGTCCTGGCTTCTCCTCCTCGTATCTTTTTCTTGAGTTTTGCTTTTGGACGTGCCTCCTTAGCTGGATGCAAACAACATATGAAGGTACTCGTGTGAATTTTTTCGGAATTTTTCAACGCAATACGGGCTCCGGGAAAAATTCCAGAAACCAGGGCCAGATTTCAAAAATCTGGAAAGAGGATAGCCTTGGATTGCCCCAAATTTATGAAAAATTCTCCCGGAAGGATTTTCTGCTGAAAGTCCTGTGGAAGGGTCCCAGTAGAATCTGGGACAAAACGCGACGGGTTTCAGGTCAAACGGACGAGTATTCAGTCTGGAAAAAAATCAAACAGTTTCCCCACACAGGGGCGAACCTTCCTTTCGGCCCTGGCAATGATGAACAAAACATCTACTGCGAGTCCTGTGGACCCAACTTTAGGCTGAAACCTTGGCCACAACACAGTAGAAACAATAAGGAACGTCTGGTAAAAATTTCAGATAAAAGGAATCCAAGGAATAGGTCCCGGACCGAGAGGAAACAAAATTGGAAAACTTGTTTCTCCGAAAACGAAACGTCCTGGCTTCTCCTCCTCGTATCTTTTTCTTGAGTTTTGCTTTTGGACGTGCCTCCTTAGCTGGATGCAAACAACATATGAAGGTACTCGTGTGAATTTTTTCGGAATTTTTCAACGCAATACGGGCTCCGGGAAAAATTCCAGAAACCAGGGCCAGATTTCAAAAATCTGGAAAGAGGATAGCCTTGGATTGCCCCAAATTTATGAAAAATTCTCCCGGAAGGATTTTCTGCTGAAAGTCCTGTGGAAGGGTCCCAGTAGAATCTGGGACAAAAACGCGACGGGTTTCAGGTCAAACGGACGAGTATTCAGTCTGGAAAAAAATCAAACAGTTTCCCCACACAGGGGCGAACCTTCCTTTCGGCCCTGGCAATGATGAACAAAACATCTACTGCGAGTCCTGTGGACCCAACTTTAGGCTGAAACCTTGGCCACAACACAGTAGAAACAATAAGGAACGTCTGGTAAAAATTTCAGATAAAAGGAATCCAAGGAATAGGTCCCGGACCGAGAGGAAACAAAATTGGAAAACTTGTTTCTCCGAAAACGAAACGTCCTGGCTTCTCCTCCTCGTATCTTTTTCTTGAGTTTTGCTTTTGGACGTGCCTCCTTAGCTGGATGCAAACAACATATGAAGGTACTCGTGTGAATTTTTTCGGAATTTTTCAACGCAATACGGGCTCCGGGAAAAATTCCAGAAACCAGGGCCAGATTTCAAAAATCTGGAAAGAGGATAGCCTTGGATTGCCCCAAATTTATGAAAAATTCTCCCGGAAGGATTTTCTGCTGAAAGTCCTGTGGAAGGGTCCCAGTAGAATCTGGGACAAAAACGCGACGGGTTTCAGGTCAAACGGACGAGTATTCAGTCTGGAAAAAAATCAAACAGTTTCCCCACACAGGGGCGAACCTTCCTTTCGGCCCTGGCAATGATGAACAAAACATCTACTGCGAGTCCTGTGGACCCAACTTTAGGCTGAAACCTTGGCCACAACACAGTAGAAACAATAAGGAACGTCTGGTAAAAATTTCAGATAAAAGGAATCCAAGGAATAGGTCCCGGACCGAGAGGAAACAAAATTGGAAAACTTGTTTCTCCGAAAACGAAACGTCCTGGCTTCTCCTCCTCGTATCTTTTTCTTGAGTTTTGCTTTTGGACGTGCCTCCTTAGCTGGATGCAAACAACATATGAAGGTACTCGTGTGAATTTTTTCGGAATTTTTCAACGCAATACGGGCTCCGGGAAAAATTCCAGAAACCAGGGCCAGATTTCAAAAATCTGGAAAGAGGATAGCCTTGGATTGCCCCAAATTTATGAAAAATTCTCCCGGAAGGATTTTCTGCTGAAAGTCCTGTGGAAGGGTCCCAGTAGAATCTGGGACAAAAACGCGACGGGTTTCAGCTCAAACGGACGAGTATTCAGTCTGGAAAAAAATCAAACAGTTTCCCCACACAGGGGCGAACCTTCCTTTCGGCCCTGGCAATGATGAACAAAACATCTACTGCGAGTCCTGTGGACCCAACTTTAGGCTGAAACCTTGGCCACAACACAGTAGAAACAATAAGGAACGTCTGGTAAAAATTTCAGATAAAAGGAATCCAAGGAATAGGTCCCGGACCGAGAGGAAACAAAATTGGAAAACTTGTTTCTCCGAAAACGAAACGTCCTGGCTTCTCCTCCTCGTATCTTTTTCTTGAGTTTTGCTTTTGGACGTGCCTCCTTAGCTGGATGCAAACAACATATGAAGGTACTCGTGTGAATTTTTTCGGAATTTTTCAACGCAATACGGGCTCCGGGAAAAATTCCAGAAACCAGGGCCAGATTTCAAAAATCTGGAAAGAGGATAGCCTTGGATTGCCCCAAATTTATGAAAAATTCTCCCGGAAGGATTTTCTGCTGAAAGTCCTGTGGAAGGGTCCCAGTAGAATCTGGGACAAAAACGCGACGGGTTTCAGGTCAAACGGACGAGTATTCAGTCTGGAAAAAAATCAAACAGTTTCCCCACACAGGGGCGAACCTTCCTTTCGGCCCTGGCAATGATGAACAAAACATCTACTGCGAGTCCTGTGGACCCAACTTTAGGCTGAAACCTTGGCCACAACACAGTAGAAACAATAAGGAACGTCTGGTAAAAATTTCAGATAAAAGGAATCCAAGGAATAGGTCCCGGACCGAGAGGAAACAAAATTGGAAAACTTGTTTCTCCGAAAACGAAACGTCCTGGCTTCTCCTCCTCGTATCTTTTTCTTGAGTTTTGCTTTTGGACGTGCCTCCTTAGCTGGATGCAAACAACATATGAAGGTACTCGTGTGAATTTTTTCGGAATTTTTCAACGCAATACGGGCTCCGGGAAAAATTCCAGAAACCAGGGCCAGATTTCAAAAATCTGGAAAGAGGATAGCCTTGGATTGCCCCAAATTTATGAAAAATTCTCCCGGAAGGATTTTCTGCTGAAAGTCCTGTGGAAGGGTCCCAGTAGAATCTGGGACAAAAACGCGACGGGTTTCAGGTCAAACGGACGAGTATTCAGTCTGGAAAAAAATCAAACAGTTTCCCCACACAGGGGCGAACCTTCCTTTCGGCCCTGGCAATGATGAACAAAACATCTACTGCGAGTCCTGTGGACCCAACTTTAGGCTGAAACCTTGGCCACAACACAGTAGAAACAATAAGGAACGTCTGGTAAAAATTTCAGATAAAAGGAATCCAAGGAATAGGTCCCGGACCGAGAGGAAACAAAATTGGAAAACTTGTTTCTCCGAAAACGAAACGTCCTGGCTTCTCCTCCTCGTATCTTTTTCTTGAGTTTTGCTTTTGGACGTGCCTCCTTAGCTGGATGCAAACAACATATGAAGGTACTCGTGTGAATTTTTTCGGAATTTTTCAACGCAATACGGGCTCCGGGAAAAATTCCAGAAACCAGGGCCAGATTTCAAAAATCTGGAAAGAGGATAGCCTTGGATTGCCCCAAATTTATGAAAAATTCTCCCGGAAGGATTTTCTGCTGAAAGTCCTGTGGAAGGGTCCCAGTAGAATCTGGGACAAAAACGCGACGGGTTTCAGGTCAAACGGACGAGTATTCAGTCTGGAAAAAAATCAAACAGTTTCCCCACACAGGGGCGAACCTTCCTTTCGGCCCTGGCAATGATGAACAAAACATCTACTGCGAGTCCTGTGGACCCAACTTTAGGCTGAAACCTTGGCCACAACACAGTAGAAACAATAAGGAACGTCTGGTAAAAATTTCAGATAAAAGGAATCCAAGGAATAGGTCCCGGACCGAGAGGAAACAAAATTGGAAAACTTGTTTCTCCGAAAACGAAACGTCCTGGCTTCTCCTCCTCGTATCTTTTTCTTGAGTTTTGCTTTTGGACGTGCCTCCTTAGCTGGATGCAAACAACATATGAAGGTACTCGTGTGAATTTTTTCGGAATTTTTCAACGCAATACGGGCTCCGGGAAAAATTCCAGAAACCAGGGCCAGATTTCAAAAATCTGGAAAGAGGATAGCCTTGGATTGCCCCAAATTTATGAAAAATTCTCCCGGAAGGATTTTCTGCTGAAAGTCCTGTGGAAGGGTCCCAGTAGAATCTGGGACAAAAACGCGACGGGTTTCAGGTCAAACGGACGAGTATTCAGTCTGGAAAAAAATCAAACAGTTTCCCCACACAGGGGCGAACCTTCCTTTCGGCCCTGGCAATGATGAACAAAACATCTACTGCGAGTCCTGTGGACCCAACTTTAGGCTGAAACCTTGGCCACAACACAGTAGAAACAATAAGGAACGTCTGGTAAAAATTTCAGATAAAAGGAATCCAAGGAATAGGTCCCGGACCGAGAGGAAACAAAATTGGAAAACTTGTTTCTCCGAAAACGAAACGTCCTGGCTTCTCCTCCTCGTATCTTTTTCTTGAGTTTTGCTTTTGGACGTGCCTCCTTAGCTGGATGCAAACAACATATGAAGGTACTCGTGTGAATTTTTTCGGAATTTTTCAACGCAATACGGGCTCCGGGAAAAATTCCAGAAACCAGGGCCAGATTTCAAAAATCTGGAAAGAGGATAGCCTTGGATTGCCCCAAATTTATGAAAAATTCTCCCGGAAGGATTTTCTGCTGAAAGTCCTGTGGAAGGGTCCCAGTAGAATCTGGGACAAAAACGCGACGGGTTTCAGGTCAAACGGACGAGTATTCAGTCTGGAAAAAAATCAAACAGTTTCCCCACACAGGGGCGAACCTTCCTTTCGGCCCTGGCAATGATGAACAAAACATCTACTGCGAGTCCTGTGGACCCAACTTTAGGCTGAAACCTTGGCCACAACACAGTAGAAACAATAAGGAACGTCTGGTAAAAATTTCAGATAAAAGGAATCCAAGGAATAGGTCCCGGACCGAGAGGAAACAAAATTGGAAAACTTGTTTCTCCGAAAACGAAACGTCCTGGCTTCTCCTCCTCGTATCTTTTTCTTGAGTTTTGCTTTTGGACGTGCCTCCTTAGCTGGATGCAAACAACATATGAAGGTACTCGTGTGAATTTTTTCGGAATTTTTCAACGCAATACGGGCTCCGGGAAAAATTCCAGAAACCAGGGCCAGATTTCAAAAATCTGGAAAGAGGATAGCCTTGGATTGCCCCAAATTTATGAAAAATTCTCCCGGAAGGATTTTCTGCTGAAAGTCCTGTGGAAGGGTCCCAGTAGAATCTGGGACAAAAACGCGACGCGTTTCAGGTCAAACGGACGAGTATTCAGTCTGGAAAAAAATCAAACAGTTTCCCCACACAGGGGCGAACCTTCCTTTCGGCCCTGGCAATGATGAACAAAACATCTACTGCGAGTCCTGTGGACCCAACTTTAGGCTGAAACCTTGGCCACAACACAGTAGAAACAATAAGGAACGTCTGGTAAAAATTTCAGATAAAAGGAATCCAAGGAATAGGTCCCGGACCGAGAGGAAACAAAATTGGAAAACTTGTTTCTCCGAAAACGAAACGTCCTGGCTTCTCCTCCTCGTATCTTTTTCTTGAGTTTTGCTTTTGGACGTGCCTCCTTAGCTGGATGCAAACAACATATGAAGGTACTCGTGTGAATTTTTTCGGAATTTTTCAACGCAATACGGGCTCCGGGAAAAATTCCAGAAACCAGGGCCAGATTTCAAAAATCTGGAAAGAGGATAGCCTTGGATTGCCCCAAATTTATGAAAAATTCTCCCGGAAGGATTTTCTGCTGAAAGTCCTGTGGAAGGGTCCCAGTAGAATCTGGGACAAAAACGCGACGCGTTTCAGGTCAAACGGACGAGTATTCAGTCTGGAAAAAAATCAAACAGTTTCCCCACACAGGGGCGAACCTTCCTTTCGGCCCTGGCAATGATGAACAAAACATCTACTGCGAGTCCTGTGGACCCAACTTTAGGCTGAAACCTTGGCCACAACACAGTAGAAACAATAAGGAACGTCTGGTAAAAATTTCAGATAAAAGGAATCCAAGGAATAGGTCCCGGACCGAGAGGAAACAAAATTGGAAAACTTGTTTCTCCGAAAACGAAACGTCCTGGCTTCTCCTCCTCGTATCTTTTTCTTGAGTTTTGCTTTTGGACGTGCCTCCTTAGCTGGATGCAAACAACATATGAAGGTACTCGTGTGAATTTTTTCGGAATTTTTCAACGCAATACGGGCTCCGGGAAAAATTCCAGAAACCAGGGCCAGATTTCAAAAATCTGGAAAGAGGATAGCCTTGGATTGCCCCAAATTTATGAAAAATTCTCCCGGAAGGATTTTCTGCTGAAAGTCCTGTGGAAGGGTCCCAGTAGAATCTGGGACAAAAACGCGACGGGTTTCAGGTCAAACGGACGAGTATTCAGTCTGGAAAAAAATCAAACAGTTTCCCCACACAGGGGCGAACCTTCCTTTCGGCCCTGGCAATGATGAACAAAACATCTACTGCGAGTCCTGTGGACCCAACTTTAGGCTGAAACCTTGGCCACAACACAGTAGAAACAATAAGGAACGTCTGGTAAAAATTTCAGATAAAAGGAATCCAAGGAATAGGTCCCGGACCGAGAGGAAACAAAATTGGAAAACTTGTTTCTCCGAAAACGAAACGTCCTGGCTTCTCCTCCTCGTATCTTTTTCTTGAGTTTTGCTTTTGGACGTGCCTCCTTAGCTGGATGCAAACAACATATGAAGGTACTCGTGTGAATTTTTTCGGAATTTTTCAACGCAATACGGGCTCCGGGAAAAATTCCAGAAACCAGGGCCAGATTTCAAAAATCTGGAAAGAGGATAGCCTTGGATTGCCCCAAATTTATGAAAAATTCTCCCGGAAGGATTTTCTGCTGAAAGTCCTGTGGAAGGGTCCCAGTAGAATCTGGGACAAAAACGCGACGCGTTTCAGGTCAAACGGACGAGTATTCAGTCTGGAAAAAAATCAAACAGTTTCCCCACACAGGGGCGAACCTTCCTTTCGGCCCTGGCAATGATGAACAAAACATCTACTGCGAGTCCTGTGGACCCAACTTTAGGCTGAAACCTTGGCCACAACACAGTAGAAACAATAAGGAACGTCTGGTAAAAATTTCAGATAAAAGGAATCCAAGGAATAGGTCCCGGACCGAGAGGAAACAAAATTGGAAAACTTGTTTCTCCGAAAACGAAACGTCCTGGCTTCTCCTCCTCGTATCTTTTTCTTGAGTTTTGCTTTTGGACGTGCCTCCTTAGCTGGATGCAAACAACATATGAAGGTACTCGTGTGAATTTTTTCGGAATTTTTCAACGCAATACGGGCTCCGGGAAAAATTCCAGAAACCAGGGCCAGATTTCAAAAATCTGGAAAGAGGATAGCCTTGGATTGCCCCAAATTTATGAAAAATTCTCCCGGAAGGATTTTCTGCTGAAAGTCCTGTGGAAGGGTCCCAGTAGAATCTGGGACAAAAACGCGACGGGTTTCAGGTCAAACGGACGAGTATTCAGTCTGGAAAAAAATCAAACAGTTTCCCCACACAGGGGCGAACCTTCCTTTCGGCCCTGGCAATGATGAACAAAACATCTACTGCGAGTCCTGTGGACCCAACTTTAGGCTGAAACCTTGGCCACAACACAGTAGAAACAATAAGGAACGTCTGGTAAAAATTTCAGATAAAAGGAATCCAAGGAATAGGTCCCGGACCGAGAGGAAACAAAATTGGAAAACTTGTTTCTCCGAAAACGAAACGTCCTGGCTTCTCCTCCTCGTATCTTTTTCTTGAGTTTTGCTTTTGGACGTGCCTCCTTAGCTGGATGCAAACAACATATGAAGGTACTCGTGTGAATTTTTTCGGAATTTTTCAACGCAATACGGGCTCCGGGAAAAATTCCAGAAACCAGGGCCAGATTTCAAAAATCTGGAAAGAGGATAGCCTTGGATTGCCCCAAATTTATGAAAAATTCTCCCGGAAGGATTTTCTGCTGAAAGTCCTGTGGAAGGGTCCCAGTAGAATCTGGGACAAAAACGCGACGGGTTTCAGGTCAAACGGACGAGTATTCAGTCTGGAAAAAAATCAAACAGTTTCCCCACACAGGGGCGAACCTTCCTTTCGGCCCTGGCAATGATGAACAAAACATCTACTGCGAGTCCTGTGGACCCAACTTTAGGCTGAAACCTTGGCCACAACACAGTAGAAACAATAAGGAACGTCTGGTAAAAATTTCAGATAAAAGGAATCCAAGGAATAGGTCCCGGACCGAGAGGAAACAAAATTGGAAAACTTGTTTCTCCGAAAACGAAACGTCCTGGCTTCTCCTCCTCGTATCTTTTTCTTGAGTTTTGCTTTTGGACGTGCCTCCTTAGCTGGATGCAAACAACATATGAAGGTACTCGTGTGAATTTTTTCGGAATTTTTCAACGCAATACGGGCTCCGGGAAAAATTCCAGAAACCAGGGCCAGATTTCAAAAATCTGGAAAGAGGATAGCCTTGGATTGCCCCAAATTTATGAAAAATTCTCCCGGAAGGATTTTCTGCTGAAAGTCCTGTGGAAGGGTCCCAGTAGAATCTGGGACAAAAACGCGACGGGTTTCAGGTCAAACGGACGAGTATTCAGTCTGGAAAAAAATCAAACAGTTTCCCCACACAGGGGCGAACCTTCCTTTCGGCCCTGGCAATGATGAACAAAACATCTACTGCGAGTCCTGTGGACCCAACTTTAGGCTGAAACCTTGGCCACAACACAGTAGAAACAATAAGGAACGTCTGGTAAAAATTTCAGATAAAAGGAATCCAAGGAATAGGTCCCGGACCGAGAGGAAACAAAATTGGAAAACTTGTTTCTCCGAAAACGAAACGTCCTGGCTTCTCCTCCTCGTATCTTTTTCTTGAGTTTTGCTTTTGGACGTGCCTCCTTAGCTGGATGCAAACAACATATGAAGGTACTCGTGTGAATTTTTTCGGAATTTTTCAACGCAATACGGGCTCCGGGAAAAATTCCAGAAACCAGGGCCAGATTTCAAAAATCTGGAAAGAGGATAGCCTTGGATTGCCCCAAATTTATGAAAAATTCTCCCGGAAGGATTTTCTGCTGAAAGTCCTGTGGAAGGGTCCCAGTAGAATCTGGGACAAAAACGCGACGGGTTTCAGGTCAAACGGACGAGTATTCAGTCTGGAAAAAAATCAAACAGTTTCCCCACACAGGGGCGAACCTTCCTTTCGGCCCTGGCAATGATGAACAAAACATCTACTGCGAGTCCTGTGGACCCAACTTTAGGCTGAAACCTTGGCCACAACACAGTAGAAACAATAAGGAACGTCTGGTAAAAATTTCAGATAAAAGGAATCCAAGGAATAGGTCCCGGACCGAGAGGAAACAAAATTGGAAAACTTGTTTCTCCGAAAACGAAACGTCCTGGCTTCTCCTCCTCGTATCTTTTTCTTGAGTTTTGCTTTTGGACGTGCCTCCTTAGCTGGATGCAAACAACATATGAAGGTACTCGTGTGAATTTTTTCGGAATTTTTCAACGCAATACGGGCTCCGGGAAAAATTCCAGAAACCAGGGCCAGATTTCAAAAATCTGGAAAGAGGATAGCCTTGGATTGCCCCAAATTTATGAAAAATTCTCCCGGAAGGATTTTCTGCTGAAAGTCCTGTGGAAGGGTCCCAGTAGAATCTGGGACAAAAACGCGACGGGTTTCAGGTCAAACGGACGAGTATTCAGTCTGGAAAAAAATCAAACAGTTTCCCCACACAGGGGCGAACCTTCCTTTCGGCCCTGGCAATGATGAACAAAACATCTACTGCGAGTCCTGTGGACCCAACTTTAGGCTGAAACCTTGGCCACAACACAGTAGAAACAATAAGGAACGTCTGGTAAAAATTTCAGATAAAAGGAATCCAAGGAATAGGTCCCGGACCGAGAGGAAACAAAATTGGAAAACTTGTTTCTCCGAAAACGAAACGTCCTGGCTTCTCCTCCTCGTATCTTTTTCTTGAGTTTTGCTTTTGGACGTGCCTCCTTAGCTGGATGCAAACAACATATGAAGGTACTCGTGTGAATTTTTTCGGAATTTTTCAACGCAATACGGGCTCCGGGAAAAATTCCAGAAACCAGGGCCAGATTTCAAAAATCTGGAAAGAGGATAGCCTTGGATTGCCCCAAATTTATGAAAAATTCTCCCGGAAGGATTTTCTGCTGAAAGTCCTGTGGAAGGGTCCCAGTAGAATCTGGGACAAAAACGCGACGGGTTTCAGGTCAAACGGACGAGTATTCAGTCTGGAAAAAAATCAAACAGTTTCCCCACACAGGGGCGAACCTTCCTTTCGGCCCTGGCAATGATGAACAAAACATCTACTGCGAGTCCTGTGGACCCAACTTTAGGCTGAAACCTTGGCCACAACACAGTAGAAACAATAAGGAACGTCTGGTAAAAATTTCAGATAAAAGGAATCCAAGGAATAGGTCCCGGACCGAGAGGAAACAAAATTGGAAAACTTGTTTCTCCGAAAACGAAACGTCCTGGCTTCTCCTCCTCGTATCTTTTTCTTGAGTTTGCTTTTGGACGTGCCTCCTTAGCTGGATGCAAACAACATATGAAGGTACTCGTGTGAATTTTTTCGGAATTTTTCAACGCAATACGGGCTCCGGGAAAAATTCCAGAAACCAGGGCCAGATTTCAAAAATCTGGAAAGAGGATAGCCTTGGATTGCCCCAAATTTATGAAAAATTCTCCCGGAAGGATTTTCTGCTGAAAGTCCTGTGGAAGGGTCCCAGTAGAATCTGGGACAAAAACGCGACGGGTTTCAGGTCAAACGGACGAGTATTCAGTCTGGAAAAAAATCAAACAGTTTCCCCACACAGGGGCGAACCTTCCTTTCGGCCCTGGCAATGATGAACAAAACATCTACTGCGAGTCCTGTGGACCCAACTTTAGGCTGAAACCTTGGCCACAACACAGTAGAAACAATAAGGAACGTCTGGTAAAAATTTCAGATAAAAGGAATCCAAGGAATAGGTCCCGGACCGAGAGGAAACAAAATTGGAAAACTTGTTTCTCCGAAAACGAAACGTCCTGGCTTCTCCTCCTCGTATCTTTTTCTTGAGTTTTGCTTTTGGACGTGCCTCCTTAGCTGGATGCAAACAACATATGAAGGTACTCGTGTGAATTTTTTCGGAATTTTTCAACGCAATACGGGCTCCGGGAAAAATTCCAGAAACCAGGGCCAGATTTCAAAAATCTGGAAAGAGGATAGCCTTGGATTGCCCCAAATTTATGAAAAATTCTCCCGGAAGGATTTTCTGCTGAAAGTCCTGTGGAAGGGTCCCAGTAGAATCTGGGACAAAAACGCGACGGGTTTCAGGTCAAACGGACGAGTATTCAGTCTGGAAAAAAATCAAACAGTTTCCCCACACAGGGGCGAACCTTCCTTTCGGCCCTGGCAATGATGAACAAAACATCTACTGCGAGTCCTGTGGACCCAACTTTAGGCTGAAACCTTGGCCACAACACAGTAGAAACAATAAGGAACGTCTGGTAAAAATTTCAGATAAAAGGAATCCAAGGAATAGGTCCCGGACCGAGAGGAAACAAAATTGGAAAACTTGTTTCTCCGAAAACGAAACGTCCTGGCTTCTCCTCCTCGTATCTTTTTCTTGAGTTTTGCTTTTGGACGTGCCTCCTTAGCTGGATGCAAACAACATATGAAGGTACTCGTGTGAATTTTTTCGGAATTTTTCAACGCAATACGGGCTCCGGGAAAAATTCCAGAAACCAGGGCCAGATTTCAAAAATCTGGAAAGAGGATAGCCTTGGATTGCCCCAAATTTATGAAAAATTCTCCCGGAAGGATTTTCTGCTGAAAGTCCTGTGGAAGGGTCCCAGTAGAATCTGGGACAAAAACGCGACGGGTTTCAGGTCAAACGGACGAGTATTCAGTCTGGAAAAAAATCAAACAGTTTCCCCACACAGGGGCGAACCTTCCTTTCGGCCCTGGCAATGATGAACAAAACATCTACTGCGAGTCCTGTGGACCCAACTTTAGGCTGAAACCTTGGCCACAACACAGTAGAAACAATAAGGAACGTCTGGTAAAAATTTCAGATAAAAGGAATCCAAGGAATAGGTCCCGGACCGAGAGGAAACAAAATTGGAAAACTTGTTTCTCCGAAAACGAAACGTCCTGGCTTCTCCTCCTCGTATCTTTTTCTTGAGTTTTGCTTTTGGACGTGCCTCCTTAGCTGGATGCAAACAACATATGAAGGTACTCGTGTGAATTTTTTCGGAATTTTTCAACGCAATACGGGCTCCGGGAAAAATTCCAGAAACCAGGGCCAGATTTCAAAAATCTGGAAAGAGGATAGCCTTGGATTGCCCCAAATTTATGAAAAATTCTCCCGGAAGGATTTTCTGCTGAAAGTCCTGTGGAAGGGTCCCAGTAGAATCTGGGACAAAAACGCGACGGGTTTCAGGTCAAACGGACGAGTATTCAGTCTGGAAAAAAATCAAACAGTTTCCCCACACAGGGGCGAACCTTCCTTTCGGCCCTGGCAATGATGAACAAAACATCTACTGCGAGTCCTGTGGACCCAACTTTAGGCTGAAACCTTGGCCACAACACAGTAGAAACAATAAGGAACGTCTGGTAAAAATTTCAGATAAAAGGAATCCAAGGAATAGGTCCCGGACCGAGAGGAAACAAAATTGGAAAACTTGTTTCTCCGAAAACGAAACGTCCTGGCTTCTCCTCCTCGTATCTTTTTCTTGAGTTTTGCTTTTGGACGTGCCTCCTTAGCTGGATGCAAACAACATATGAAGGTACTCGTGTGAATTTTTTCGGAATTTTTCAACGCAATACGGGCTCCGGGAAAAATTCCAGAAACCAGGGCCAGATTTCAAAAATCTGGAAAGAGGATAGCCTTGGATTGCCCCAAATTTATGAAAAATTCTCCCGGAAGGATTTTCTGCTGAAAGTCCTGTGGAAGGGTCCCAGTAGAATCTGGGACAAAAACGCGACGGGTTTCAGGTCAAACGGACGAGTATTCAGTCTGGAAAAAAATCAAACAGTTTCCCCACACAGGGGCGAACCTTCCTTTCGGCCCTGGCAATGATGAACAAAACATCTACTGCGAGTCCTGTGGACCCAACTTTAGGCTGAAACCTTGGCCACAACACAGTAGAAACAATAAGGAACGTCTGGTAAAAATTTCAGATAAAAGGAATCCAAGGAATAGGTCCCGGACCGAGAGGAAACAAAATTGGAAAACTTGTTTCTCCGAAAACGAAACGTCCTGGCTTCTCCTCCTCGTATCTTTTTCTTGAGTTTTGCTTTTGGACGTGCCTCCTTAGCTGGATGCAAACAACATATGAAGGTACTCGTGTGAATTTTTTCGGAATTTTTCAACGCAATACGGGCTCCGGGAAAAATTCCAGAAACCAGGGCCAGATTTCAAAAATCTGGAAAGAGGATAGCCTTGGATTGCCCCAAATTTATGAAAAATTCTCCCGGAAGGATTTTCTGCTGAAAGTCCTGTGGAAGGGTCCCAGTAGAATCTGGGACAAAAACGCGACGGGTTTCAGGTCAAACGGACGAGTATTCAGTCTGGAAAAAAATCAAACAGTTTCCCCACACAGGGGCGAACCTTCCTTTCGGCCCTGGCAATGATGAACAAAACATCTACTGCGAGTCCTGTGGACCCAACTTTAGGCTGAAACCTTGGCCACAACACAGTAGAAACAATAAGGAACGTCTGGTAAAAATTTCAGATAAAAGGAATCCAAGGAATAGGTCCCGGACCGAGAGGAAACAAAATTGGAAAACTTGTTTCTCCGAAAACGAAACGTCCTGGCTTCTCCTCCTCGTATCTTTTTCTTGAGTTTTGCTTTTGGACGTGCCTCCTTAGCTGGATGCAAACAACATATGAAGGTACTCGTGTGAATTTTTTCGGAATTTTTCAACGCAATACGGGCTCCGGGAAAAATTCCAGAAACCAGGGCCAGATTTCAAAAATCTGGAAAGAGGATAGCCTTGGATTGCCCCAAATTTATGAAAAATTCTCCCGGAAGGATTTTCTGCTGAAAGTCCTGTGGAAGGGTCCCAGTAGAATCTGGGACAAAAACGCGACGGGTTTCAGGTCAAACGGACGAGTATTCAGTCTGGAAAAAAATCAAACAGTTTCCCCACACAGGGGCGAACCTTCCTTTCGGCCCTGGCAATGATGAACAAAACATCTACTGCGAGTCCTGTGGACCCAACTTTAGGCTGAAACCTTGGCCACAACACAGTAGAAACAATAAGGAACGTCTGGTAAAAATTTCAGATAAAAGGAATCCAAGGAATAGGTCCCGGACCGAGAGGAAACAAAATTGGAAAACTTGTTTCTCCGAAAACGAAACGTCCTGGCTTCTCCTCCTCGTATCTTTTTCTTGAGTTTTGCTTTTGGACGTGCCTCCTTAGCTGGATGCAAACAACATATGAAGGTACTCGTGTGAATTTTTTCGGAATTTTTCAACGCAATACGGGCTCCGGGAAAAATTCCAGAAACCAGGGCCAGATTTCAAAAATCTGGAAAGAGGATAGCCTTGGATTGCCCCAAATTTATGAAAAATTCTCCCGGAAGGATTTTCTGCTGAAAGTCCTGTGGAAGGGTCCCAGTAGAATCTGGGACAAAACGCGACGGGTTTCAGGTCAAACGGACGAGTATTCAGTCTGGAAAAAAATCAAACAGTTTCCCCACACAGGGGCGAACCTTCCTTTCGGCCCTGGCAATGATGAACAAAACATCTACTGCGAGTCCTGTGGACCCAACTTTAGGCTGAAACCTTGGCCACAACACAGTAGAAACAATAAGGAACGTCTGGTAAAAATTTCAGATAAAAGGAATCCAAGGAATAGGTCCCGGACCGAGAGGAAACAAAATTGGAAAACTTGTTTCTCCGAAAACGAAACGTCCTGGCTTCTCCTCCTCATATCTTTTTCTTGAGTTTTGCTTTTGG
Organism: Phaseolus coccineus; assembly: GCA_037954025.1. NCBI lineage: Eukaryota > Viridiplantae > Streptophyta > Magnoliopsida > Fabales > Fabaceae > Phaseolus > Phaseolus coccineus. The sequence continues at coordinate 60,546,345 of CM075677.1, forward strand.
ACGTGCCTCCTTAGCTGGATGCAAACAACATATGAAGGTACTCGTGTGAATTTTTTCGGAATTTTTCAACGCAATACGGGCTCCGGGAAAAATTCCAGAAACCAGGGCCAGATTTCAAAAATCTGGAAAGAGGATAGCCTTGGATTGCCCCAAATTTATGAAAAATTCTCCCGGAAGGATTTTCTGCTGAAAGTCCTGTGGAAGGGTCCCAGTAGAATCTGGGACAAAACGCGACGGGTTTCAGGTCAAACGGACGAGTATTCAGTCTGGAAAAAAATCAAACAGTTTCCCCACACAGGGGCGAACCTTCCTTTCGGCCCTGGCAATGATGAACAAAACATCTACTGCGAGTCCTGTGGACCCAACTTTAGGCTGAAACCTTGGCCACAACACAGTAGAAACAATAAGGAACGTCTGGTAAAAATTTCAGATAAAAGGAATCCAAGGAATAGGTCCCGGACCGAGAGGAAACAAAATTGGAAAACTTGTTTCTCCGAAAACGAAACGTCCTGGCTTCTCCTCCTCATATCTTTTTCTTGAGTTTTGCTTTTGGACGTGCCTCCTTAGCTGGATGCAAACAACATATGAAGGTACTCGTGTGAATTTTTTCGGAATTTTTCAACGCAATACGGGCTCCGGGAAAAATTCCAGAAACCAGGGCCAGATTTCAAAAATCTGGAAAGAGGATAGCCTTGGATTGCCCCAAATTTATGAAAAATTCTCCCGGAAGGATTTTCTGCTGAAAGTCCTGTGGAAGGGTCCCAGTAGAATCTGGGACAAAACGCGACGGGTTTCAGGTCAAACGGACGAGTATTCAGTCTGGAAAAAAATCAAACAGTTTCCCCACACAGGGGCGAACCTTCCTTTCGGCCCTGGCAATGATGAACAAAACATCTACTGCGAGTCCTGTGGACCCAACTTTAGGCTGAAACCTTGGCCACAACACAGTAGAAACAATAAGGAACGTCTGGTAAAAATTTCAGATAAAAGGAATCCAAGGAATAGGTCCCGGACCGAGAGGAAACAAAATTGGAAAACTTGTTTCTCCGAAAACGAAACGTCCTGGCTTCTCCTCCTCATATCTTTTTCTTGAGTTTTGCTTTTGGACGTGCCTCCTTAGCTGGATGCAAACAACATATGAAGGTACTCGTGTGAATTTTTTCGGAATTTTTCAACGCAATACGGGCTCCGGGAAAAATTCCAGAAACCAGGGCCAGATTTCAAAAATCTGGAAAGAGGATAGCCTTGGATTGCCCCAAATTTATGAAAAATTCTCCCGGAAGGATTTTCTGCTGAAAGTCCTGTGGAAGGGTCCCAGTAGAATCTGGGACAAAACGCGACGGGTTTCAGGTCAAACGGACGAGTATTCAGTCTGGAAAAAAATCAAACAGTTTCCCCACACAGGGGCGAACCTTCCTTTCGGCCCTGGCAATGATGAACAAAACATCTACTGCGAGTCCTGTGGACCCAACTTTAGGCTGAAACCTTGGCCACAACACAGTAGAAACAATAAGGAACGTCTGGTAAAAATTTCAGATAAAAGGAATCCAAGGAATAGGTCCCGGACCGAGAGGAAACAAAATTGGAAAACTTGTTTCTCCGAAAACGAAACGTCCTGGCTTCTCCTCCTCATATCTTTTTCTTGAGTTTTGCTTTTGGACGTGCCTCCTTAGCTGGATGCAAACAACATATGAAGGTACTCGTGTGAATTTTTTCGGAATTTTTCAACGCAATACGGGCTCCGGGAAAAATTCCAGAAACCAGGGCCAGATTTCAAAAATCTGGAAAGAGGATAGCCTTGGATTGCCCCAAATTTATGAAAAATTCTCCCGGAAGGATTTTCTGCTGAAAGTCCTGTGGAAGGGTCCCAGTAGAATCTGGGACAAAACGCGACGGGTTTCAGGTCAAACGGACGAGTATTCAGTCTGGAAAAAAATCAAACAGTTTCCCCACACAGGGGCGAACCTTCCTTTCGGCCCTGGCAATGATGAACAAAACATCTACTGCGAGTCCTGTGGACCCAACTTTAGGCTGAAACCTTGGCCACAACACAGTAGAAACAATAAGGAACGTCTGGTAAAAATTTCAGATAAAAGGAATCCAAGGAATAGGTCCCGGACCGAGAGGAAACAAAATTGGAAAACTTGTTTCTCCGAAAACGAAACGTCCTGGCTTCTCCTCCTCATATCTTTTTCTTGAGTTTTGCTTTTGGACGTGCCTCCTTAGCTGGATGCAAACAACATATGAAGGTACTCGTGTGAATTTTTTCGGAATTTTTCAACGCAATACGGGCTCCGGGAAAAATTCCAGAAACCAGGGCCAGATTTCAAAAATCTGGAAAGAGGATAGCCTTGGATTGCCCCAAATTTATGAAAAATTCTCCCGGAAGGATTTTCTGCTGAAAGTCCTGTGGAAGGGTCCCAGTAGAATCTGGGACAAAACGCGACGGGTTTCAGGTCAAACGGACGAGTATTCAGTCTGGAAAAAAATCAAACAGTTTCCCCACACAGGGGCGAACCTTCCTTTCGGCCCTGGCAATGATGAACAAAACATCTACTGCGAGTCCTGTGGACCCAACTTTAGGCTGAAACCTTGGCCACAACACAGTAGAAACAATAAGGAACGTCTGGTAAAAATTTCAGATAAAAGGAATCCAAGGAATAGGTCCCGGACCGAGAGGAAACAAAATTGGAAAACTTGTTTCTCCGAAAACGAAACGTCCTGGCTTCTCCTCCTCATATCTTTTTCTTGAGTTTTGCTTTTGGACGTGCCTCCTTAGCTGGATGCAAACAACATATGAAGGTACTCGTGTGAATTTTTTCGGAATTTTTCAACGCAATACGGGCTCCGGGAAAAATTCCAGAAACCAGGGCCAGATTTCAAAAATCTGGAAAGAGGATAGCCTTGGATTGCCCCAAATTTATGAAAAATTCTCCCGGAAGGATTTTCTGCTGAAAGTCCTGTGGAAGGGTCCCAGTAGAATCTGGGACAAAACGCGACGGGTTTCAGGTCAAACGGACGAGTATTCAGTCTGGAAAAAAATCAAACAGTTTCCCCACACAGGGGCGAACCTTCCTTTCGGCCCTGGCAATGATGAACAAAACATCTACTGCGAGTCCTGTGGACCCAACTTTAGGCTGAAACCTTGGCCACAACACAGTAGAAACAATAAGGAACGTCTGGTAAAAATTTCAGATAAAAGGAATCCAAGGAATAGGTCCCGGACCGAGAGGAAACAAAATTGGAAAACTTGTTTCTCCGAAAACGAAACGTCCTGGCTTCTCCTCCTCGTATCTTTTTCTTGAGTTTTGCTTTTGGACGTGCCTCCTTAGCTGGATGCAAACAACATATGAAGGTACTCGTGTGAATTTTTTCGGAATTTTTCAACGCAATACGGGCTCCGGGAAAAATTCCAGAAACCAGGGCCAGATTTCAAAAATCTGGAAAGAGGATAGCCTTGGATTGCCCCAAATTTATGAAAAATTCTCCCGGAAGGATTTTCTGCTGAAAGTCCTGTGGAAGGGTCCCAGTAGAATCTGGGACAAAACGCGACGGGTTTCAGGTCAAACGGACGAGTATTCAGTCTGGAAAAAAATCAAACAGTTTCCCCACACAGGGGCGAACCTTCCTTTCGGCCCTGGCAATGATGAACAAAACATCTACTGCGAGTCCTGTGGACCCAACTTTAGGCTGAAACCTTGGCCACAACACAGTAGAAACAATAAGGAACGTCTGGTAAAAATTTCAGATAAAAGGAATCCAAGGAATAGGTCCCGGACCGAGAGGAAACAAAATTGGAAAACTTGTTTCTCCGAAAACGAAACGTCCTGGCTTCTCCTCCTCGTATCTTTTTCTTGAGTTTTGCTTTTGGACGTGCCTCCTTAGCTGGATGCAAACAACATATGAAGGTACTCGTGTGAATTTTTTCGGAATTTTTCAACGCAATACGGGCTCCGGGAAAAATTCCAGAAACCAGGGCCAGATTTCAAAAATCTGGAAAGAGGATAGCCTTGGATTGCCCCAAATTTATGAAAAATTCTCCCGGAAGGATTTTCTGCTGAAAGTCCTGTGGAAGGGTCCCAGTAGAATCTGGGACAAAACGCGACGGGTTTCAGGTCAAACGGACGAGTATTCAGTCTGGAAAAAAATCAAACAGTTTCCCCACACAGGGGCGAACCTTCCTTTCGGCCCTGGCAATGATGAACAAAACATCTACTGCGAGTCCTGTGGACCCAACTTTAGGCTGAAACCTTGGCCACAACACAGTAGAAACAATAAGGAACGTCTGGTAAAAATTTCAGATAAAAGGAATCCAAGGAATAGGTCCCGGACCGAGAGGAAACAAAATTGGAAAACTTGTTTCTCCGAAAACGAAACGTCCTGGCTTCTCCTCCTCATATCTTTTTCTTGAGTTTTGCTTTTGGACGTGCCTCCTTAGCTGGATGCAAACAACATATGAAGGTACTCGTGTGAATTTTTTCGGAATTTTTCAACGCAATACGGGCTCCGGGAAAAATTCCAGAAACCAGGGCCAGATTTCAAAAATCTGGAAAGAGGATAGCCTTGGATTGCCCCAAATTTATGAAAAATTCTCCCGGAAGGATTTTCTGCTGAAAGTCCTGTGGAAGGGTCCCAGTAGAATCTGGGACAAAACGCGACGGGTTTCAGGTCAAACGGACGAGTATTCAGTCTGGAAAAAAATCAAACAGTTTCCCCACACAGGGGCGAACCTTCCTTTCGGCCCTGGCAATGATGAACAAAACATCTACTGCGAGTCCTGTGGACCCAACTTTAGGCTGAAACCTTGGCCACAACACAGTAGAAACAATAAGGAACGTCTGGTAAAAATTTCAGATAAAAGGAATCCAAGGAATAGGTCCCGGACCGAGAGGAAACAAAATTGGAAAACTTGTTTCTCCGAAAACGAAACGTCCTGGCTTCTCCTCCTCATATCTTTTTCTTGAGTTTTGCTTTTGGACGTGCCTCCTTAGCTGGATGCAAACAACATATGAAGGTACTCGTGTGAATTTTTTCGGAATTTTTCAACGCAATACGGGCTCCGGGAAAAATTCCAGAAACCAGGGCCAGATTTCAAAAATCTGGAAAGAGGATAGCCTTGGATTGCCCCAAATTTATGAAAAATTCTCCCGGAAGGATTTTCTGCTGAAAGTCCTGTGGAAGGGTCCCAGTAGAATCTGGGACAAAACGCGACGGGTTTCAGGTCAAACGGACGAGTATTCAGTCTGGAAAAAAATCAAACAGTTTCCCCACACAGGGGCGAACCTTCCTTTCGGCCCTGGCAATGATGAACAAAACATCTACTGCGAGTCCTGTGGACCCAACTTTAGGCTGAAACCTTGGCCACAACACAGTAGAAACAATAAGGAACGTCTGGTAAAAATTTCAGATAAAAGGAATCCAAGGAATAGGTCCCGGACCGAGAGGAAACAAAATTGGAAAACTTGTTTCTCCGAAAACGAAACGTCCTGGCTTCTCCTCCTCATATCTTTTTCTTGAGTTTTGCTTTTGGACGTGCCTCCTTAGCTGGATGCAAACAACATATGAAGGTACTCGTGTGAATTTTTTCGGAATTTTTCAACGCAATACGGGCTCCGGGAAAAATTCCAGAAACCAGGGCCAGATTTCAAAAATCTGGAAAGAGGATAGCCTTGGATTGCCCCAAATTTATGAAAAATTCTCCCGGAAGGATTTTCTGCTGAAAGTCCTGTGGAAGGGTCCCAGTAGAATCTGGGACAAAACGCGACGGGTTTCAGGTCAAACGGACGAGTATTCAGTCTGGAAAAAAATCAAACAGTTTCCCCACACAGGGGCGAACCTTCCTTTCGGCCCTGGCAATGATGAACAAAACATCTACTGCGAGTCCTGTGGACCCAACTTTAGGCTGAAACCTTGGCCACAACACAGTAGAAACAATAAGGAACGTCTGGTAAAAATTTCAGATAAAAGGAATCCAAGGAATAGGTCCCGGACCGAGAGGAAACAAAATTGGAAAACTTGTTTCTCCGAAAACGAAACGTCCTGGCTTCTCCTCCTCATATCTTTTTCTTGAGTTTTGCTTTTGGACGTGCCTCCTTAGCTGGATGCAAACAACATATGAAGGTACTCGTGTGAATTTTTTCGGAATTTTTCAACGCAATACGGGCTCCGGGAAAAATTCCAGAAACCAGGGCCAGATTTCAAAAATCTGGAAAGAGGATAGCCTTGGATTGCCCCAAATTTATGAAAAATTCTCCCGGAAGGATTTTCTGCTGAAAGTCCTGTGGAAGGGTCCCAGTAGAATCTGGGACAAAACGCGACGGGTTTCAGGTCAAACGGACGAGTATTCAGTCTGGAAAAAAATCAAACAGTTTCCCCACACAGGGGCGAACCTTCCTTTCGGCCCTGGCAATGATGAACAAAACATCTACTGCGAGTCCTGTGGACCCAACTTTAGGCTGAAACCTTGGCCACAACACAGTAGAAACAATAAGGAACGTCTGGTAAAAATTTCAGATAAAAGGAATCCAAGGAATAGGTCCCGGACCGAGAGGAAACAAAATTGGAAAACTTGTTTCTCCGAAAACGAAACGTCCTGGCTTCTCCTCCTCATATCTTTTTCTTGAGTTTTGCTTTTGGACGTGCCTCCTTAGCTGGATGCAAACAACATATGAAGGTACTCGTGTGAATTTTTTCGGAATTTTTCAACGCAATACGGGCTCCGGGAAAAATTCCAGAAACCAGGGCCAGATTTCAAAAATCTGGAAAGAGGATAGCCTTGGATTGCCCCAAATTTATGAAAAATTCTCCCGGAAGGATTTTCTGCTGAAAGTCCTGTGGAAGGGTCCCAGTAGAATCTGGGACAAAACGCGACGGGTTTCAGGTCAAACGGACGAGTATTCAGTCTGGAAAAAAATCAAACAGTTTCCCCACACAGGGGCGAACCTTCCTTTCGGCCCTGGCAATGATGAACAAAACATCTACTGCGAGTCCTGTGGACCCAACTTTAGGCTGAAACCTTGGCCACAACACAGTAGAAACAATAAGGAACGTCTGGTAAAAATTTCAGATAAAAGGAATCCAAGGAATAGGTCCCGGACCGAGAGGAAACAAAATTGGAAAACTTGTTTCTCCGAAAACGAAACGTCCTGGCTTCTCCTCCTCATATCTTTTTCTTGAGTTTTGCTTTTGGACGTGCCTCCTTAGCTGGATGCAAACAACATATGAAGGTACTCGTGTGAATTTTTTCGGAATTTTTCAACGCAATACGGGCTCCGGGAAAAATTCCAGAAACCAGGGCCAGATTTCAAAAATCTGGAAAGAGGATAGCCTTGGATTGCCCCAAATTTATGAAAAATTCTCCCGGAAGGATTTTCTGCTGAAAGTCCTGTGGAAGGGTCCCAGTAGAATCTGGGACAAAACGCGACGGGTTTCAGGTCAAACGGACGAGTATTCTTGAGTTTTGCTTTTGGACGTGCCTCCTTAGCTGGATGCAAACAACATATGAAGGTACTCGTGTGAATTTTTTCGGAATTTTTCAACGCAATACGGGCTCCGGGAAAAATTCCAGAAACCAGGGCCAGATTTCAAAAATCTGGAAAGAGGATAGCCTTGGATTGCCCCAAATTTATGAAAAATTCTCCCGGAAGGATTTTCTGCTGAAAGTCCTGTGGAAGGGTCCCAGTAGAATCTGGGACAAAACGCGACGGGTTTCAGGTCAAACGGACGAGTATTCAGTCTGGAAAAAAATCAAACAGTTTCCCCACACAGGGGCGAACCTTCCTTTCGGCCCTGGCAATGATGAACAAAACATCTACTGCGAGTCCTGTGGACCCAACTTTAGGCTGAAACCTTGGCCACAACACAGTAGAAACAATAAGGAACGTCTGGTAAAAATTTCAGATAAAAGGAATCCAAGGAATAGGTCCCGGACCGAGAGGAAACAAAATTGGAAAACTTGTTTCTCCGAAAACGAAACGTCCTGGCTTCTCCTCCTCATATCTTTTTCTTGAGTTTTGCTTTTGGACGTGCCTCCTTAGCTGGATGCAAACAACATATGAAGGTACTCGTCTGAATTTTTTCGGAATTTTTCAACGCAATACGGGCTCCGGGAAAAATTCCAGAAACCAGGGCCAGATTTCAAAAATCTGGAAAGAGGATAGCCTTGGATTGCCCCAAATTTATGAAAAATTCTCCCGGAAGGATTTTCTGCTGAAAGTCCTGTGGAAGGGTCCCAGTAGAATCTGGGACAAAACGCGACGGGTTTCAGGTCAAACGGACGAGTATTCTTGAGTTTTGCTTTTGGACGTGCCTCCTTAGCTGGATGCAAACAACATATGAAGGTACTCGTGTGAATTTTTTCGGAATTTTTCAACGCAATACGGGCTCCGGGAAAAATTCCAGAAACCAGGGCCAGATTTCAAAAATCTGGAAAGAGGATAGCCTTGGATTGCCCCAAATTTATGAAAAATTCTCCCGGAAGGATTTTCTGCTGAAAGTCCTGTGGAAGGGTCCCAGTAGAATCTGGGACAAAACGCGACGGGTTTCAGGTCAAACGGACGAGTATTCAGTCTGGAAAAAAATCAAACAGTTTCCCCACACAGGGGCGAACCTTCCTTTCGGCCCTGGCAATGATGAACAAAACATCTACTGCGAGTCCTGTGGACCCAACTTTAGGCTGAAACCTTGGCCACAACACAGTAGAAACAATAAGGAACGTCTGGTAAAAATTTCAGATAAAAGGAATCCAAGGAATAGGTCCCGGACCGAGAGGAAACAAAATTGGAAAACTTGTTTCTCCGAAAACGAAACGTCCTGGCTTCTCCTCCTCATATCTTTTTCTTGAGTTTTGCTTTTGGACGTGCCTCCTTAGCTGGATGCAAACAACATATGAAGGTACTCGTGTGAATTTTTTCGGAATTTTTCAACGCAATACGGGCTCCGGGAAAAATTCCAGAAACCAGGGCCAGATTTCAAAAATCTGGAAAGAGGATAGCCTTGGATTGCCCCAAATTTATGAAAAATTCTCCCGGAAGGATTTTCTGCTGAAAGTCCTGTGGAAGGGTCCCAGTAGAATCTGGGACAAAACGCGACGGGTTTCAGGTCAAACGGACGAGTATTCAGTCTGGAAAAAAATCAAACAGTTTCCCCACACAGGGGCGAACCTTCCTTTCGGCCCTGGCAATGATGAACAAAACATCTACTGCGAGTCCTGTGGACCCAACTTTAGGCTGAAACCTTGGCCACAACACAGTAGAAACAATAAGGAACGTCTGGTAAAAATTTCAGATAAAAGGAATCCAAGGAATAGGTCCCGGACCGAGAGGAAACAAAATTGGAAAACTTGTTTCTCCGAAAACGAAACGTCCTGGCTTCTCCTCCTCATATCTTTTTCTTGAGTTTTGCTTTTGGACGTGCCTCCTTAGCTGGATGCAAACAACATATGAAGGTACTCGTCTGAATTTTTTCGGAATTTTTCAACGCAATACGGGCTCCGGGAAAAATTCCAGAAACCAGGGCCAGATTTCAAAAATCTGGAAAGAGGATAGCCTTGGATTGCCCCAAATTTATGAAAAATTCTCCCGGAAGGATTTTCTGCTGAAAGTCCTGTGGAAGGGTCCCAGTAGAATCTGGGACAAAACGCGACGGGTTTCAGGTCAAACGGACGAGTATTCTTGAGTTTTGCTTTTGGACGTGCCTCCTTAGCTGGATGCAAACAACATATGAAGGTACTCGTGTGAATTTTTTCGGAATTTTTCAACGCAATACGGGCTCCGGGAAAAATTCCAGAAACCAGGGCCAGATTTCAAAAATCTGGAAAGAGGATAGCCTTGGATTGCCCCAAATTTATGAAAAATTCTCCCGGAAGGATTTTCTGCTGAAAGTCCTGTGGAAGGGTCCCAGTAGAATCTGGGACAAAACGCGACGGGTTTCAGGTCAAACGGACGAGTATTCAGTCTGGAAAAAAATCAAACAGTTTCCCCACACAGGGGCGAACCTTCCTTTCGGCCCTGGCAATGATGAACAAAACATCTACTGCGAGTCCTGTGGACCCAACTTTAGGCTGAAACCTTGGCCACAACACAGTAGAAACAATAAGGAACGTCTGGTAAAAATTTCAGATAAAAGGAATCCAAGGAATAGGTCCCGGACCGAGAGGAAACAAAATTGGAAAACTTGTTTCTCCGAAAACGAAACGTCCTGGCTTCTCCTCCTCATATCTTTTTCTTGAGTTTTGCTTTTGGACGTGCCTCCTTAGCTGGATGCAAACAACATATGAAGGTACTCGTCTGAATTTTTTCGGAATTTTTCAACGCAATACGGGCTCCGGGAAAAATTCCAGAAACCAGGGCCAGATTTCAAAAATCTGGAAAGAGGATAGCCTTGGATTGCCCCAAATTTATGAAAAATTCTCCCGGAAGGATTTTCTGCTGAAAGTCCTGTGGAAGGGTCCCAGTAGAATCTGGGACAAAACGCGACGGGTTTCAGGTCAAACGGACGAGTATTCTTGAGTTTTGCTTTTGGACGTGCCTCCTTAGCTGGATGCAAACAACATATGAAGGTACTCGTGTGAATTTTTTCGGAATTTTTCAACGCAATACGGGCTCCGGGAAAAATTCCAGAAACCAGGGCCAGATTTCAAAAATCTGGAAAGAGGATAGCCTTGGATTGCCCCAAATTTATGAAAAATTCTCCCGGAAGGATTTTCTGCTGAAAGTCCTGTGGAAGGGTCCCAGTAGAATCTGGGACAAAACGCGACGGGTTTCAGGTCAAACGGACGAGTATTCAGTCTGGAAAAAAATCAAACAGTTTCCCCACACAGGGGCGAACCTTCCTTTCGGCCCTGGCAATGATGAACAAAACATCTACTGCGAGTCCTGTGGACCCAACTTTAGGCTGAAACCTTGGCCACAACACAGTAGAAACAATAAGGAACGTCTGGTAAAAATTTCAGATAAAAGGAATCCAAGGAATAGGTCCCGGACCGAGAGGAAACAAAATTGGAAAACTTGTTTCTCCGAAAACGAAACGTCCTGGCTTCTCCTCCTCATATCTTTTTCTTGAGTTTTGCTTTTGGACGTGCCTCCTTAGCTGGATGCAAACAACATATGAAGGTACTCGTGTGAATTTTTTCGGAATTTTTCAACGCAATACGGGCTCCGGGAAAAATTCCAGAAACCAGGGCCAGATTTCAAAAATCTGGAAAGAGGATAGCCTTGGATTGCCCCAAATTTATGAAAAATTCTCCCGGAAGGATTTTCTGCTGAAAGTCCTGTGGAAGGGTCCCAGTAGAATCTGGGACAAAACGCGACGGGTTTCAGGTCAAACGGACGAGTATTCTTGAGTTTTGCTTTTGGACGTGCCTCCTTAGCTGGATGCAAACAACATATGAAGGTACTCGTGTGAATTTTTTCGGAATTTTTCAACGCAATACGGGCTCCGGGAAAAATTCCAGAAACCAGGGCCAGATTTCAAAAATCTGGAAAGAGGATAGCCTTGGATTGCCCCAAATTTATGAAAAATTCTCCCGGAAGGATTTTCTGCTGAAAGTCCTGTGGAAGGGTCCCAGTAGAATCTGGGACAAAACGCGACGGGTTTCAGGTCAAACGGACGAGTATTCAGTCTGGAAAAAAATCAAACAGTTTCCCCACACAGGGGCGAACCTTCCTTTCGGCCCTGGCAATGATGAACAAAACATCTACTGCGAGTCCTGTGGACCCAACTTTAGGCTGAAACCTTGGCCACAACACAGTAGAAACAATAAGGAACGTCTGGTAAAAATTTCAGATAAAAGGAATCCAAGGAATAGGTCCCGGACCGAGAGGAAACAAAATTGGAAAACTTGTTTCTCCGAAAACGAAACGTCCTGGCTTCTCCTCCTCATATCTTTTTCTTGAGTTTTGCTTTTGGACGTGCCTCCTTAGCTGGATGCAAACAACATATGAAGGTACTCGTGTGAATTTTTTCGGAATTTTTCAACGCAATACGGGCTCCGGGAAAAATTCCAGAAACCAGGGCCAGATTTCAAAAATCTGGAAAGAGGATAGCCTTGGATTGCCCCAAATTTATGAAAAATTCTCCCGGAAGGATTTTCTGCTGAAAGTCCTGTGGAAGGGTCCCAGTAGAATCTGGGACAAAACGCGACGGGTTTCAGGTCAAACGGACGAGTATTCTTGAGTTTTGCTTTTGGACGTGCCTCCTTAGCTGGATGCAAACAACATATGAAGGTACTCGTGTGAATTTTTTCGGAATTTTTCAACGCAATACGGGCTCCGGGAAAAATTCCAGAAACCAGGGCCAGATTTCAAAAATCTGGAAAGAGGATAGCCTTGGATTGCCCCAAATTTATGAAAAATTCTCCCGGAAGGATTTTCTGCTGAAAGTCCTGTGGAAGGGTCCCAGTAGAATCTGGGACAAAACGCGACGGGTTTCAGGTCAAACGGACGAGTATTCTTGAGTTTTGCTTTTGGACGTGCCTCCTTAGCTGGATGCAAACAACATATGAAGGTACTCGTGTGAATTTTTTCGGAATTTTTCAACGCAATACGGGCTCCGGGAAAAATTCCAGAAACCAGGGCCAGATTTCAAAAATCTGGAAAGAGGATAGCCTTGGATTGCCCCAAATTTATGAAAAATTCTCCCGGAAGGATTTTCTGCTGAAAGTCCTGTGGAAGGGTCCCAGTAGAATCTGGGACAAAACGCGACGGGTTTCAGGTCAAACGGACGAGTATTCAGTCTGGAAAAAAATCAAACAGTTTCCCCACACAGGGGCGAACCTTCCTTTCGGCCCTGGCAATGATGAACAAAACATCTACTGCGAGTCCTGTGGACCCAACTTTAGGCTGAAACCTTGGCCACAACACAGTAGAAACAATAAGGAACGTCTGGTAAAAATTTCAGATAAAAGGAATCCAAGGAATAGGTCCCGGACCGAGAGGAAACAAAATTGGAAAACTTGTTTCTCCGAAAACGAAACGTCCTGGCTTCTCCTCCTCATATCTTTTTCTTGAGTTTTGCTTTTGGACGTGCCTCCTTAGCTGGATGCAAACAACATATGAAGGTACTCGTCTGAATTTTTTCGGAATTTTTCAACGCAATACGGGCTCCGGGAAAAATTCCAGAAACCAGGGCCAGATTTCAAAAATCTGGAAAGAGGATAGCCTTGGATTGCCCCAAATTTATGAAAAATTCTCCCGGAAGGATTTTCTGCTGAAAGTCCTGTGGAAGGGTCCCAGTAGAATCTGGGACAAAACGCGACGGGTTTCAGGTCAAACGGACGAGTATTCAGTCTGGAAAAAAATCAAACAGTTTCCCCACACAGGGGCGAACCTTCCTTTCGGCCCTGGCAATGATGAACAAAACATCTACTGCGAGTCCTGTGGACCCAACTTTAGGCTGAAACCTTGGCCACAACACAGTAGAAACAATAAGGAACGTCTGGTAAAAATTTCAGATAAAAGGAATCCAAGGAATAGGTCCCGGACCGAGAGGAAACAAAATTGGAAAACTTGTTTCTCCGAAAACGAAACGTCCTGGCTTCTCCTCCTCATATCTTTTTCTTGAGTTTTGCTTTTGGACGTGCCTCCTTAGCTGGATGCAAACAACATATGAAGGTACTCGTGTGAATTTTTTCGGAATTTTTCAACGCAATACGGGCTCCGGGAAAAATTCCAGAAACCAGGGCCAGATTTCAAAAATCTGGAAAGAGGATAGCCTTGGATTGCCCCAAATTTATGAAAAATTCTCCCGGAAGGATTTTCTGCTGAAAGTCCTGTGGAAGGGTCCCAGTAGAATTTGGGACAAAACGCGACGGGTTTCAGGTCAAACGGACGAGTATTCAGTCTGGAAAAAAATCAAACAGTTTCCCCACACAGGGGCGAACCTTCCTTTCGGCCCTGGCAATGATGAACAAAACATCTACTGCGAGTCCTGTGGACCCAACTTTAGGCTGAAACCTTGGCCACAACACAGTAGAAACAATAAGGAACGTCTGGTAAAAATTTCAGATAAAAGGAATCCAAGGAATAGGTCCCGGACCGAGAGGAAACAAAATTGGAAAACTTGTTTCTCCGAAAACGAAACGTCCTGGCTTCTCCTCCTCATATCTTTTTCTTGAGTTTTGCTTTTGGACGTGCCTCCTTAGCTGGATGCAAACAACATATGAAGGTACTCGTGTGAATTTTTTCGGAATTTTTCAACGCAATACGGGCTCCGGGAAAAATTCCAGAAACCAGGGCCAGATTTCAAAAATCTGGAAAGAGGATAGCCTTGGATTGCCCCAAATTTATGAAAAATTCTCCCGGAAGGATTTTCTGCTGAAAGTCCTGTGGAAGGGTCCCAGTAGAATCTGGGACAAAACGCGACGGGTTTCAGGTCAAACGGACGAGTATTCAGTCTGGAAAAAAATCAAACAGTTTCCCCACACAGGGGCGAACCTTCCTTTCGGCCCTGGCAATGATGAACAAAACATCTACTGCGAGTCCTGTGGACCCAACTTTAGGCTGAAACCTTGGCCACAACAGAGTAGAAACAATAAGGAACGTCTGGTAAAAATTTCAGATAAAAGGAATCCAAGGAATAGGTCCCGGACCGAGAGGAAACGAAATTGGAAAACTTGTTTCTCCGAAAACGAAACGTCCTGGCTTCTCCTCCTCATATCTTTTTCTTGAGTTTTGCTTTTGGACGTGCCTCCTTAGCTGGATGCAAACAACATATGAAGGTACTCGTGTGAATTTTTTCGGAATTTTTCAACGCAATACGGGCTCCGGGAAAAATTCCAGAAACCAGGGCCAGATTTCAAAAATCTGGAAAGAGGATAGCCTTGGATTGCCCCAAATTTATGAAAAATTCTCCCGGAAGGATTTTCTGCTGAAAGTCCTGTGGAAGGGTCCCAGTAGAATCTGGGACAAAACGCGACGGGTTTCAGGTCAAACGGACGAGTATTCAGTCTGGAAAAAAATCAAACAGTTTCCCCACACAGGGGCGAACCTTCCTTTCGGCCCTGGCAATGATGAACAAAACATCTACTGCGAGTCCTGTGGACCCAACTTTAGGCTGAAACCTTGGCCACAACACAGTAGAAACAATAAGGAACGTCTGGTAAAAATTTCAGATAAAAGGAATCCAAGGAATAGGTCCCGGACCGAGAGGAAACAAAATTGGAAAACTTGTTTCTCCGAAAACGAAACGTCCTGGCTTCTCCTCCTCATATCTTTTTCTTGAGTTTTGCTTTTGGACGTGCCTCCTTAGCTGGATGCAAACAACATATGAAGGTACTCGTGTGAATTTTTTCGGAATTTTTCAACGCAATACGGGCTCCGGGAAAAATTCCAGAAACCAGGGCCAGATTTCAAAAATCTGGAAAGAGGATAGCCTTGGATTGCCCCAAATTTATGAAAAATTCTCCCGGAAGGATTTTCTGCTGAAAGTCCTGTGGAAGGGTCCCAGTAGAATCTGGGACAAAACGCGACGGGTTTCAGGTCAAACGGACGAGTATTCTTGAGTTTTGCTTTTGGACGTGCCTCCTTAGCTGGATGCAAACAACATATGAAGGTACTCGTGTGAATTTTTTCGGAATTTTTCAACGCAATACGGGCTCCGGGAAAAATTCCAGAAACCAGGGCCCGATTTCAAAAATCTGGAAAGAGGATAGCCTTGGATTGCCCCAAATTTATGAAAAATTCTCCCGGAAGGATTTTCTGCTGAAAGTCCTGTGGAAGGGTCCCAGTAGAATCTGGGACAAAACGCGACGGGTTTCAGGTCAAACGGACGAGTATTCAGTCTGGAAAAAAATCAAACAGTTTCCCCACACAGGGGCGAACCTTCCTTTCGGCCCTGGCAATGATGAACAAAACATCTACTGCGAGTCCTGTGGACCCAACTTTAGGCTGAAACCTTGGCCACAACACAGTAGAAACAATAAGGAACGTCTGGTAAAAATTTCAGATAAAAGGAATCCAAGGAATAGGTCCCGGACCGAGAGGAAACAAAATTGGAAAACTTGTTTCTCCGAAAACGAAACGTCCTGGCTTCTCCTCCTCATATCTTTTTCTTGAGTTTTGCTTTTGGACGTGCCTCCTTAGCTGGATGCAAACAACATATGAAGGTACTCGTGTGAATTTTTTCGGAATTTTTCAACGCAATACGGGCTCCGGGAAAAATTCCAGAAACCAGGGCCAGATTTCAAAAATCTGGAAAGAGGATAGCCTTGGATTGCCCCAAATTTATGAAAAATTCTCCCGGAAGGATTTTTTGCTGAAAGTCCTGTGGAAGGGTCCCAGTAGAATCTGGGACAAAACGCGACGGGTTTCAGGTCAAACGGACGAGTATTCAGTCTGGAAAAAAATCAAACAGTTTCCCCACACAGGGGCGAACCTTCCTTTCGGCCCTGGCAATGATGAGCAAAACATCTACTGCGAGTCCTGTGGACCCAACTTTAGGCTGAAACCTTGGCCACAACACAGTAGAAACAATAAGGAACGTCTGGTAAAAATTTCAGATAAAAGGAATCCAAGGAATAGGTCCCGGACCGAGAGGAAACAAAATTGGAAAACTTGTTTCTCCGAAAACGAAACGTCCTGGCTTCTCCTCCTCATATCTTTTTCTTGAGTTTTGCTTTTGGACGTGCCTCCTTAGCTGGATGCAAACAACATATGAAGGTACTCGTGTGAATTTTTTCGGAATTTTTCAACGCAATACGGGCTCCGGGAAAAATTCCAGAAACCAGGGCCAGATTTCAAAAATCTAGAAAGAGGATAGCCTTGGATTGCCCCAAATTTATGAAAAATTCTCCCGGAAGGATTTTCTGCTGAAAGTCCTGTGGAAGGGTCCCAGTAGAATCTGGGACAAAACGCGACGGGTTTCAGGTCAAACGGACGAGTATTCAGTCTGGAAAAAAATCAAACAGTTTCCCCACACAGGGGCGAACCTTCCTTTCGGCCCTGGCAATGATGAACAAAACATCTACTGCGAGTCCTGTGGACCCAACTTTAGGCTGAAACCTTGGCCACAACGCAGTAGAAACAATAAGGAACGTCTGGTAAAAATTTCAGATAAAAGGAATCCAAGGAATAGGTCCCGGACCGAGAGGAAACAAAATTGGAAAACTTGTTTCTCTGAAAACGAAACGTCCTGGCTTCTCCTCCTCATATCTTTTTCTTGAGTTTTGCTTTTGGACGTGCCTCCTTAGCTGGATGCAAACAACATATGAAGGTACTCGTGTGAATTTTTTCGGAATTT
Source organism: Phaseolus coccineus (assembly GCA_037954025.1). Lineage (NCBI taxonomy): Eukaryota > Viridiplantae > Streptophyta > Magnoliopsida > Fabales > Fabaceae > Phaseolus > Phaseolus coccineus. The sequence goes on from CM075677.1 coordinate 60,563,580, forward strand.
TTCAACGCAAAACGGGCTCCGGGAAAAATTCCAGAAACCAGGGCCAGATTTCAAAAATCTGGAAAAAGGATAGCCTTGGATTGCCCCAAATTTATGAAAAATTCTCCCGGAAGGATTTTCTGCTGAAAGTCCTGTGGAAGGGTCCCAGTAGAATCTGGGACAGAACGCGACGGGTTTCAGGTCAAACGGACGAGTATTCAGTCTGGAAAAAAATCAAACAGTTTCCCCACACAGGGGCGAACCTTCCTTTCGGCCCTGGCAATGATGAACAAAACATCTACTGCGAGTCCTGTGGACCCAACTTTAGGCTGAAACCTTGGCCACAACACAGTAGAAACAATAAGGAACGTCTGGTAAAAATTTCAGATAAAAGGAATCCAAGGAATAGGTCCCGGACCGAGTGGAAACAAAATTGGAAAACTTGTTTCTCCGAAAACGAAACGTCCTGGCTTCTCCTCCTCATATCTTTTTCTTGAGTTTTACTTTTGGACGTGCCTCCTTAGCTGGATGCAAACAACATATGAAGGTACTCGTGTGAATTTTTTCAAAATTTTTCAACGCAATACGGGCTCCGGGAAAAATTCCAGAAACCAGGGCCAGATTTCAAAAATCTGGAAAGAGGATAGCCTTGGATTGCCCCAAATTTATGAAAAATTCTCCCGGAAGGATTTTCTGCTGAAAGTCCTGTGGAAGGGTCCCAGTAGAATCTGGGACAAAACGCGACGGGTTTCAGGTCAAACGGACGAGTATTCAGTCTGGAAAAAAATCAAACAGTTTCCCCACACAGGGGCGAACCTTCCTTTCGGCCCTGGCAATGATGAACAAAACATCTACTGCGAGTCCTGTGGACCCAACTTTAGGCTGAAACCTTGGCCACAACACAGTAGAAACAATAAGGAACGTCTGGTAAAAATTTCAGATAAAAGGAATCCAAGGAATAGGTCCCGGACCGAGAGGAAACAAAATTGGAAAACTTGTTTCTCCGAAAACGAAACGTCCTGGCTTCTCCTCCTCATATCCTTTTCTTGAGTTTTGCTTTTGGACGTGCCTCCTTAGCTGGATGCAAACAACATATGAAGGTACTCGTCTGAATTTTTTCGGAATTTTTCAACGCAATACGGGCTCCGGGAAAAATTCCAGAAACCAGGGCCAGATTTCAAAAATCTGGAAAGAGGATAGCCTTGGATTGCCCCAAATTTATGAAAAATTCTCCCGGAAGGATTTTCTGCTAAAAGTCCTGTGGAAGGGTCCCAGTAGAATCTGGGACAAAACGCGACGGGTTTCAGGTCAAACGGACGAGTATTCAGTCTGGAAAAAAATCAAACAGTTTCCCCACACAGGGGCGAACCTTCCTTTCGGCCCTGGCAATGATGAACAAAACATCTACTGCGAGTCCTGTGGACCCAACTTTAGGCTGAAACCTTGGCCACAACACAGTAGAAACAATAAGGAACGTCTGGTAAAAATTTCAGATAAAAGGAATTGGAAACAAAATTGGAAAACTTGTTTCTCCGAAAACGAAACGTCCTGGCTTCTCCTCCTCATATCTTTTTCTTGAGTTTTGCTTTTGGACGTGCCTCCTTAGCTGGATGCAAACAACATATGAAGGTACTCGTGTGAATTTTTTCGGAATTTTTCAACGCAATACGGGCTCCGGGAAAAATTCCAGAAACCAGGGCCAGATTTCAAAAATCTGGAAAGAGGATAGCCTTGGATTGCCCCAAATTTATGAAAAATTCTCCCGGAAGGATTTTCTGCTGAAAGTCCTGTGGAAGGGTCCCAGTAGAATCTGGGACAAAACGCGACGGGTTTCAGGTCAAACGGACGAGTATTCAGTCTGGAAAAAAATCAAACAGTTTCCCCACACAGGGGCGAACCTTCCTTTCGGCCCTGGCAATGATGAACAAAACATCTACTGCGAGTCCTGTGGACCCAACTTTAGGCTGAAACCTTGGCCACAACACAGTAGAAACAATAAGGAACGTCTGGTAAAAATTTCAGATAAAAGGAATCCAAGGAATAGGTCCCGGACCGAGAGGAAACAAAATTGGAAAACTTGTTTCTCCGAAAACGAAACGTCCTGGCTTCTCCTCCTCATATCTTTTTCTTGAGTTTTGCTTTTGGACGTGCCTCCTTAGCTGGATGCAAACAACATATGAAGGTACTCGTCTGAATTTTTTCGGAATTTTTCAACGCAATACGGGCTCCGGGAAAAATTCCAGAAACCAGGGCCAGATTTCAAAAATCTGGAAAGAGGATAGCCTTGGATTGCCCCAAATTTATGAAAAATTCTCCCGGAAGGATTTTCTGCTGAAAGTCCTGTGGAAGGGTCCCAGTAGAATCTGGGACAAAACGCGACGGGTTTCAGGTCAAACGGACGAGTATTCAGTCTGGAAAAAAATCAAACAGTTTCCCCACACAGGGGCGAACCTTCCTTTCGGCCCTGGCAATGATGAACAAAACATCTACTGCGAGTCCTGTGGACCCAACTTTAGGCTGAAACCTTGGCCACAACACAGTAGAAACAATAAGGAACGTCTGGTAAAAATTTCAGATAAAAGGAATCCAAGGAATAGGTCCCGGACCGAGAGGAAACAAAATTGGAAAACTTGTTTCTCCGAAAACGAAACGTCCTGGCTTCTCCTCCTCATATCTTTTTCTTGAGTTTTGCTTTTGGACGTGCCTCCTTAGCTGGATGCAAACAACATATGAAGGTACTCGTCTGAATTTTTCGGAATTTTTCAACGCAATACGGGCTCCGGGAAAAATTCCAGAAACCAGGGCCAGATTTCAAAAATCTGGAAAGAGGATAGCCTTGGATTGCCCCAAATTTATGAAAAATTCTCCCGGAAGGATTTTCTGCTGAAAGTCCTGTGGAAGGGTCCCAGTAGAATCTGGGACAAAACGCGACGGGTTTCAGGTCAAACGGACGAGTATTCAGTCTGGAAAAAAATCAAACAGTTTCCCCACACAGGGGCGAACCTTCCTTTCGGCCCTGGCAATGATGAACAAAACATCTACTGCGAGTCCTGTGGACCCAACTTTAGGCTGAAACCTTGGCCACAACACAGTAGAAACAATAAGGAACGTCTGGTAAAAATTTCAGATAAAAGGAATCCAAGGAATAGGTCCCGGACCGAGAGGAAACAAAATTGGAAAACTTGTTTCTCCGAAAACGAAACGTCCTGGCTTCTCCTCCTCATATCTTTTTCTTGAGTTTTGCTTTTGGACGTGCCTCCTTAGCTGGAAGCAAACAACATATGAAGGTACTCGTCTGAATTTTTTCGGAATTTTTCAACGCAATACGGGCTCCGGGAAAAATTCCAGAAACCAGGGCCAGATTTCAAAAATCTGGAAAGAGGATAGCCTTGGATTGCCCCAAATTTATGAAAAATTCTCCCGGAAGGATTTTCTGCTGAAAGTCCTGTGGAAGGGTCCCAGTAGAATCTGGGACAAAACGCGACGGGTTTCAGGTCAAACGGACGAGTATTCAGTCTGGAAAAAAATCAAACAGTTTCCCCACACAGGGGCGAACCTTCCTTTCGGCCCTGGCAATGATGAACAAAACATCTACTGCGAGTCCTGTGGACCCAACTTTAGGCTGAAACCTTGGCCACAACACAGTAGAAACAATAAGGAACGTCTGGTAAAAATTTCAGATAAAAGGAATCCAAGGAATAGGTCCCGGACCGAGAGGAAACAAAATTGGAAAACTTGTTTCTCCGAAAACGAAACGTCCTGGCTTCTCCTCCTCATATCTTTTTCTTGAGTTTTGCTTTTGGACGTGCCTCCTTAGCTGGATGCAAACAACATATGAAGGTACTCGTGTGAATTTTTTCGGAATTTTTCAACGCAATACGGGCTCCGGGAAAAATTCCAGAAACCAGGGCCAGATTTCAAAAATCTAGAAAGAGGATAGCCTTGGATTGCCCCAAATTTATGAAAAATTCTCCCGGAAGGATTTTCTGCTGAAAGTCCTGTGGAAGGGTCCCAGTAGAATCTGGGACAAAACGCGACGGGTTTCAGGTCAAACGGACGAGTATTCAGTCTGGAAAAAAATCAAACAGTTTCCCCACACAGGGGCGAACCTTCCTTTCGGCCCTGGCAATGATGAACAAAACATCTACTGCGAGTCCTGTGGACCCAACTTTAGGCTGAAACCTTGGCCACAACGCAGTAGAAACAATAAGGAACGTCTGGTAAAAATTTCAGATAAAAGGAATCCAAGGAATAGGTCCCGGACCGAGAGGAAACAAAATTGGAAAACTTGTTTCTCTGAAAACGAAACGTCCTGGCTTCTCCTCCTCATATCTTTTTCTTGAGTTTTGCTTTTGGACGTGCCTCCTTAGCTGGATGCAAACAACATATGAAGGTACTCGTGTGAATTTTTTCGGAATTTTTCAACGCAAAACGGGCTCCGGGAAAAATTCCAGAAACCAGGGCCAGATTTCAAAAATCTGGAAAAAGGATAGCCTTGGATTGCCCCAAATTTATGAAAAATTCTCCCGGAAGGATTTTCTGCTGAAAGTCCTGTGGAAGGGTCCCAGTAGAATCTGGGACAGAACGCGACGGGTTTCAGGTCAAACGGACGAGTATTCAGTCTGGAAAAAAATCAAACAGTTTCCCCACACAGGGGCGAACCTTCCTTTCGGCCCTGGCAATGATGAACAAAACATCTACTGCGAGTCCTGTGGACCCAACTTTAGGCTGAAACCTTGGCCACAACACAGTAGAAACAATAAGGAACGTCTGGTAAAAATTTCAGATAAAAGGAATCCAAGGAATAGGTCCCGGACCGAGTGGAAACAAAATTGGAAAACTTGTTTCTCCGAAAACGAAACGTCCTGGCTTCTCCTCCTCATATCTTTTTCTTGAGTTTTACTTTTGGACGTGCCTCCTTAGCTGGATGCAAACAACATATGAAGGTACTCGTGTGAATTTTTTCAGAATTTTTCAACGCAATACGGGCTCCGGGAAAAATTCCAGAAACCAGGGCCAGATTTCAAAAATCTGGAAAGAGGATAGCCTTGGATTGCCCCAAATTTATGAAAAATTCTCCCGGAAGGATTTTCTGCTGAAAGTCCTGTGGAAGGGTCCCAGTAGAATCTGGGACAAAACGCGACGGGTTTCAGGTCAAACGGACGAGTATTCAGTCTGGAAAAAAATCAAACAGTTTCCCCACACAGGGGCGAACCTTCCTTTCGGCCCTGGCAATGATGAACAAAACATCTACTGCGAGTCCTGTGGACCCAACTTTAGGCTGAAACCTTGGCCACAACACAGTAGAAACAATAAGGAACGTCTGGTAAAAATTTCAGATAAAAGGAATCCAAGGAATAGGTCCCGGACCGAGAGGAAACAAAATTGGAAAACTTGTTTCTCCGAAAACGAAACGTCCTGGCTTCTCCTCCTCATATCCTTTTCTTGAGTTTTGCTTTTGGACGTGCCTCCTTAGCTGGATGCAAACAACATATGAAGGTACTCGTCTGAATTTTTTCGGAATTTTTCAACGCAATACGGGCTCCGGGAAAAATTCCAGAAACCAGGGCCAGATTTCAAAAATCTGGAAAGAGGATAGCCTTGGATTGCCCCAAATTTATGAAAAATTCTCCCGGAAGGATTTTCTGCTAAAAGTCCTGTGGAAGGGTCCCAGTAGAATCTGGGACAAAACGCGACGGGTTTCAGGTCAAACGGACGAGTATTCAGTCTGGAAAAAAATCAAACAGTTTCCCCACACAGGGGCGAACCTTCCTTTCGGCCCTGGCAATGATGAACAAAACATCTACTGCGAGTCCTGTGGACCCAACTTTAGGCTGAAACCTTGGCCACAACACAGTAGAAACAATAAGGAACGTCTGGTAAAAATTTCAGATAAAAGGAATTGGAAACAAAATTGGAAAACTTGTTTCTCCGAAAACGAAACGTCCTGGCTTCTCCTCCTCATATCTTTTTCTTGAGTTTTGCTTTTGGACGTGCCTCCTTAGCTGGATGCAAACAACATATGAAGGTACTCGTGTGAATTTTTTCGGAATTTTTCAACGCAATACGGGCTCCGGGAAAAATTCCAGAAACCAGGGCCAGATTTCAAAAATCTGGAAAGAGGATAGCCTTGGATTGCCCCAAATTTATGAAAAATTCTCCCGGAAGGATTTTCTGCTGAAAGTCCTGTGGAAGGGTCCCAGTAGAATCTGGGACAAAACGCGACGGGTTTCAGGTCAAACGGACGAGTATTCAGTCTGGAAAAAAATCAAACAGTTTCCCCACACAGGGGCGAACCTTCCTTTCGGCCCTGGCAATGATTAACAAAACATCTACTGCGAGTCCTGTGGACCCAACTTTAGGCTGAAACCTTGGCCACAACACAGTAGAAACAATAAGGAACGTCTGGTAAAAATTTCAGATAAAAGGAATCCAAGGAATAGGTCCCGGACCGAGAGGAAACAAAATTGGAAAACTTGTTTCTCCGAAAACGAAACGTCCTGGCTTCTCCTCCTCATATCTTTTTCTTGAGTTTTGCTTTTGGACGTGCCTCCTTAGCTGGATGCAAACAACATATGAAGGTACTCGTCTGAATTTTTTCGGAATTTTTCAACGCAATACGGGCTCCGGGAAAAATTCCAGAAACCAGGGCCAGATTTCAAAAATCTGGAAAGAGGATAGCCTTGGATTGCCCCAAATTTATGAAAAATTCTCCCGGAAGGATTTTCTGCTGAAAGTCCTGTGGAAGGGTCCCAGTAGAATCTGGGACAAAACGCGACGGGTTTCAGGTCAAACGGACGAGTATTCAGTCTGGAAAAAAATCAAACAGTTTCCCCACACAGGGGCGAACCTTCCTTTCGGCCCTGGCAATGATGAACAAAACATCTACTGCGAGTCCTGTGGACCCAACTTTAGGCTGAAACCTTGGCCACAACACAGTAGAAACAATAAGGAACGTCTGGTAAAAATTTCAGATAAAAGGAATCCAAGGAATAGGTCCCGGACCGAGAGGAAACAAAATTGGAAAACTTGTTTCTCCGAAAACGAAACGTCCTGGCTTCTCCTCCTCATATCTTTTTCTTGAGTTTTGCTTTTGGACGTGCCTCCTTAGCTGGATGCAAACAACATATGAAGGTACTCGTCTGAATTTTTCGGAATTTTTCAACGCAATACGGGCTCCGGGAAAAATTCCAGAAACCAGGGCCAGATTTCAAAAATCTGGAAAGAGGATAGCCTTGGATTGCCCCAAATTTATGAAAAATTCTCCCGGAAGGATTTTCTGCTGAAAGTCCTGTGGAAGGGTCCCAGTAGAATCTGGGACAAAACGCGACGGGTTTCAGGTCAAACGGACGAGTATTCAGTCTGGAAAAAAATCAAACAGTTTCCCCACACAGGGGCGAACCTTCCTTTCGGCCCTGGCAATGATGAACAAAACATCTACTGCGAGTCCTGTGGACCCAACTTTAGGCTGAAACCTTGGCCACAACACAGTAGAAACAATAAGGAACGTCTGGTAAAAATTTCAGATAAAAGGAATCCAAGGAATAGGTCCCGGACCGAGAGGAAACAAAATTGGAAAACTTGTTTCTCCGAAAACGAAACGTCCTGGCTTCTCCTCCTCATATCTTTTTCTTGAGTTTTGCTTTTGGACGTGCCTCCTTAGCTGGAAGCAAACAACATATGAAGGTACTCGTCTGAATTTTTTCGGAATTTTTCAACGCAATACGGGCTCCGGGAAAAATTCCAGAAACCAGGGCCAGATTTCAAAAATCTGGAAAGAGGATAGCCTTGGATTGCCCCAAATTTATGAAAAATTCTCCCGGAAGGATTTTCTGCTGAAAGTCCTGTGGAAGGGTCCCAGTAGAATCTGGGACAAAACGCGACGGGTTTCAGGTCAAACGGACGAGTATTCAGTCTGGAAAAAAATCAAACAGTTTCCCCACACAGGGGCGAACCTTCCTTTCGGCCCTGGCAATGATGAACAAAACATCTACTGCGAGTCCTGTGGACCCAACTTTAGGCTGAAACCTTGGCCACAACACAGTAGAAACAATAAGGAACGTCTGGTAAAAATTTCAGATAAAAGGAATCCAAGGAATAGGTCCCGGACCGAGAGGAAACAAAATTGGAAAACTTGTTTCTCCGAAAACGAAACGTCCTGGCTTCTCCTCCTCATATCTTTTTCTTGAGTTTTGCTTTTGGACGTGCCTCCTTAGCTGGATGCAAACAACATATGAAGGTACTCGTCTGAATTTTTTCTGAATTTTTCAACGCAATACGGGCTCCGGGAAAAATTCCAGAAACCAGGGCCAGATTTCAAAAATCTGGAAAGAGGATAGCCTTGGATTGCCCCAAATTTATGAAAAATTCTCCCGGAAGGATTTTCTGCTGAAAGTCCTGTGGAAGGGTCCCAGTAGAATCTTGGACAAAACGCGACGGGTTTCAGGTCAAACGGACGAGTATTCAGTCTGGAAAAAAATCAAACAGTTTCCCCACACAGGGGCGAACCTTCCTTTCGGCCCTGGCAATGATGAACAAAACATCTACTGCGAGTCCTGTGGACCCAACTTTAGGCTGAAACCTTGGCCACAACACAGTAGAAACAATAAGGAACGTCTGGTAAAAATTTCAGATAAAAGGAATTGGAAACAAAATTGGAAAACTTGTTTCTCCGAAAACGAAACGTCCTGGCTTCTCCTCCTCATATCTTTTTCTTGAGTTTTGCTTTTGGACGTGCCTCCTTAGCTGGATGCAAACAACATATGAAGGTACTCGTGTGAATTTTTTCGGAATTTTTCAACGCAATACGGGCTCCGGGAAAAATTCCAGAAACCAGGGCCAGATTTCAAAAATCTGGAAAGAGGATAGCCTTGGATTGCCCCAAATTTATGAAAAATTCTCCCGGAAGGATTTTCTGCTGAAAGTCCTGTGGAAGGGTCCCAGTAGAATCTGGGACAAAACGCGACGGGTTTCAGGTCAAACGGACGAGTATTCAGTCTGGAAAAAAATCAAACAGTTTCCCCACACAGGGGCGAACCTTCCTTTCGGCCCTGGCAATGATGAACAAAACATCTACTGCGAGTCCTGTGGACCCAACTTTAGGCTGAAACCTTGGCCACAACACAGTAGAAACAATAAGGAACGTCTGGTAAAAATTTCAGATAAAAGGAATCCAAGGAATAGGTCCCGGACCGAGAGGAAACAAAATTGGAAAACTTGTTTCTCCGAAAACGAAACGTCCTGGCTTCTCCTCCTCATATCTTTTTCTTGAGTTTTGCTTTTGGACGTGCCTCCTTAGCTGGAAGCAAACAACATATGAAGGTACTCGTCTGAATTTTTTCGGAATTTTTCAACGCAATACGGGCTCCGGGAAAAATTCCAGAAACCAGGGCCAGATTTCAAAAATCTGGAAAGAGGATAGCCTTGGATTGCCCCAAATTTATGAAAAATTCTCCCGGAAGGATTTTCTGCTGAAAGTCCTGTGGAAGGGTCCCAGTAGAATCTGGGACAAAACGCGACGGGTTTCAGGTCAAACGGACGAGTATTCAGTCTGGAAAAAAATCAAACAGTTTCCCCACACAGGGGCGAACCTTCCTTTCGGCCCTGGCAATGATGAACAAAACATCTACTGCGAGTCCTGTGGACCCAACTTTAGGCTGAAACCTTGGCCACAACACAGTAGAAACAATAAGGAACGTCTGGTAAAAATTTCAGATAAAAGGAATCCAAGGAATAGGTCCCGGACCGAGAGGAAACAAAATTGGAAAACTTGTTTCTCCGAAAACGAAACGTCCTGGCTTCTCCTCCTCATATCTTTTTCTTGAGTTTTGCTTTTGGACGTGCCTCCTTAGCTGGATGCAAACAACATATGAAGGTACTCGTCTGAATTTTTTCGGAATTTTTCAACGCAATACGGGCTCCGGGAAAAATTCCAGAAACCAGGGCCAGATTTCAAAAATCTGGAAAGAGGATAGCCTTGGATTGCCCCAAATTTATGAAAAATTCTCCCGGAAGGATTTTCTGCTGAAAGTCCTGTGGAAGGGTCCCAGTAGAATCTGGGACAAAACGCGACGGGTTTCAGGTCAAACGGACGAGTATTCAGTCTGGAAAAAAATCAAACAGTTTCCCCACACAGGGGCGAACCTTCCTTTCGGCCCTGGCAATGATGAACAAAACATCTACTGCGAGTCCTGTGGACCCAACTTTAGGCTGAAACCTTGGCCACAACACAGTAGAAACAATAAGGAACGTCTGGTAAAAATTTCAGATAAAAGGAATCCAAGGAATAGGTCCCGGACCGAGAGGAAACAAAATTGGAAAACTTGTTTCTCCGAAAACGAAACGTCCTGGCTTCTCCTCCTCATATCTTTTTCTTGAGTTTTGCTTTTGGACGTGCCTCCTTAGCTGGATGCAAACAACATATGAAGGTACTCGTCTGAATTTTTCGGAATTTTTCAACGCAATACGGGCTCCGGGAAAAATTCCAGAAACCAGGGCCAGATTTCAAAAATCTGGAAAGAGGATAGCCTTGGATTGCCCCAAATTTATGAAAAATTCTCCCGGAAGGATTTTCTGCTGAAAGTCCTGTGGAAGGGTCCCAGTAGAATCTGGGACAAAACGCGACGGGTTTCAGGTCAAACGGACGAGTATTCAGTCTGGAAAAAAATCAAACAGTTTCCCCACACAGGGGCGAACCTTCCTTTCGGCCCTGGCAATGATGAACAAAACATCTACTGCGAGTCCTGTGGACCCAACTTTAGGCTGAAACCTTGGCCACAACACAGTAGAAACAATAAGGAACGTCTGGTAAAAATTTCAGATAAAAGGAATCCAAGGAATAGGTCCCGGACCGAGAGGAAACAAAATTGGAAAACTTGTTTCTCCGAAAACGAAACGTCCTGGCTTCTCCTCCTCATATCTTTTTCTTGAGTTTTGCTTTTGGACGTGCCTCCTTAGCTGGAAGCAAACAACATATGAAGGTACTCGTCTGAATTTTTTCGGAATTTTTCAACGCAATACGGGCTCCGGGAAAAATTCCAGAAACCAGGGCCAGATTTCAAAAATCTGGAAAGAGGATAGCCTTGGATTGCCCCAAATTTATGAAAAATTCTCCCGGAAGGATTTTCTGCTGAAAGTCCTGTGGAAGGGTCCCAGTAGAATCTGGGACAAAACGCGACGGGTTTCAGGTCAAACGGACGAGTATTCAGTCTGGAAAAAAATCAAACAGTTTCCCCACACAGGGGCGAACCTTCCTTTCGGCCCTGGCAATGATGAACAAAACATCTACTGCGAGTCCTGTGGACCCAACTTTAGGCTGAAACCTTGGCCACAACACAGTAGAAACAATAAGGAACGTCTGGTAAAAATTTCAGATAAAAGGAATCCAAGGAATAGGTCCCGGACCGAGAGGAAACAAAATTGGAAAACTTGTTTCTCCGAAAACGAAACGTCCTGGCTTCTCCTCCTCATATCTTTTTCTTGAGTTTTGCTTTTGGACGTGCCTCCTTAGCTGGATGCAAACAACATATGAAGGTACTCGTCTGAATTTTTTCTGAATTTTTCAACGCAATACGGGCTCCGGGAAAAATTCCAGAAACCAGGGCCAGATTTCAAAAATCTGGAAAGAGGATAGCCTTGGATTGCCCCAAATTTATGAAAAATTCTCCCGGAAGGATTTTCTGCTGAAAGTCCTGTGGAAGGGTCCCAGTAGAATCTTGGACAAAACGCGACGGGTTTCAGGTCAAACGGACGAGTATTCAGTCTGGAAAAAAATCAAACAGTTTCCCCACACAGGGGCGAACCTTCCTTTCGGCCCTGGCAATGATGAACAAAACATCTACTGCGAGTCCTGTGGACCCAACTTTAGGCTGAAACCTTGGCCACAACACAGTAGAAACAATAAGGAACGTCTGGTAAAAATTTCAGATAAAAGGAATTGGAAACAAAATTGGAAAACTTGTTTCTCCGAAAACGAAACGTCCTGGCTTCTCCTCCTCATATCTTTTTCTTGAGTTTTGCTTTTGGACGTGCCTCCTTAGCTGGATGCAAACAACATATGAAGGTACTCGTGTGAATTTTTTCGGAATTTTTCAACGCAATACGGGCTCCGGGAAAAATTCCAGAAACCAGGGCCAGATTTCAAAAATCTGGAAAGAGGATAGCCTTGGATTGCCCCAAATTTATGAAAAATTCTCCCGGAAGGATTTTCTGCTGAAAGTCCTGTGGAAGGGTCCCAGTAGAATCTGGGACAAAACGCGACGGGTTTCAGGTCAAACGGACGAGTATTCAGTCTGGAAAAAAATCAAACAGTTTCCCCACACAGGGGCGAACCTTCCTTTCGGCCCTGGCAATGATGAACAAAACATCTACTGCGAGTCCTGTGGACCCAACTTTAGGCTGAAACCTTGGCCACAACACAGTAGAAACAATAAGGAACGTCTGGTAAAAATTTCAGATAAAAGGAATCCAAGGAATAGGTCCCGGACCGAGAGGAAACAAAATTGGAAAACTTGTTTCTCCGAAAACGAAACGTCCTGGCTTCTCCTCCTCATATCTTTTTCTTGAGTTTTGCTTTTGGACGTGCCTCCTTAGCTGGATGCAAACAACATATGAAGGTACTCGTCTGAATTTTTTCGGAATTTTTCAACGCAATACGGGCTCCGGGAAAAATTCCAGAAACCAGGGCCAGATTTCAAAAATCTGGAAAGAGGATAGCCTTGGATTGCCCCAAATTTATGAAAAATTCTCCCGGAAGGATTTTCTGCTGAAAGTCCTGTGGAAGGGTCCCAGTAGAATCTGGGACAAAACGCGACGGGTTTCAGGTCAAACGGACGAGTATTCAGTCTGGAAAAAAATCAAACAGTTTCCCCACACAGGGGCGAACCTTCCTTTCGGCCCTGGCAATGATGAACAAAACATCTACTGCGAGTCCTGTGGACCCAACTTTAGGCTGAAACCTTGGCCACAACACAGTAGAAACAATAAGGAACGTCTGGTAAAAATTTCAGATAAAAGGAATTGGAAACAAAATTGGAAAACTTGTTTCTCCGAAAACGAAACGTCCTGGCTTCTCCTCCTCATATCTTTTTCTTGAGTTTTGCTTTTGGACGTGCCTCCTTAGCTGGATGCAAACAACATATGAAGGTACTCGTGTGAATTTTTTCGGAATTTTTCAACTCAATACGGGCTCCGGGAAAAATTCCAGAAACCAGGGCCAGATTTTAAAAATCTGGAAAGAGGATAGCCTTGGATTGCCCCAAATTTATGAAAAATTCTCCCGGAAGGATTTTCTGCTGAAAGTCCTGTGGAAGGGTCCCAGTAGAATCTGGGAAAAAACGCGACGGGTTTCAGGTCAAACGGACGAGTATTCAGTCTGGAAAAAAATCAAACAGTTTCCCCACACAGGGGCGAACCTTCCTTTCGGCGCTGGCAATGATGAACAAAACATCTACTGCGAGTCCTGTGGACCCAACTTTAGGCTGAAACCTTGGCCACAACACAGTAGAAACAATAAGGAACGTCTGGTAAAAATTTCAGATAAAAGGAATCCAAGGAATAGGTCCCGGACCGAGAGGAAACAAAATTGGAAAACTTGTTTCTCCGAAAACGAAACGTCCTGGCTTCTCCTCCTCATATCTTTTTCTTGAGTTTTTCTTTTGGACGTGCCTCCTTAGCTGGATGCAAACAACATATGAAGGTACTCGTGTGAATTTTTTCGGAATTTTTCAACGCAATACGGGCTCCGGGAAAAATTCCAGAAACCAGGGCCAGATTTCAAAAATCTGGAAAGAGGATAGCCTTGGATTGCCCCAAATTTATGAAAAATTCTCCCGGAAGGATTTTCTGCTGAAAGTCCTGTGGAAGGGTCCCAGTAGAATCTGGGACAAAACGCGACGGGTTTCAGGTCAAACGGACGAGTATTCAGTCTGGAAAAAAATCAAACAGTTTCCCCACACAGGGGCGAACCTTCCTTTCGGCCCTGGCAATGATGAACAAAACATCTACTGCGAGTCCTGTGGACCCAACTTTAGGCTGAAACCTTGGCCACAACACAGTAGAAACAATAAGGAACGTCTGGTAAAAATTTCAGATAAAAGGAATTGGAAACAAAATTGGAAAACTTGTTTCTCCGAAAACGAAACGTCCTGGCTTCTCCTCCTCATATCTTTTTCTTGAGTTTTGCTTTTGGACGTGCCTCCTTAGCTGGATGCAAACAACATATGAAGGTACTCGTGTGAATTTTTTCGGAATTTTTCAACTCAATACGGGCTCCGGGAAAAATTCCAGAAACCAGGGCCAGATTTTAAAAATCTGGAAAGAGGATAGCCTTGGATTGCCCCAAATTTATGAAAAATTCTCCCGGAAGGATTTTCTGCTGAAAGTCCTGTGGAAGGGTCCCAGTAGAATCTGGGAAAAAACGCGACGGGTTTCAGGTCAAACGGACGAGTATTCAGTCTGGAAAAAAATCAAACAGTTTCCCCACACAGGGGCGAACCTTCCTTTCGGCGCTGGCAATGATGAACAAAACATCTACTGCGAGTCCTGTGGACCCAACTTTAGGCTGAAACCTTGGCCACAACACAGTAGAAACAATAAGGAACGTCTGGTAAAAATTTCAGATAAAAGGAATCCAAGGAATAGGTCCCGGACCGAGAGGAAACAAAATTGGAAAACTTGTTTCTCCGAAAACGAAACGTCCTGGCTTCTCCTCCTCATATCTTTTTCTTGAGTTTTTCTTTTGGACGTGCCTCCTTAGCTGGATGCAAACAACATATGAAGGTACTCGTGTGAATTTTTTCGGAATTTTTCAACGCAATACGGGCTCCGGGAAAAATTCCAGAAACCAGGGCCAGATTTCAAAAATCTGGAAAGAGGATAGCCTTGGATTGCCCCAAATTTATGAAAAATTCTCCCGGAAGGATTTTCTGCTGAAAGTCCTGTGGAAGGGTCCCAGTAGAATCTGGGACAAAACGCGACGGGTTTCAGGTCAAACGGACGAGTATTCAGTCTGGAAAAAAATCAAACAGTTTCCCCACACAGGGGCGAACCTTCCTTTCGGCCCTGGCAATGATGAACAAAACATCTACTGCGAGTCCTGTGGACCCAACTTTAGGCTGAAACCTTGGCCACAACACAGTAGAAACAATAAGGAACGTCTGGTAAAAATTTCAGATAAAAGGAATCCAAGGAATAGGTCCCGGACCGAGAGGAAACAAAATTGGAAAACTTGTTTCTCCGAAAACGAAACGTCCTGGCTTCTCCTCCTCATATCTTTTTCTTGAGTTTTGCTTTTGGACGTGCCTCCTTAGCTGGATGCAAACAACATATGAAGGTACTCGTCTGAATTTTTTCGGAATTTTTCAACGCAATACGGGCTCCGGGAAAAATTCCAGAAACCAGGGCCAGATTTCAAAAATCTGGAAAGAGGATAGCCTTGGATTGCCCCAAATTTATGAAAAATTCTCCCGGAAGGATTTTCTGCTGAAAGTCCTGTGGAAGGGTCCCAGTAGAATCTGGGACAAAACGCGACGGGTTTCAGGTCAAACGGACGAGTATTCAGTCTGGAAAAAAATCAAACAGTTTCCCCACACAGGGGCGAACCTTCCTTTCGGCCCTGGCAATGATGAACAAAACATCTACTGCGAGTCCTGTGGACCCAACTTTAGGCTGAAACCTTGGCCACAACACAGTAGAAACAATAAGGAACGTCTGGTAAAAATTTCAGATAAAAGGAATTGGAAACAAAATTGGAAAACTTGTTTCTCCGAAAACGAAACGTCCTGGCTTCTCCTCCTCATATCTTTTTCTTGAGTTTTGCTTTTGGACGTGCCTCCTTAGCTGGATGCAAACAACATATGAAGGTACTCGTGTGAATTTTTTCGGAATTTTTCAACTCAATACGGGCTCCGGGAAAAATTCCAGAAACCAGGGCCAGATTTTAAAAATCTGGAAAGAGGATAGCCTTGGATTGCCCCAAATTTATGAAAAATTCTCCCGGAAGGATTTTCTGCTGAAAGTCCTGTGGAAGGGTCCCAGTAGAATCTGGGAAAAAACGCGACGGGTTTCAGGTCAAACGGACGAGTATTCAGTCTGGAAAAAAATCAAACAGTTTCCCCACACAGGGGCGAACCTTCCTTTCGGCGCTGGCAATGATGAACAAAACATCTACTGCGAGTCCTGTGGACCCAACTTTAGGCTGAAACCTTGGCCACAACACAGTAGAAACAATAAGGAACGTCTGGTAAAAATTTCAGATAAAAGGAATCCAAGGAATAGGTCCCGGACCGAGAGGAAACAAAATTGGAAAACTTGTTTCTCCGAAAACGAAACGTCCTGGCTTCTCCTCCTCATATCTTTTTCTTGAGTTTTTCTTTTGGACGTGCCTCCTTAGCTGGATGCAAACAACATATGAAGGTACTCGTGTGAATTTTTTCGGAATTTTTCAACGCAATACGGGCTCCGGGAAAAATTCCAGAAACCAGGGCCAGATTTCAAAAATCTGGAAAGAGGATAGCCTTGGATTGCCCCAAATTTATGAAAAATTCTCCCGGAAGGATTTTCTGCTGAAAGTCCTGTGGAAGGGTCCCAGTAGAATCTGGGACAAAACGCGACGGGTTTCAGGTCAAACGGACGAGTATTCAGTCTGGAAAAAAATCAAACAGTTTCCCCACACAGGGGCGAACCTTCCTTTCGGCCCTGGCAATGATGAACAAAACATCTACTGCGAGTCCTGTGGACCCAACTTTAGGCTGAAACCTTGGCCACAACACAGTAGAAACAATAAGGAACGTCTGGTAAAAATTTCAGATAAAAGGAATCCAAGGAATAGGTCCCGGACCGAGAGGAAACAAAATTGGAAAACTTGTTTCTCCGAAAACGAAACGTCCTGGCTTCTCCTCCTCATATCTTTTTCTTGAGTTTTGCTTTTGGACGTGCCTCCTTAGCTGGATGCAAACAACATATGAAGGTACTCGTCTGAATTTTTTCGGAATTTTTCAACGCAATACGGGCTCCGGGAAAAATTCCAGAAACCAGGGCCAGATTTCAAAAATCTGGAAAGAGGATAGCCTTGGATTGCCCCAAATTTATGAAAAATTCTCCCGGAAGGATTTTCTGCTGAAAGTCCTGTGGAAGGGTCCCAGTAGAATCTGGGACAAAACGCGACGGGTTTCAGGTCAAACGGACGAGTATTCAGTCTGGAAAAAAATCAAACAGTTTCCCCACACAGGGGCGAACCTTCTTTTCGGCCCTGGCAATGATGAACAAAACATCTACTGCGAGTCCTGTGGACCCAACTTTAGGCTGAAACCTTGGCCACAACACAGTAGAAACAATAAGGAACGTCTGGTAAAAATTTCAGATAAAAGGAATTGGAAACAAAATTGGAAAACTTGTTTCTCCGAAAACGAAACGTCCTGGCTTCTCCTCCTCATATCTTTTTCTTGAGTTTTGCTTTTGGACGTGCCTCCTTAGCTGGATGCAAACAACATATGAAGGTACTCGTGTGAATTTTTTCGGAATTTTTCAACTCAATACGGGCTCCGGGAAAAATTCCAGAAACCAGGGCCAGATTTTAAAAATCTGGAAAGAGGATAGCCTTGGATTGCCCCAAATTTATGAAAAATTCTCCCGGAAGGATTTTCTGCTGAAAGTCCTGTGGAAGGGTCCCAGTAGAATCTGGGAAAAAACGCGACGGGTTTCAGGTCAAACGGACGAGTATTCAGTCTGGAAAAAAATCAAACAGTTTCCCCACACAGGGGCGAACCTTCCTTTCGGCGCTGGCAATGATGAACAAAACATCTACTGCGAGTCCTGTGGACCCAACTTTAGGCTGAAACCTTGGCCACAACACAGTAGAAACAATAAGGAACGTCTGGTAAAAATTTCAGATAAAAGGAATCCAAGGAATAGGTCCCGGACCGAGAGGAAACAAAATTGGAAAACTTGTTTCTCCGAAAACGAAACGTCCTGGATTCTCCTCCTCATATCTTTTTCTTGAGTTTTTCTTTTGGACGTGCCTCCTTAGCTGGATGCAAACAACATATGAAGGTACTCGTGTGAATTTTTTCGGAATTTTTCAACGCAATACGGGCTCCGGGAAAAATTCCAGAAACCAGGGCCAGATTTCAAAAATCTGGAAAGAGGATAGCCTTGGATTGCCCCAAATTTATGAAAAATTCTCCCGGAAGGATTTTCTGCTGAAAGTCCTGTGGAAGGGTCCCAGTAGAATCTGGGACAAAACGCGACGGGTTTCAGGTCAAACGGACGAGTATTCAGTCTGGAAAAAAATCAAACAGTTTCCCCACACAGGGGCGAACCTTCCTTTCGGCCCTGGCAATGATGAACAAAACATCTACTGCGAGTCCTGTGGACCCAACTTTAGGCTGAAACCTTGGCCACAACACAGTAGAAACAATAAGGAACGTCTGGTAAAAATTTCAGATAAAAGGAATCCAAGGAATAGGTCCCGGACCGAGAGGAAACAAAATTGGAAAACTTGTTTCTCCGAAAACGAAACGTCCTGGCTTCTCCTCCTCATATCTTTTTCTTGAGTTTTGCTTTTGGACGTGCCTCCTTAGCTGGATGCAAACAACATATGAAGGTACTCGTCTGAATTTTTTCGGAATTTTTCAACGCAATACGGGCTCCGGGAAAAATTCCAGAAACCAGGGCCAGATTTCAAAAATCTGGAAAGAGGATAGCCTTGGATTGCCCCAAATTTATGAAAAATTCTCCCGGAAGGATTTTCTGCTGAAAGTCCTGTGGAAGGGTCCCAGTAGAATCTGGGACAAAACGCGACGGGTTTCAGGTCAAACGGACGAGTATTCAGTCTGGAAAAAAATCAAACAGTTTCCCCACACAGGGGCGAACCTTCCTTTCGGCCCTGGCAATGATGAACAAAACATCTACTGCGAGTCCTGTGGACCCAACTTTAGGCTGAAACCTTGGCCACAACACAGTAGAAACAATAAGGAACGTCTGGTAAAAATTTCAGATAAAAGGAATTGGAAACAAAATTGGAAAACTTGTTTCTCCGAAAACGAAACGTCCTGGCTTCTCCTCCTCATATCTTTTTCTTGAGTTTTGCTTTTGGACGTGCCTCCTTAGCTGGATGCAAACAACATATGAAGGTACTCGTGTGAATTTTTTCGGAATTTTTCAACTCAATACGGGCTCCGGGAAAAATTCCAGAAACCAGGGCCAGATTTTAAAAATCTGGAAAGAGGATAGCCTTGGATTGCCCCAAATTTATGAAAAATTCTCCCGGAAGGATTTTCTGCTGAAAGTCCTGTGGAAGGGTCCCAGTAGAATCTGGGAAAAAACGCGACGGGTTTCAGGTCAAACGGACGAGTATTCAGTCTGGAAAAAAATCAAACAGTTTCCCCACACAGGGGCGAACCTTCCTTTCGGCGCTGGCAATGATGAACAAAACATCTACTGCGAGTCCTGTGGACCCAACTTTAGGCTGAAACCTTGGCCACAACACAGTAGAAACAATAAGGAACGTCTGGTAAAAATTTCAGATAAAAGGAATCCAAGGAATAGGTCCCGGACCGAGAGGAAACAAAATTGGAAAACTTGTTTCTCCGAAAACGAAACGTCCTGGCTTCTCCTCCTCATATCTTTTTCTTGAGTTTTTCTTTTGGACGTGCCTCCTTAGCTGGATGCAAACAACATATGAAGGTACTCGTGTGAATTTTTTCGGAATTTTTCAACGCAATACGGGCTCCGGGAAAAATTCCAGAAACCAGGGCCAGATTTCAAAAATCTGGAAAGAGGATAGCCTTGGATTGCCCCAAATTTATGAAAAATTCTCCCGGAAGGATTTTCTGCTGAAAGTCCTGTGGAAGGGTCCCAGTAGAATCTGGGACAAAACGCGACGGGTTTCAGGTCAAACGGACGAGTATTCAGTCTGGAAAAAAATCAAACAGTTTCCCCACACAGGGGCGAACCTTCCTTTCGGCCCTGGCAATGATGAACAAAACATCTACTGCGAGTCCTGTGGACCCAACTTTAGGCTGAAACCTTGGCCACAACACAGTAGAAACAATAAGGAACGTCTGGTAAAAATTTCAGATAAAAGGAATTGGAAACAAAATTGGAAAACTTGTTTCTCCGAAAACGAAACGTCCTGGCTTCTCCTCCTCATATCTTTTTCTTGAGTTTTGCTTTTGGACGTGCCTCCTTAGCTGGATGCAAACAACATATGAAGGTACTCGTGTGAATTTTTTCGGAATTTTTCAACTCAATACGGGCTCTGGGAAAAATTCCAGAAACCAGGGCCAGATTTTAAAAATCTGGAAAGAGGATAGCCTTGGATTGCCCCAAATTTATGAAAAATTCTCCCGGAAGGATTTTCTGCTGAAAGTCCTGTGGAAGGGTCCCTGTAGAATCTGGGAAAAAACGCGACGGGTTTCAGGTCAAACGGACGAGTATTCAGTCTGGAAAAAAATCAAACAGTTTCCCCACACAGGGGCGAACCTTCCTTTCGGCCCTGGCAATGATGAACAAAACATCTACTGCGAGTCCTGTGGACCCAACTTTAGGCTGAAACCTTGGCCACAACACAGTAGAAACAATAAGGAATGTCTGGTAAAAATTTCAGATAAAAGGAATCCAAGGAATAGGTCCCGGACCGAGAGGAAACAAAATTGGAAAACTTGTTTCTCCGAAAACGAAACGTCCTGGCTTCTCCTCCTCATATCTTTTTCTTGAGTTTTTCTTTTGGACGTGCCTCCTTAGCTGGATGCAAACAACATATGAAGGTACTCGTGTGAATTTTTTCGGAATTTTTCAACGCAATACGGGCTCCGGGAAAAATTCCAGAAACCAGGGCCAGATTTCAAAAATCTGGAAAGAGGATAGCCTTGGATTGCCCCAAATTTATGAAAAATTCTCCCGGAAGGATTTTCTGCTGAAAGTCCTGTGGAAGGGTCCCAGTAGAATCTGGGACAAAACGCGACGGGTTTCAGGTCAAACGGACGAGTATTCAGTCTGGAAAAAAATCAAACAGTTTCCCCACACAGGGGCGAACCTTCCTTTCGGCCCTGGCAATGATGAACAAAACATCTACTGCGAGTCCTGTGGACCCAACTTTAGGCTGAAACCTTGGCCACAACACAGTAGAAACAATAAGGAACGTCTGGTAAAAATTTCAGATAAAAGGAATCCAAGGAATAGGTCCCGGACCGAGAGGAAACAAAATTGGAAAACTTGTTTCTCCGAAAACGAAACGTCCTGGCTTCTCCTCCTCATATCTTTTTCTTGAGTTTTGCTTTTGGACGTGGCTCCTTAGCTGGATGCAAACAACATATGAAGGTACTCGTCTGAATTTTTTCGGAATTTTTCAACGCAATACGGGCTCCGGGAAAAATTCCAGAAACCAGGGCCAGATTTCAAAAATCTGGAAAGAGGATAGCCTTGGATTGCCCCAAATTTATGAAAAATTCTCCCGGAAGGATTTTCTGCTGAAAGTCCTGTGGAAGGGTCCCAGTAGAATCTGGGACAAAACGCGACGGGTTTCAGGTCAAACGGACGAGTATTCAGTCTGGAAAAAAATCAAACAGTTTCCCCACACAGGGGCGAACCTTCCTTTCGGCCCTGGCAATGATGAACAAAACATCTACTGCGAGTCCTGTGGACCCAACT
This sequence comes from Phaseolus coccineus, assembly GCA_037954025.1. NCBI lineage: Eukaryota > Viridiplantae > Streptophyta > Magnoliopsida > Fabales > Fabaceae > Phaseolus > Phaseolus coccineus. The sequence continues at coordinate 60,585,207 of CM075677.1, forward strand.
TTAGGCTGAAACCTTGGCCACAACACAGTAGAAACAATAAGGAACGTCTGGTAAAAATTTCAGATAAAAGGAATCCAAGGAATAGGTCCCGGACCGAGAGGAAACAAAATTGGAAAACTTGTTTCTCCGAAAACGAAACGTCCTGGCTTCTCCTCCTCATATCTTTTTCTTGAGTTTTGCTTTTGGACGTGCCTCCTTAGCTGGATGCAAACAACATATGAAGGTACTCGTGTGAATTTTTTCGGAATTTTTCAACGCAATACGGGCTCCGGGAAAAATTCCAGAAACCAGGGCCAGATTTCAAAAATCTGGAAAGAGGATAGCCTTGGATTGCCCCAAATTTATGAAAAATTCTCCCGGAAGGATTTTCTGCTGAAAGTCCTGTGGAAGGGTCCCAGTAGAATCTGGGACAAAACGCGACGGGTTTCAGGTCAAACGGACGAGTATTCAGTCTGGAAAAAAATCAAACAGTTTCCCCACACAGGGGCGAACCTTCCTTTCGGCCCTGGCAATGATGAACAAAACATCTACTGCGAGTCCTGTGGACCCAACTTTAGGCTGAAACCTTGGCCACAACACAGTAGAAACAATAAGGAACGTCTGGTAAAAATTTCAGATAAAAGGAATTGGAAACAAAATTGGAAAACTTGTTTCTCCGAAAACGAAACGTCCTGGCTTCTCCTCCTCATATCTTTTTCTTGAGTTTTGCTTTTGGACGTGCCTCCTTAGCTGGATGCAAACAACATATGAAGGTACTCGTGTGAATTTTTTCGGAATTTTTCAACTCAATACGGGCTCCGGGAAAAATTCCAGAAACCAGGGCCAGATTTTAAAAATCTGGAAAGAGGATAGCCTTGGATTGCCCCAAATTTATGAAAAATTCTCCCGGAAGGATTTTCTGCTGAAAGTCCTGTGGAAGGGTCCCAGTAGAATCTGGGAAAAAACGCGACGGGTTTCAGGTCAAACGGACGAGTATTCAGTCTGGAAAAAAATCAAACAGTTTCCCCACACAGGGGCGAACCTTCCTTTCGGCGCTGGCAATGATGAACAAAACATCTACTGCGAGTCCTGTGGACCCAACTTTAGGCTGAAACCTTGGCCACAACACAGTAGAAACAATAAGGAACGTCTGGTAAAAATTTCAGATAAAAGGAATCCAAGGAATAGGTCCCGGACCGAGAGGAAACAAAATTGGAAAACTTGTTTCTCCGAAAACGAAACGTCCTGGCTTCTCCTCCTCATATCTTTTTCTTGAGTTTTTCTTTTGGACGTGCCTCCTTAGCTGGATGCAAACAACATATGAAGGTACTCGTCTGAATTTTTTCGGAATTTTTCAACGCAATACGGGCTCCGGGAAAAATTCCAGAAACCAGGGCCAGATTTCAAAAATCTGGAAAGAGGATAGCCTTGGATTGCCCCAAATTTATGAAAAATTCTCCCGGAAGGATTTTCTGCTGAAAGTCCTGTGGAAGGGTCCCAGTAGAATCTGGGACAAAACGCGACGGGTTTCAGGTCAAACGGACGAGTATTCAGTCTGGAAAAAAATCAAACAGTTTCCCCACACAGGGGCGAACCTTCCTTTCGGCCCTGGCAATGATGAACAAAACATCTACTGCGAGTCCTGTGGACCCAACTTTAGGCTGAAACCTTGGCCACAACACAGTAGAAACAATAAGGAACGTCTGGTAAAAATTTCAGATAAAAGGAATCCAAGGAATAGGTCCCGGACCGAGAGGAAACAAAATTGGAAAACTTGTTTCTCCGAAAACGAAACGTCCTGGCTTCTCCTCCTCATATCCTTTTCTTGAGTTTTGCTTTTGGACGTGCCTCCTTAGCTGGATGCAAACAACATATGAAGGTACTCGTCTGAATTTTTTCGGAATTTTTCAACGCAATACGGGCTCCGGGAAAAATTCCAGAAACCAGGGCCAGATTTCAAAAATCTGGAAAGAGGATAGCCTTGGATTGCCCCAAATTTATGAAAAATTCTCCCGGAAGGATTTTCTGCTAAAAGTCCTGTGGAAGGGTCCCAGTAGAATCTGGGACAAAACGCGACGGGTTTCAGGTCAAACGGACGAGTATTCAGTCTGGAAAAAAATCAAACAGTTTCCCCACACAGGGGCGAACCTTCCTTTCGGCCCTGGCAATGATGAACAAAACATCTACTGCGAGTCCTGTGGACCCAACTTTAGGCTGAAACCTTGGCCACAACACAGTAGAAACAATAAGGAACGTCTGGTAAAAATTTCAGATAAAAGGAATCCAAGGAATAGGTCCCGGACCGAGAGGAAACAAAATTGGAAAACTTGTTTCTCCGAAAACGAAACGTCCTGGCTTCTCCTCCTCATATCTTTTTCTTGAGTTTTGCTTTTGGACGTGCCTCCTTAGCTGGATGCAAACAACATATGAAGGTACTCGTCTGAATTTTTTCGGAATTTTTCAACGCAATACGGGCTCCGGGAAAAATTCCAGAAACCAGGGCCAGATTTCAAAAATCTGGAAAGAGGATAGCCTTGGATTGCCCCAAATTTATGAAAAATTCTCCCGGAAGGATTTTCTGCTGAAAGTCCTGTGGAAGGGTCCCAGTAGAATCTGGGACAAAACGCGACGGGTTTCAGGTCAAACGGACGAGTATTCAGTCTGGAAAAAAATCAAACAGTTTCCCCACACAGGGGCGAACCTTCCTTTCGGCCCTGGCAATGATGAACAAAACATCTACTGCGAGTCCTGTGGACCCAACTTTAGGCTGAAACCTTGGCCACAACACAGTAGAAACAATAAGGAACGTCTGGTAAAAATTTCAGATAAAAGGAATTGGAAACAAAATTGGAAAACTTGTTTCTCCGAAAACGAAACGTCCTGGCTTCTCCTCCTCATATCTTTTTCTTGAGTTTTGCTTTTGGACGTGCCTCCTTAGCTGGATGCAAACAACATATGAAGGTACTCGTGTGAATTTTTTCGGAATTTTTCAACTCAATACGGGCTCCGGGAAAAATTCCAGAAACCAGGGCCAGATTTTAAAAATCTGGAAAGAGGATAGCCTTGGATTGCCCCAAATTTATGAAAAATTCTCCCGGAAGGATTTTCTGCTGAAAGTCCTGTGGAAGGGTCCCAGTAGAATCTGGGAAAAAACGCGACGGGTTTCAGGTCAAACGGACGAGTATTCAGTCTGGAAAAAAATCAAACAGTTTCCCCACACAGGGGCGAACCTTCCTTTCGGCGCTGGCAATGATGAACAAAACATCTACTGCGAGTCCTGTGGACCCAACTTTAGGCTGAAACCTTGGCCACAACACAGTAGAAACAATAAGGAACGTCTGGTAAAAATTTCAGATAAAAGGAATCCAAGGAATAGGTCCCGGACCGAGAGGAAACAAAATTGGAAAACTTGTTTCTCCGAAAACGAAACGTCCTGGCTTCTCCTCCTCATATCTTTTTCTTGAGTTTTTCTTTTGGACGTGCCTCCTTAGCTGGATGCAAACAACATATGAAGGTACTCGTCTGAATTTTTTCGGAATTTTTCAACGCAATACGGGCTCCGGGAAAAATTCCAGAAACCAGGGCCAGATTTCAAAAATCTGGAAAGAGGATAGCCTTGGATTGCCCCAAATTTATGAAAAATTCTCCCGGAAGGATTTTCTGCTGAAAGTCCTGTGGAAGGGTCCCAGTAGAATCTGGGACAAAACGCGACGGGTTTCAGGTCAAACGGACGAGTATTCAGTCTGGAAAAAAATCAAACAGTTTCCCCACACAGGGGCGAACCTTCCTTTCGGCCCTGGCAATGATGAACAAAACATCTACTGCGAGTCCTGTGGACCCAACTTTAGGCTGAAACCTTGGCCACAACACAGTAGAAACAATAAGGAACGTCTGGTAAAAATTTCAGATAAAAGGAATCCAAGGAATAGGTCCCGGACCGAGAGGAAACAAAATTGGAAAACTTGTTTCTCCGAAAACGAAACGTCCTGGCTTCTCCTCCTCATATCTTTTTCTTGAGTTTTGCTTTTGGACGTGCCTCCTTAGCTGGATGCAAACAACATATGAAGGTACTCGTCTGAATTTTTTCGGAATTTTTCAACGCAATACGGGCTCCGGGAAAAATTCCAGAAACCAGGGCCAGATTTCAAAAATCTGGAAAGAGGATAGCCTTGGATTGCCCCAAATTTATGAAAAATTCTCCCGGAAGGATTTTCTGCTGAAAGTCCTGTGGAAGGGTCCCAGTAGAATCTGGGACAAAACGCGACGGGTTTCAGGTCAAACGGACGAGTATTCAGTCTGGAAAAAAATCAAACAGTTTCCCCACACAGGGGCGAACCTTCCTTTCGGCCCTGGCAATGATGAACAAAACATCTACTGCGAGTCCTGTGGACCCAACTTTAGGCTGAAACCTTGGCCACAACACAGTAGAAACAATAAGGAACGTCTGGTAAAAATTTCAGATAAAAGGAATTGGAAACAAAATTGGAAAACTTGTTTCTCCGAAAACGAAACGTCCTGGCTTCTCCTCCTCATATCTTTTTCTTGAGTTTTGCTTTTGGACGTGCCTCCTTAGCTGGATGCAAACAACATATGAAGGTACTCGTGTGAATTTTTTCGGAATTTTTCAACTCAATACGGGCTCCGGGAAAAATTCCAGAAACCAGGGCCAGATTTTAAAAATCTGGAAAGAGGATAGCCTTGGATTGCCCCAAATTTATGAAAAATTCTCCCGGAAGGATTTTCTGCTGAAAGTCCTGTGGAAGGGTCCCAGTAGAATCTGGGAAAAAACGCGACGGGTTTCAGGTCAAACGGACGAGTATTCAGTCTGGAAAAAAATCAAACAGTTTCCCCACACAGGGGCGAACCTTCCTTTCGGCGCTGGCAATGATGAACAAAACATCTACTGCGAGTCCTGTGGACCCAACTTTAGGCTGAAACCTTGGCCACAACACAGTAGAAACAATAAGGAACGTCTGGTAAAAATTTCAGATAAAAGGAATCCAAGGAATAGGTCCCGGACCGAGAGGAAACAAAATTGGAAAACTTGTTTCTCCGAAAACGAAACGTCCTGGCTTCTCCTCCTCATATCTTTTTCTTGAGTTTTTCTTTTGGACGTGCCTCCTTAGCTGGATGCAAACAACATATGAAGGTACTCGTCTGAATTTTTTCGGAATTTTTCAACGCAATACGGGCTCCGGGAAAAATTCCAGAAACCAGGGCCAGATTTCAAAAATCTGGAAAGAGGATAGCCTTGGATTGCCCCAAATTTATGAAAAATTCTCCCGGAAGGATTTTCTGCTGAAAGTCCTGTGGAAGGGTCCCAGTAGAATCTGGGACAAAACGCGACGGGTTTCAGGTCAAACGGACGAGTATTCAGTCTGGAAAAAAATCAAACAGTTTCCCCACACAGGGGCGAACCTTCCTTTCGGCCCTGGCAATGATGAACAAAACATCTACTGCGAGTCCTGTGGACCCAACTTTAGGCTGAAACCTTGGCCACAACACAGTAGAAACAATAAGGAACGTCTGGTAAAAATTTCAGATAAAAGGAATCCAAGGAATAGGTCCCGGACCGAGAGGAAACAAAATTGGAAAACTTGTTTCTCCGAAAACGAAACGTCCTGGCTTCTCCTCCTCATATCTTTTTCTTGAGTTTTGCTTTTGGACGTGCCTCCTTAGCTGGATGCAAACAACATATGAAGGTACTCGTCTGAATTTTTTCGGAATTTTTCAACGCAATACGGGCTCCGGGAAAAATTCCAGAAACTAGGGCCAGATTTCAAAAATCTGGAAAGAGGATAGCCTTGGATTGCCCCAAATTTATGAAAAATTCTCCCGGAAGGATTTTCTGCTGAAAGTCCTGTGGAAGGGTCCCAGTAGAATCTGGGACAAAACGCGACGGGTTTCAGGTCAAACGGACGAGTATTCAGTCTGGAAAAAAATCAAACAGTTTCCCCACACAGGGGCGAACCTTCCTTTCGGCCCTGGCAATGATGAACAAAACATCTACTGCGAGTCCTGTGGACCCAACTTTAGGCTGAAACCTTGGCCACAACACAGTAGAAACAATAAGGAACGTCTGGTAAAAATTTCAGATAAAAGGAATTGGAAACAAAATTGGAAAACTTGTTTCTCCGAAAACGAAACGTCCTGGCTTCTCCTCCTCATATCTTTTTCTTGAGTTTTGCTTTTGGACGTGCCTCCTTAGCTGGATGCAAACAACATATGAAGGTACTCGTGTGAATTTTTTCGGAATTTTTCAACTCAATACGGGCTCCGGGAAAAATTCCAGAAACCAGGGCCAGATTTTAAAAATCTGGAAAGAGGATAGCCTTGGATTGCCCCAAATTTATGAAAAATTCTCCCGGAAGGATTTTCTGCTGAAAGTCCTGTGGAAGGGTCCCAGTAGAATCTGGGAAAAAACGCGACGGGTTTCAGGTCAAACGGACGAGTATTCAGTCTGGAAAAAAATCAAACAGTTTCCCCACACAGGGGCGAACCTTCCTTTCGGCGCTGGCAATGATGAACAAAACATCTACTGCGAGTCCTGTGGACCCAACTTTAGGCTGAAACCTTGGCCACAACACAGTAGAAACAATAAGGAACGTCTGGTAAAAATTTCAGATAAAAGGAATCCAAGGAATAGGTCCCGGACCGAGAGGAAACAAAATTGGAAAACTTGTTTCTCCGAAAACGAAACGTCCTGGCTTCTCCTCCTCATATCTTTTTCTTGAGTTTTTCTTTTGGACGTGCCTCCTTAGCTGGATGCAAACAACATATGAAGGTACTCGTGTGAATTTTTTCGGAATTTTTCAACGCAATACGGGCTCCGGGAAAAATTCCAGAAACCAGGGCCAGATTTCAAAAATCTGGAAAGAGGATAGCCTTGGATTGCCCCAAATTTATGAAAAATTCTCCCGGAAGGATTTTCTGCTGAAAGTCCTGTGGAAGGGTCCCAGTAGAATCTGGGACAAAACGCGACGGGTTTCAGGTCAAACGGACGAGTATTCAGTCTGGAAAAAAATCAAACAGTTTCCCCACACAGGGGCGAACCTTCCTTTCGGCCCTGGCAATGATGAACAAAACATCTACTGCGAGTCCTGTGGACCCAACTTTAGGCTGAAACCTTGGCCACAACACAGTAGAAACAATAAGGAACGTCTGGTAAAAATTTCAGATAAAAGGAATCCAAGGAATAGGTCCCGGACCGAGAGGAAACAAAATTGGAAAACTTGTTTCTCCGAAAACGAAACGTCCTGGCTTCTCCTCCTCATATCTTTTTCTTGAGTTTTGCTTTTGGACGTGCCTCCTTAGCTGGATGCAAACAACATATGAAGGTACTCGTCTGAATTTTTTCGGAATTTTTCAACGCAATACGGGCTCCGGGAAAAATTCCAGAAACCAGGGCCAGATTTCAAAAATCTGGAAAGAGGATAGCCTTGGATTGCCCCAAATTTATGAAAAATTCTCCCGGAAGGATTTTCTGCTGAAAGTCCTGTGGAAGGGTCCCAGTAGAATCTGGGACAAAACGCGACGGGTTTCAGGTCAAACGGACGAGTATTCAGTCTGGAAAAAAATCAAACAGTTTCCCCACACAGGGGCGAACCTTCCTTTCGGCCCTGGCAATGATGAACAAAACATCTACTGCGAGTCCTGTGGACCCAACTTTAGGCTGAAACCTTGGCCACAACACAGTAGAAACAATAAGGAACGTCTGGTAAAAATTTCAGATAAAAGGAATTGGAAACAAAATTGGAAAACTTGTTTCTCCGAAAACGAAACGTCCTGGCTTCTCCTCCTCATATCTTTTTCTTGAGTTTTGCTTTTGGACGTGCCTCCTTAGCTGGATGCAAACAACATATGAAGGTACTCGTGTGAATTTTTTCGGAATTTTTCAACTCAATACGGGCTCCGGGAAAAATTCCAGAAACCAGGGCCAGATTTTAAAAATCTGGAAAGAGGATAGCCTTGGATTGCCCCAAATTTATGAAAAATTCTCCCGGAAGGATTTTCTGCTGAAAGTCCTGTGGAAGGGTCCCAGTAGAATCTGGGAAAAAACGCGACGGGTTTCAGGTCAAACGGACGAGTATTCAGTCTGGAAAAAAATCAAACAGTTTCCCCACACAGGGGCGAACCTTCCTTTCGGCGCTGGCAATGATGAACAAAACATCTACTGCGAGTCCTGTGGACCCAACTTTAGGCTGAAACCTTGGCCACAACACAGTAGAAACAATAAGGAACGTCTGGTAAAAATTTCAGATAAAAGGAATCCAAGGAATAGGTCCCGGACCGAGAGGAAACAAAATTGGAAAACTTGTTTCTCCGAAAACGAAACGTCCTGGCTTCTCCTCCTCATATCTTTTTCTTGAGTTTTTCTTTTGGACGTGCCTCCTTAGCTGGATGCAAACAACATATGAAGGTACTCGTCTGAATTTTTTCGGAATTTTTCAACGCAATACGGGCTCCGGGAAAAATTCCAGAAACCAGGGCCAGATTTCAAAAATCTGGAAAGAGGATAGCCTTGGATTGCCCCAAATTTATGAAAAATTCTCCCGGAAGGATTTTCTGCTGAAAGTCCTGTGGAAGGGTCCCAGTAGAATCTGGGACAAAACGCGACGGGTTTCAGGTCAAACGGACGAGTATTCAGTCTGGAAAAAAATCAAACAGTTTCCCCACACAGGGGCGAACCTTCCTTTCGGCCCTGGCAATGATGAACAAAACATCTACTGCGAGTCCTGTGGACCCAACTTTAGGCTGAAACCTTGGCCACAACACAGTAGAAACAATAAGGAACGTCTGGTAAAAATTTCAGATAAAAGGAATCCAAGGAATAGGTCCCGGACCGAGAGGAAACAAAATTGGAAAACTTGTTTCTCCGAAAACGAAACGTCCTGGCTTCTCCTCCTCATATCTTTTTCTTGAGTTTTGCTTTTGGACGTGCCTCCTTAGCTGGATGCAAACAACATATGAAGGTACTCGTCTGAATTTTTTCGGAATTTTTCAACGCAATACGGGCTCCGGGAAAAATTCCAGAAACTAGGGCCAGATTTCAAAAATCTGGAAAGAGGATAGCCTTGGATTGCCCCAAATTTATGAAAAATTCTCCCGGAAGGATTTTCTGCTGAAAGTCCTGTGGAAGGGTCCCAGTAGAATCTGGGACAAAACGCGACGGGTTTCAGGTCAAACGGACGAGTATTCAGTCTGGAAAAAAATCAAACAGTTTCCCCACACAGGGGCGAACCTTCCTTTCGGCCCTGGCAATGATGAACAAAACATCTACTGCGAGTCCTGTGGACCCAACTTTAGGCTGAAACCTTGGCCACAACACAGTAGAAACAATAAGGAACGTCTGGTAAAAATTTCAGATAAAAGGAATTGGAAACAAAATTGGAAAACTTGTTTCTCCGAAAACGAAACGTCCTGGCTTCTCCTCCTCATATCTTTTTCTTGAGTTTTGCTTTTGGACGTGCCTCCTTAGCTGGATGCAAACAACATATGAAGGTACTCGTGTGAATTTTTTCGGAATTTTTCAACTCAATACGGGCTCCGGGAAAAATTCCAGAAACCAGGGCCAGATTTTAAAAATCTGGAAAGAGGATAGCCTTGGATTGCCCCAAATTTATGAAAAATTCTCCCGGAAGGATTTTCTGCTGAAAGTCCTGTGGAAGGGTCCCAGTAGAATCTGGGAAAAAACGCGACGGGTTTCAGGTCAAACGGACGAGTATTCAGTCTGGAAAAAAATCAAACAGTTTCCCCACACAGGGGCGAACCTTCCTTTCGGCGCTGGCAATGATGAACAAAACATCTACTGCGAGTCCTGTGGACCCAACTTTAGGCTGAAACCTTGGCCACAACACAGTAGAAACAATAAGGAACGTCTGGTAAAAATTTCAGATAAAAGGAATCCAAGGAATAGGTCCCGGACCGAGAGGAAACAAAATTGGAAAACTTGTTTCTCCGAAAACGAAACGTCCTGGCTTCTCCTCCTCATATCTTTTTCTTGAGTTTTTCTTTTGGACGTGCCTCCTTAGCTGGATGCAAACAACATATGAAGGTACTCGTGTGAATTTTTTCGGAATTTTTCAACGCAATACGGGCTCCGGGAAAAATTCCAGAAACCAGGGCCAGATTTCAAAAATCTGGAAAGAGGATAGCCTTGGATTGCCCCAAATTTATGAAAAATTCTCCCGGAAGGATTTTCTGCTGAAAGTCCTGTGGAAGGGTCCCAGTAGAATCTGGGACAAAACGCGACGGGTTTCAGGTCAAACGGACGAGTATTCAGTCTGGAAAAAAATCAAACAGTTTCCCCACACAGGGGCGAACCTTCCTTTCGGCCCTGGCAATGATGAACAAAACATCTACTGCGAGTCCTGTGGACCCAACTTTAGGCTGAAACCTTGGCCACAACACAGTAGAAACAATAAGGAACGTCTGGTAAAAATTTCAGATAAAAGGAATCCAAGGAATAGGTCCCGGACCGAGAGGAAACAAAATTGGAAAACTTGTTTCTCCGAAAACGAAACGTCCTGGCTTCTCCTCCTCATATCTTTTTCTTGAGTTTTGCTTTTGGACGTGCCTCCTTAGCTGGATGCAAACAACATATGAAGGTACTCGTCTGAATTTTTTCGGAATTTTTCAACGCAATACGGGCTCCGGGAAAAATTCCAGAAACCAGGGCCAGATTTCAAAAATCTGGAAAGAGGATAGCCTTGGATTGCCCCAAATTTATGAAAAATTCTCCCGGAAGGATTTTCTGCTGAAAGTCCTGTGGAAGGGTCCCAGTAGAATCTGGGACAAAACGCGACGGGTTTCAGGTCAAACGGACGAGTATTCAGTCTGGAAAAAAATCAAACAGTTTCCCCACACAGGGGCGAACCTTCCTTTCGGCCCTGGCAATGATGAACAAAACATCTACTGCGAGTCCTGTGGACCCAACTTTAGGCTGAAACCTTGGCCACAACACAGTAGAAACAATAAGGAACGTCTGGTAAAAATTTCAGATAAAAGGAATTGGAAACAAAATTGGAAAACTTGTTTCTCCGAAAACGAAACGTCCTGGCTTCTCCTCCTCATATCTTTTTCTTGAGTTTTGCTTTTGGACGTGCCTCCTTAGCTGGATGCAAACAACATATGAAGGTACTCGTGTGAATTTTTTCGGAATTTTTCAACTCAATACGGGCTCCGGGAAAAATTCCAGAAACCAGGGCCAGATTTTAAAAATCTGGAAAGAGGATAGCCTTGGATTGCCCCAAATTTATGAAAAATTCTCCCGGAAGGATTTTCTGCTGAAAGTCCTGTGGAAGGGTCCCAGTAGAATCTGGGAAAAAACGCGACGGGTTTCAGGTCAAACGGACGAGTATTCAGTCTGGAAAAAAATCAAACAGTTTCCCCACACAGGGGCGAACCTTCCTTTCGGCGCTGGCAATGATGAACAAAACATCTACTGCGAGTCCTGTGGACCCAACTTTAGGCTGAAACCTTGGCCACAACACAGTAGAAACAATAAGGAACGTCTGGTAAAAATTTCAGATAAAAGGAATCCAAGGAATAGGTCCCGGACCGAGAGGAAACAAAATTGGAAAACTTGTTTCTCCGAAAACGAAACGTCCTGGCTTCTCCTCCTCATATCTTTTTCTTGAGTTTTTCTTTTGGACGTGCCTCCTTAGCTGGATGCAAACAACATATGAAGGTACTCGTCTGAATTTTTTCGGAATTTTTCAACGCAATACGGGCTCCGGGAAAAATTCCAGAAACCAGGGCCAGATTTCAAAAATCTGGAAAGAGGATAGCCTTGGATTGCCCCAAATTTATGAAAAATTCTCCCGGAAGGATTTTCTGCTGAAAGTCCTGTGGAAGGGTCCCAGTAGAATCTGGGACAAAACGCGACGGGTTTCAGGTCAAACGGACGAGTATTCAGTCTGGAAAAAAATCAAACAGTTTCCCCACACAGGGGCGAACCTTCCTTTCGGCCCTGGCAATGATGAACAAAACATCTACTGCGAGTCCTGTGGACCCAACTTTAGGCTGAAACCTTGGCCACAACACAGTAGAAACAATAAGGAACGTCTGGTAAAAATTTCAGATAAAAGGAATCCAAGGAATAGGTCCCGGACCGAGAGGAAACAAAATTGGAAAACTTGTTTCTCCGAAAACGAAACGTCCTGGCTTCTCCTCCTCATATCTTTTTCTTGAGTTTTGCTTTTGGACGTGCCTCCTTAGCTGGATGCAAACAACATATGAAGGTACTCGTCTGAATTTTTTCGGAATTTTTCAACGCAATACGGGCTCCGGGAAAAATTCCAGAAACTAGGGCCAGATTTCAAAAATCTGGAAAGAGGATAGCCTTGGATTGCCCCAAATTTATGAAAAATTCTCCCGGAAGGATTTTCTGCTGAAAGTCCTGTGGAAGGGTCCCAGTAGAATCTGGGACAAAACGCGACGGGTTTCAGGTCAAACGGACGAGTATTCAGTCTGGAAAAAAATCAAACAGTTTCCCCACACAGGGGCGAACCTTCCTTTCGGCCCTGGCAATGATGAACAAAACATCTACTGCGAGTCCTGTGGACCCAACTTTAGGCTGAAACCTTGGCCACAACACAGTAGAAACAATAAGGAACGTCTGGTAAAAATTTCAGATAAAAGGAATCCAAGGAATAGGTCCCGGACCGAGAGGAAACAAAATTGGAAAACTTGTTTCTCCGAAAACGAAACGTCCTGGCTTCTCCTCCTCATATCTTTTTCTTGAGTTTTGCTTTTGGACGTGCCTCCTTAGCTGGATGCAAACAACATATGAAGGTACTCGTCTGAATTTTTTCGGAATTTTTCAACGCAATACGGGCTCCGGGAAAAATTCCAGAAACCAGGGCCAGATTTCAAAAATCTGGAAAGAGGATAGCCTTGGATTGCCCCAAATTTATGAAAAATTCTCCCGGAAGGATTTTCTGCTGAAAGTCCTGTGGAAGGGTCCCAGTAGAATCTGGGACAAAACGCGACGGGTTTCAGGTCAAACGGACGAGTATTCAGTCTGGAAAAAAATCAAACAGTTTCCCCACACAGGGGCGAACCTTCCTTTCGGCCCTGGCAATGATGAACAAAACATCTACTGCGAGTCCTGTGGACCCAACTTTAGGCTGAAACCTTGGCCACAACACAGTAGAAACAATAAGGAACGTCTGGTAAAAATTTCAGATAAAAGGAATCCAAGGAATAGGTCCCGGACCGAGAGGAAAAAAAATTGGAAAACTTGTTTCTCCGAAAACGAAACGTCCTGGCTTCTCCTCCTCATATCTTTTTCTTGAGTTTTGCTTTTGGACGTGTCCCCTTAGCTGGATGCAAACAACATATGAAGGTACTCGTGTGAATTTTTTCGGAATTTTTCAACGCAATACGGGCTCCGGGAAAAATTCCAGAAACCAGGGCCAGATTTCAAAAATCTGGAAAGAGGATAGCCTCTGATTGCCCCAAATTTATGAAAAATTATCCCGGAAGGATTTTCTGCTGAAAGTCCTGTGGAAGGGTCCCAGTAGAATCTGGGACAAAACGCGACGGGTTTCAGGTCAAACGGACGAGTATTCAGTCTGGAAAAAAATCAAACAGTTTCCCCACACAGGGGCGAACCTTCCTTTCGGCCCTGGCAATGATGAACAAAACATCTACTGCGAGTCCTGTGGACCCAACTTTAGGCTGAAACCTTGGCCACAACACAGTAGAAACAATAAGGAACGTCTGGTAAAAATTTCAGATAAAAGGAATCCAAGGAATAGGTCCCGGACCGAGAGCAAACAAAATTGGAAAACTTGTTTCTCCGAAAACGAAACGTCCTGGCTTCTCCTCCTCATATCTTTTTCTTGAGTTTTGCTTTTGGACGTGTCCCCTTAGCTGGATGCAAACAACATATGAAGGTACTCGTGTGAATTTTTTCGGAATTTTCAACGCAATACGGGCTCCGGGAAAAATTCCAGAAACCAGGGCCAGATTTCAAAAATCTGGAAAGAGGATAGCCTTGGATTGCCCCAAATTTATGAAAAATTCTCCCGGAAGGATTTTCTGCTGAAAGTCCTGTGGAAGGGTCCCAGTAGAATCTGGGACAAAACGCGACGGGTTTCAGGTCAAACGGACGAGTATTCAGTCTGGAAAAAAATCAAACAGTTTCCCCACACAGGGGCGAACCTTCCTTTCGGCCCTGGCAATGATGAACAAAACATCTACTGCGAGTCCTGTGGACCCAACTTTAGGCTGAAACCTTGGCCACAAAACAGTAGAAACAATAAGGAACGTCTGGTAAAAATTTCAGATAAAAGGAATCCAAGGAATAGGTCCCGGACCGAGAGGAAAAAAAATTGGAAAACTTGTTTCTCCGAAAACGAAACGTCCTGGCTTCTCCTCCTCATATCTTTTTCTTGAGTTTTGCTTTTGGACGTGTCCCCTTAGCTGGATGCAAACAACATATGAAGGTACTCGTGTGAATTTTTTCGGAATTTTTCAACGCAATACGGGCTCCGGGAAAAATTCCAGAAACCAGGGCCAGATTTCAAAAATCTGGAAAGAGGATAGCCTTGGATTGCCCCAAATTTATGAAAAATTCTCCCGGAAGGATTTTCTGCTGAAAGTCCTGTGGAAGGGTCCCAGTAGAATCTGGGACAAAACGCGACGGGTTTCAGGTCAAACGGACGAGTATTCAGTCTGGAAAAAAATCAAACAGTTTCCCCACACAGGGGCGCACCTTCCTTTCGGCCCTGGCAATGGTGAACAAAACATCTACTGCGAGTCCTGTGGACCCAACTTTAGGCTGAAACCTTGGCCACAACACAGTAGAAACAATAAGGAACGTCTGGTAAAAATTTCAGATAAAAGGAATCCAAGGAATAGGTCCCGGACCGAGAGGAAACAAAATTGGAAAACTTGTTTCTCCGAAAACGAAACGTCCTGGCTTCTCCTCCTCATATCTTTTTCTTGAGTTTTGCTTTTGGACGTGTCCCCTTAGCTGGATGCCAACAACATATGAAGGTACTCGTGTGAATTTTTTCGGAATTTTCGACGCAATACGGGCTCCGGGAAAAATTCCAGAAACCAGGGCCAGATTTCAAAAATCTGGAAAGAGGATAGCCTTGGATTGCCCCAAATTTATGAAAAATTCTCCCGGAAGGATTTTCTGCTGAAAGTCCTGTGGAAGGGTCCCAGTAGAATCTGGGACAAAACGCGACGGGTTTCAGGTCAAACGGACGAGTATTCAGTCTGGAAAAAAATCAAACAGTTTCCCCACACAGGGGCGAACCTTCCTTTCGGCCCTGGCAATGATGAACAAAACATCTACTGCGAGTCCTGTGGACCCAACTTTAGGCTGACACCTTGGCCACAACACAGTAGAAACAATAAGGAACGTCTGGTAAAAATTTCAGATAAAAGGAATCCAAGGAATAGGTCCCGGACCGAGAGGAAACAAAATTGGAAAACTTGTTTCTCCGAAAACGAAACGTCCTGGCTTCTCCTCCTCAGATCTTTTTCTTGAGTTTTGCTTTTGGACGTGTCCCCTTAGCTGGATGCAAACAACATATGAAGGTACTCGTGTGAATTTTTTCGGAATTTTTCAACGCAATACGGGCTCCGGGAAAAATTCCAGAAACCAGGGCCAGATTTCAAAAATCTGGAAAGAGGATAGCCTTGGATTGCCCCAAATTTATGAAAAATTCTCCCGGAAGGATTTTCTGCTGAAAGTCCTGTGGAAGGGTCCCAGTAGAATCTGGGAAAGAACGCGACGGGTTTCAGGTCAAACGGACGAGTATTCAGTCTGGAAAAAAATCAAACAGTTTCCCCACATAGGGGCGAACCTTCCTTTCGGCCCTGGCAATGATGAACAAAACATCTACTGCGAGTCCTGTGGACCCAACTTTAGGCTGAAACCTTGGCCACAACACAGTAGAAACAATAAGGAACGTCTGGTAAAAATTTCAGATAAAAGGAATCCAAGGAATAGGTCCCGGACCGAGAGGAAACAAAATTGGAAAACTTGTTTCTCCGAAAACGAAACGTCCTGGCTTCTCCTCCTCACATCTTTTTCTTGAGTTTTGCTTTTGGACGTGCCTCCTTAGCTGGACGCAAACAACATATGAAGGTACTCGTGTGAATTTTTTCGGAATTTTTCAACGCAATACGGGCTCCGGGAAAAATTCCAGAAACCAGGGCCAGATTTCAAAAATCTGGAAAGAGGATAGCCTTGGATTGCCCCAAATTTATGAAAAATTCTCCCGGAAGGATTTTCTGCTGAAAGTCCTGTGGAAGGGTCCCAGTAGAATCTGGGAAAGAACGCGACGGGTTTCAGGTCAAACGGACGAGTATTCAGTCTGGAAAAAAATCAAACAGTTTCCCCACACAGGGGC
This sequence comes from Phaseolus coccineus, assembly GCA_037954025.1. Lineage (NCBI taxonomy): Eukaryota > Viridiplantae > Streptophyta > Magnoliopsida > Fabales > Fabaceae > Phaseolus > Phaseolus coccineus. The sequence goes on from CM075677.1 coordinate 60,601,562, forward strand.
GAACCTTCCTTTCGGCCCTGGCAATGATGAACAAAAAATCTACTGCGAGTCCTGTGGACCCAACTTTAGGCTGAAACCTTGGCCACAACACAGTAGAAACAATAAGGAACGTCTGGTAAAAATTTCAGATAAAAGGAATCCAAGGAATATGTCCCGGACCGAGAGGAAACAAAATTGGAAAACTTGTTTCTCCGAAAACGAAACGTCCTGGCTTCTCCTCCTCACATCTTTTTCTTGAGTTTTGCTTTTGGACGTGCCTCCTTAGCTGGACGCAAACAACATATGAAGGTACTCGTGTGAATTTTTTCGGAAGTTTTCAACGCAATTCGGGCTCCGGGAAAAATTCCAGAAACCAGGGCCAGATTTCAAAAATCTGGAAAGAGGATAGCCTTGGATTGCCCCAAATTTATGAAAAATTCTCCCGGAAGGATTTTCTGCTGAAAGTCCTGTGGAAGGGTCCCAGTAGAATCTGGGACAAAACGCGACGGGTTTCAGGTCAAACGGACGAGTATTCAGTCTGGAAAAAAATCAAACAGTTTCCCCACACAGGGGCGAACCTTCCTTTCGGCCCTGGCAATGATGAACAAAACATCTACTGCGAGTCCTGTGGACCCAACTTTAGGCTGAAACCTTGGCCACAACACAGTAGAAACAATAAGGAACGTCTGGTAAAAATTTCAGATAAAAGGAATCCAAGGAATAGGTCCCGGACCGAGAGGAAAAAAAATTGGAAAACTTGTTTCTCCGAAAACGAAACGTCCTGGCTTCTCCTCCTCATATCTTTTTCTTGAGTTTTGCTTTTGGACGTGTCCCCTTAGCTGGATGCAAACAACATATGAAGGTACTCGTGTGAATTTTTTCGGAATTTTTCAACGCAATACGGGCTCCGGGAAAAATTCCAGAAACCAGGGCCAGATTTCAAAAATCTGGAAAGAGGATAGCTTTGGATTGCCCCAAATTTATGAAAAATTCTCCCGGAAGGATTTTCTGCTGAAAGTCCTGTGGAAGGGTCCCAGTAGAATCTGGGACAAAACGCAACGGGTTTCAGGTCAAACGGACGAGTATTCAGTCTGGAAAAAAATCAAACAGTTTCCCCACACAGGGGCGCACCTTCCTTTCGGCCCTGGCAATGGTGAACAAAACATCTACTGCGAGTCCTGTGGACCCAACTTTAGGCTGAAACCTTGGCCACAACACAGTAGAAACAATAAGGAACGTCTGGTAAAAATTTCAGATAAAAGGAATCCAAGGAATAGGTCCCGGACCGAGAGGAAAAAAAATTGGAAAACTTGTTTCTCCGAAAACGAAACGTCCTGGCTTCTCCTCCTCATATCTTTTTCTTGAGTTTTGCTTTTGGACGTGTCCCCTTAGCTGGATGCAAACAACATATGAAGGTACTCGTGTGAATTTTTTCGGAATTTTTCAACGCAATACGGGCTCCGGGAAAAATTCCAGAAACCAGGGCCAGATTTCAAAAATCTGGAAAGAGGATAGCCTCTGATTGCCCCAAATTTATGAAAAATTATCCCGGAAGGATTTTCTGCTGAAAGTCCTGTGGAAGGGTCCCAGTAGAATCTGGGACAAAACGCGACGGGTTTCAGGTCAAACGGACGAGTATTCAGTCTGGAAAAAAATCAAACAGTTTCCCCACACAGGGGCGAACCTTCCTTTCGGCCCTGGCAATGATGAACAAAACATCTACTGCGAGTCCTGTGGACCCAACTTTAGGCTGAAACCTTGGCCACAACACAGTAGAAACAATAAGGAACGTCTGGTAAAAATTTCAGATAAAAGGAATCCAAGGAATAGGTCCCGGACCGAGAGCAAACAAAATTGGAAAACTTGTTTCTCCGAAAACGAAACGTCCTGGCTTCTCCTCCTCATATCTTTTTCTTGAGTTTTGCTTTTGGACGTGTCCCCTTAGCTGGATGCAAACAACATATGAAGGTACTCGTGTGAATTTTTTCGGAATTTTCAACGCAATACGGGCTCCGGGAAAAATTCCAGAAACCAGGGCCAGATTTCAAAAATCTGGAAAGAGGATAGCCTTGGATTGCCCCAAATTTATGAAAAATTCTCCCGGAAGGATTTTCTGCTGAAAGTCCTGTGGAAGGGTCCCAGTAGAATCTGGGACAAAACGCGACGGGTTTCAGGTCAAACGGACGAGTATTCAGTCTGGAAAAAAATCAAACAGTTTCCCCACACAGGGGCGAACCTTCCTTTCGGCCCTGGCAATGATGAACAAAACATCTACTGCGAGTCCTGTGGACCCAACTTTAGGCTGAAACCTTGGCCACAAAACAGTAGAAACAATAAGGAACGTCTGGTAAAAATTTCAGATAAAAGGAATCCAAGGAATAGGTCCCGGACCGAGAGGAAAAAAAATTGGAAAACTTGTTTCTCCGAAAACGAAACGTCCTGGCTTCTCCTCCTCATATCTTTTTCTTGAGTTTTGCTTTTGGACGTGTCCCCTTAGCTGGATGCAAACAACATATGAAGGTACTCGTGTGAATTTTTTCGGAATTTTTCAACGCAATACGGGCTCCGGGAAAAATTCCAGAAACCAGGGCCAGATTTCAAAAATCTGGAAAGAGGATAGCCTTGGATTGCCCCAAATTTATGAAAAATTCTCCCGGAAGGATTTTCTGCTGAAAGTCCTGTGGAAGGGTCCCAGTAGAATCTGGGACAAAACGCGACGGGTTTCAGGTCAAACGGACGAGTATTCAGTCTGGAAAAAAATCAAACAGTTTCCCCACACAGGGGCGCACCTTCCTTTCGGCCCTGGCAATGGTGAACAAAACATCTACTGCGAGTCCTGTGGACCCAACTTTAGGCTGAAACCTTGGCCACAACACAGTAGAAACAATAAGGAACGTCTGGTAAAAATTTCAGATAAAAGGAATCCAAGGAATAGGTCCCGGACCGAGAGGAAACAAAATTGGAAAACTTGTTTCTCCGAAAACGAAACGTCCTGGCTTCTCCTCCTCATATCTTTTTCTTGAGTTTTGCTTTTGGACGTGTCCCCTTAGCTGGATGCCAACAACATATGAAGGTACTCGTGTGAATTTTTTCGGAATTTTCGACGCAATACGGGCTCCGGGAAAAATTCCAGAAACCAGGGCCAGATTTCAAAAATCTGGAAAGAGGATAGCCTTGGATTGCCCCAAATTTATGAAAAATTCTCCCGGAAGGATTTTCTGCTGAAAGTCCTGTGGAAGGGTCCCAGTAGAATCTGGGACAAAACGCGACGGGTTTCAGGTCAAACGGACGAGTATTCAGTCTGGAAAAAAATCAAACAGTTTCCCCACACAGGGACGAACCTTCCTTTCGGCCCTGGCAATGATGAACAAAACATCTACTGCGAGTCCTGTGGACCCAACTTTAGGCTGACACCTTGGCCACAACACAGTAGAAACAATAAGGAACGTCTGGTAAAAATTTCAGATAAAAGGAATCCAAGGAATAGGTCCCGGACCGAGAGGAAACAAAATTGGAAAACTTGTTTCTCCGAAAACGAAACGTCCTGGCTTCTCCTCCTCAGATCTTTTTCTTGAGTTTTGCTTTTGGACGTGTCCCCTTAGCTGGATGCAAACAACATATGAAGGTACTCGTGTGAATTTTTTCGGAATTTTTCAACGCAATACGGGCTCCGGGAAAAATTCCAGAAACCAGGGCCAGATTTCAAAAATCTGGAAAGAGGATAGCCTTGGATTGCCCCAAATTTATGAAAAATTCTCCCGGAAGGATTTTCTGCTGAAAGTCCTGTGGAAGGGTCCCAGTAGAATCTGGGACAAAACGCGACGGGTTTCAGGTCAAACGGACGAGTATTCAGTCTGGAAAAAAATCAAACAGTTTCCCCACACAGGGGCGAACCTTCCTTTCGGCCCTGGCAATGATGAACAAAACATCTACTGCGAGTCCTGTGGACCCAACTTTAGGCTGACACCTTGGCCACAACACAGTAGAAACAATAAGGAACGTCTGGTAAAAATTTCAGATAAAAGGAATCCAAGGAATAGGTCCCGGACCGAGAGGAAAAAAAATTGGAAAACTTGTTTCTCCGAAAACGAAACGTCCTGGCTTCTCCTCCTCATATCTTTTTCTTGAGTTTTGCTTTTGGACGTGTCCCCTTAGCTGGATGCAAACAACATATGAAGGTACTCGTGTGAATTTTTTCGGAATTTTTCAACGCAATACGGGCTCCGGGAAAAATTCCAGAAACCAGGGCCAGATTTCAAAAATCTGGAAAGAGGATAGCCTTGGATTGCCCCAAATTTATGAAAAATTCTCCCGGAAGGATTTTCTGCTGAAAGTCCTGTGGAAGGGTCCCAGTAGAATCTGGGACAAAACGCGACGGGTTTCAGGTCAAACGGACGAGTATTCAGTCTGGAAAAAAATCAAACAGTTTCCCCACACAGGGGCGCACCTTCCTTTCGGCCCTGGCAATGGTGAACAAAACATCTACTGCGAGTCCTGTGGACCCAACTTTAGGCTGAAACCTTGGCCACAACACAGTAGAAACAATAAGGAACGTCTGGTAAAAATTTCAGATAAAAGGAATCCAAGGAATAGGTCCCGGACCGAGAGGAAACAAAATTGGAAAACTTGTTTCTCCAAAAACGAAACGTCCTGGCTTCTCCTCCTCATATCTTTTTCTTGAGTTTTGCTTTTGGACGTGTCCCCTTAGCTGGATGCAAACAACATATGAAGGTACTCGTGTGAATTTCTTCGGAATTTTTCAACGCAATACGGGCTCCGGGAAAAATTCCAGAAACCAGGGCCAGATTTCAAAAATCTGGAAAGAGGATAGCCTTGGATTGCCCCAAATTTATGAAAAATTCTCCCGGAAGGATTTTCTGCTGAAAGTCCTGTGGAAGGGTCCCAGTAGAATCTGGGACAAAACGCGACGGGTTTCAGGTCAAACGGACGAGTATTCAGTCTGGAAAAAAATCAAACAGTTTCCCCACACAGGGGCGCACCTTCCTTTCGGCCCTGGCAATGGTGAACAAAACATCTACTGCGAGTCCTGTGGACCCAACTTTAGGCTGAAACCTTGGCCACAACACAGTAGAAACAATAAGGAACGTCTGGTAAAAATTTCAGATAAAAGGAATCCAAGGAATAGGTCCCGGACCGAGAGGAAACAAAATTGGAAAACTTGTTTCTCCAAAAACGAAACGTCCTGGCTTCTCCTCCTCATATCTTTTTCTTGAGTTTTGCTTTTGGACGTGTCCCCTTAGCTGGATGCAAACAACATATGAAGGTACTCGTGTGAATTTCTTCGGAATTTTTCAACGCAATACGGGCTCCGGGAAAAATTCCAGAAACCAGGGCCAGATTTCAAAAATCTGGAAAGAGGATAGCCTTGGATTGCCCCAAATTTATGAAAAATTCTCCCGGAAGGATTTTCTGCTGAAAGTCCTGTGGAAGGGTCCCAGTAGAATCTGGGACAAAACGCGACGGGTTTCAGGTCAAACGGACGAGTATTCAGTCTGGAAAAAAATCAAACAGTTTCCCCACACAGGGGCGCACCTTCCTTTCGGCCCTGGCAATGGTGAACAAAACATCTACTGCGAGTCCTGTGGACCCAACTTTAGGCTGAAACCTTGGCCACAACACAGTAGAAACAATAAGGAACGTCTGGTAAAAATTTCAGATAAAAGGAATCCAAGGAATAGGTCCCGGACCGAGAGGAAACAAAATTGGAAAACTTGTTTCTCCGAAAACGAAACGTCCTGGCTTCTCCTCCTCATATCTTTTTCTTGAGTTTTGCTTTTGGACGTGTCCCCTTAGCTGGATGCAAACAACATATGAAGGTACTCGTGTGAATTTTTTCGGAATTTTTCAACGCAATACGGGCTCCGGGAAAAATTCCAGAAACCAGGGCCAGATTTCAAAAATCTGGAAAGAGGATAGCCTTGGATTGCCCCAAATTTATGAAAAATTCTCCCGGAAGGATTTTCTGCTGAAAGTCCTGTGGAAGGGTCCCAGTAGAATCTGGGACAAAACGCGACGGGTTTCAGGTCAAACGGACGAGTATTCAGTCTGGAAAAAAATCAAACAGTTTCCCCACACAGGGGCGCACCTTCCTTTCGGCCCTGGCAATGGTGAACAAAACATCTACTGCGAGTCCTGTGGACCCAACTTTAGGCTGAAACCTTGGCCACAACACAGTAGAAACAATAAGGAACGTCTGGTAAAAATTTCAGATAAAAGGAATCCAAGGAATAGGTCCCGGACCGAGAGGAAACAAAATTGGAAAACTTGTTTCTCCAAAAACGAAACGTCCTGGCTTCTCCTCCTCATATCTTTTTCTTGAGTTTTGCTTTTGGACGTGTCCCCTTAGCTGGATGCAAACAACATATGAAGGTACTCGTGTGAATTTCTTCGGAATTTTTCAACGCAATACGGGCTCCGGGAAAAATTCCAGAAACCAGGGCCAGATTTCAAAAATCTGGAAAGAGGATAGCCTTGGATTGCCCCAAATTTATGAAAAATTCTCCCGGAAGGATTTTCTGCTGAAAGTCCTGTGGAAGGGTCCCAGTAGAATCTGGGACAAAACGCGACGGGTTTCAGGTCAAACGGACGAGTATTCAGTCTGGAAAAAAATCAAACAGTTTCCCCACACAGGGGCGCACCTTCCTTTCGGCCCTGGCAATGGTGAACAAAACATCTACTGCGAGTCCTGTGGACCCAACTTTAGGCTGAAACCTTGGCCACAACACAGTAGAAACAATAAGGAACGTCTGGTAAAAATTTCAGATAAAAGGAATCCAAGGAATAGGTCCCGGACCGAGAGGAAAGAAAATTGGAAAACTTGTTTCTCCGAAAACGAAACGTCCTGGCTTCTCCTCCTCATATCTTTTTCTTGAGTTTTGCTTTTGGACGTGCCTCCTTAGCTGGATGCAAACAACATATGAAGGTACTCGTGTGAATTTCTTCGGAATTTTTCAACGCAATACGGGCTCCGGGAAAAATTCCAGAAACCAGGGCCAGATTTCAAAAATCTGGAAAGAGGATAGCCTTAGATTGCCCCAAATTTATGAAAAATTCTCCCGGAAGGATTTTCTGCTGAAAGTCCTGTGGAAGGGTCCCAGTAGAATCTGGGACAAAACGCGACGGGTTTCAGGTCAAACGGACGAGTATTCAGTCTGGAAAAAAATCAAACAGTTTCCCCACATAGGGGCGAACCTTCCTTTCGGCCCTGGCAATGATGAACAAAACATCTACTGCGAGTCCTGTGGACCCAACTTTAGGCTGAAACCTTGGCCACAACACAGTAGAAACAATAAGGAACGTCTGGTAAAAATTTCAGATAAAAGGAATCCAAGGAATAGGTCCCGGACCGAGAGCAAACAAAATTGGAAAACTTGTTTCTCCGAAAACGAAACGTCCTGGCTTCTCCTCCTCACATCTTTTTCTTGAGTTTTGCTTTTGGACGTGCCTCCTTAGCTGGATGCAAACAACATATGAAGGTACTCGTGTGAATTTTTTCGGAATTTTTCAACGCAATACGGGCTCCGGGAGAAATTCCAGAAACCAGGGCCAGATTTCAAAAATCTGGAAAGAGGATAGCCTTGGATTGCCCCAAATTTATGAAAAATTCTCCCGGAAGGATTTTCTGCTGAAAGTCCTGTGGAAGGGTCCCAGTAGAATCTGGGACAAAACGCGACGGGTTTCAGGTCAAACGGACGAGTATTCAGTCTGGAAAAAAATCAAACAGTTTCCCCACACAGGGGCGAACCTTCCTTTCGGCCCTGGCAATGATGAACAAAACATCTACTGCGAGTCCTGTGGACCCAACTTTAGGCTGAAACCTTGGCCACAACACAGTAGAAACAATAAGGAACGTCTGGTAAAAATTTCAGATAAAAGGAATCCAAGGAATAGGTCCCGGACCGAGAGGAAACAAAATTGGAAAACTTGTTTCTCCGAAAACGAAACGTCCTGGCTTCTCCTCCTCACATCTTTTTCTTGAGTTTTGCTTTTGGACGTGCCTCCTTAGCTGGATGCAAACAACATATGAAGGTACTCGTGTGAATTTTTTCGGAATTTTTCAACGCAATACGGGCTCCGGGAGAAATTCCAGAAACCAGGGCCAGATTTCAAAAATCTGGAAAGAGGATAGCCTTGGATTGCCCCAAATTTATGAAAAATTCTCCCGGAAGGATTTTCTGCTGAAAGTCCTGTGGAAGGGTCCCAGTAGAATCTGGGACAAAACGCGACGGGTTTCAGGTCAAACGGACGAGTATTCAGTCTGGAAAAAAATCAAACAGTTTCCCCACACAGGGGCGAACCTTCCTTTCGGCCCTGGCAATGATGAACAAAACATCTACTGCGAGTCCTGTGGACCCGACTTTAGGCTGAAACCTTGGCCACAACACAGTAGAAACAATAAGGAACGTCTGGTAAAAATTTCAGATAAAAGGAATCCAAGGAATAGGTCCCGGACCGAGAGGAAACAAAATTGGAAAACTTGTTTCTCCGAAAACGAAACGTCCTGGCTTCTCCTCCTCATATCTTTTTCTTGAGTTTTGCTTTTGGACGTGCCTCCTTAGCTGGATGCAAACAACATATGAAGGTACTCGTGTGAATTTCTTCGGAATTTTTCAACGCAATACGGGCTCCGGGAAAAATTCCAGAAACCAGGGCCAGATTTCAAAAATCTGGAAAGAGGATAGCCTTAGATTGCCCCAAATTTATGAAAAATTCTCCCGGAAGGATTTTCTGCTGAAAGTCCTGTGGAAGGGTCCCAGTAGAATCTGGGACAAAACGCGACGGGTTTCAGGTCAAACGGACGAGTATTCAGTCTGGAAAAAAATCAAACAGTTTCCCCACATAGGGGCGAACCTTCCTTTCGGCCCTGGCAATGATGAACAAAACATCTACTGCGAGTCCTGTGGACCCAACTTTAGGCTGAAACCTTGGCCACAACACAGTAGAAACAATAAGGAACGTCTGGTAAAAATTTCAGATAAAAGGAATCCAAGGAATAGGTCCCGGACCGAGAGCAAACAAAATTGGAAAACTTGTTTCTCCGAAAACGAAACGTCCTGGCTTCTCCTCCTCACATCTTTTTCTTGAGTTTTGCTTTTGGACGTGCCTCCTTAGCTGGATGCAAACAACATATGAAGGTACTCGTGTGAATTTTTTCGGAATTTTTCAACGCAATACGGGCTCCGGGAGAAATTCCAGAAACCAGGGCCAGATTTCAAAAATCTGGAAAGAGGATAGCCTTGGATTGCCCCAAATTTATGAAAAATTCTCCCGGAAGGATTTTCTGCTGAAAGTCCTGTGGAAGGGTCCCAGTAGAATCTGGGACAAAACGCGACGGGTTTCAGGTCAAACGGACGAGTATTCAGTCTGGAAAAAAATCAAACAGTTTCCCCACACAGGGGCGAACCTTCCTTTCGGCCCTGGCAATGATGAACAAAACATCTACTGCGAGTCCTGTGGACCCAACTTTAGGCTGAAACCTTGGCCACAACACAGTAGAAACAATAAGGAACGTCTGGTAAAAATTTCAGATAAAAGGAATCCAAGGAATAGGTCCCGGACCGAGAGGAAACAAAATTGGAAAACTTGTTTCTCCGAAAACGAAACGTCCTGGCTTCTCCTCCTCACATCTTTTTCTTGAGTTTTGCTTTTGGACGTGCCTCCTTAGCTGGATGCAAACAACATATGAAGGTACTCGTGTGAATTTTTTCGGAATTTTTCAACGCAATACGGGCTCCGGGAGAAATTCCAGAAACCAGGGCCAGATTTCAAAAATCTGGAAAGAGGATAGCCTTGGATTGCCCCAAATTTATGAAAAATTCTCCCGGAAGGATTTTCTGCTGAAAGTCCTGTGGAAGGGTCCCAGTAGAATCTGGGACAAAACGCGACGGGTTTCAGGTCAAACGGACGAGTATTCAGTCTGGAAAAAAATCAAACAGTTTCCCCACACAGGGGCGAAACTTCCTTTCGGCCCTAGCAATGATGAACAAAACATCTACTGCGAGTCCTGTGGACCCAACTTTAGGCTGAAACCTTGGCCACAACACAGTAGAAACAATAAGGAACGTCTGGTAAAAATTTCAGATAAAAGGAATCCAAGGAATAGGTCCCGGACCGAGAGGAAACAAAATTGGAAAACTTGTTTCTCCGAAAACGAAACGTCCTGGCTTCTCCTCCTCACATCTTTTTCTTGAGTTTTGCTTTTGGACGTGCCTCCTTAGCTGGATGCAAACAACATATGAAGGTACTCGTGTGAATTTTTTCGGAATTTTTCAACGCAATACGGGCTCCGGGAAAAATTCCAGAAACCAGGGCCAGATTTCAAAAATCTGGAAAGAGGATAGCCTTGGATTGCCCCAAATTTATGAAAAATTCTCCCGGAAGGATTTTCTGCTGAAAGTCCTGTGGAAGGGTCCCAGTAGAATCTGGGAAAGAACGCGACGGGTTTCAGGTCAAACGGACGAGTATTCAGTCTGGAAAAAAATCAAACAGTTTCCCCACACAGGGGCGAACCTTCCTTTCGGCCCTGGCAATGATGAACAAAAAATCTACTGCGAGTCCTGTGGACCCAACTTTAGGCTGAAACCTTGGCCACAACACAGTAGAAACAATAAGGAACGTCTGGTAAAAATTTCAGATAAAAGGAATCCAAGGAATATGTCCCGGACCGAGAGGAAACAAAATTGGAAAACTTGTTTCTCCGAAAACGAAACGTCCTGGCTTCTCCTCCTCACATCTTTTTCTTGAGTTTTGCTTTTGGACGTGCCTCCTTAGCTGGACGCAAACAACATATGAAGGTACTCGTGTGAATTTTTTCGGAAGTTTTCAACGCAATTCGGGCTCCGGGAAAAATTCCAGAAACCAGGGCCAGATTTCAAAAATCTGGAAAGAGGATAGCCTTGGATTGCCCCAAATTTATGAAAAATTCTCCCGGAAGGATTTTCTGCTGAAAGTCCTGTGGAAGGGTCCCAGTAGAATCTGGGACAAAACGCGACGGGTTTCAGGTCAAACGGACGAGTATTCAGTCTGGAAAAAAATCAAACAGTTTCCCCACACAGGGGCGAACCTTCCTTTCGGCCCTGGCAATGATGAATAAAACATCTACTGCGAGTCCTGTGGACCCAACTTTAGGCTGAAACCTTGGCCACAACACAGTAGAAACAATAAGGAACGTCTGGTAAAAATTTCAGATAAAAGGAATCCAAGGAATAGGTCCCGGACCGAGAGGAAACAAAATTGGAAAACTTGTTTCTCCGAAAACGAAACGTCCTGGCTTCTCCTCCTCACATCTTTTTCTTGAGTTTTGCTTTTGGACGTGCCTCCTTAGCTGGATGCAAACAACATATGAAGGTACTCGTGTGAATTTTTTCGGAATTTTTCAACGCAATACGGGCTCCGGGAAAAATTCCAGAAACCAGGGCCAGATTTCAAAAATCTGGAAAGAGGATAGCCTTGGATTGCCCCAAATTTATGAAAAATTCTCCCGGAAGGATTTTCTGCTGAAAGTCCTGTGGAAGGGTCCCAGTAGAATCTGGGAAAGAACGCGACGGGTTTCAGGTCAAACGGACGAGTATTCAGTCTGGAAAAAAATCAAACAGTTTCCCCACACAGGGGCGAACCTTCCTTTCGGCCCTGGCAATGATGAACAAAAAATCTACTGCGAGTCCTGTGGACCCAACTTTAGGCTGAAACCTTGGCCACAACACAGTAGAAACAATAAGGAACGTCTGGTAAAAATTTCAGATAAAAGGAATCCAAGGAATATGTCCCGGACCGAGAGGAAACAAAATTGGAAAACTTGTTTCTCCGAAAACGAAACGTCCTGGCTTCTCCTCCTCACATCTTTTTCTTGAGTTTTGCTTTTGGACGTGCCTCCTTAGCTGGACGCAAACAACATATGAAGGTACTCGTGTGAATTTTTTCGGAAGTTTTCAACGCAATTCGGGCTCCGGGAAAAATTCCAGAAACCAGGGCCAGATTTCAAAAATCTGGAAAGAGGATAGCCTTGGATTGCCCCAAATTTATGAAAAATTCTCCCGGAAGGATTTTCTGCTGAAAGTCCTGTGGAAGGGTCCCAGTAGAATCTGGGACAAAACGCGACGGGTTTCAGGTCAAACGGACGAGTATTCAGTCTGGAAAAAAATCAAACAGTTTCCCCACACAGGGGCGAACCTTCCTTTCGGCCCTGGCAATGATGAATAAAACATCTACTGCGAGTCCTGTGGACCCAACTTTAGGCTGAAACCTTGGCCACAACACAGTAGAAACAATAAGGAACGTCTGGTAAAAATTTCAGATAAAAGGAATCCAAGGAATAGGTCCCGGACCGAGAGGAAACAAAATTGGAAAACTTGTTTCTCCGAAAACGAAACGTCCTGGCTTCTCCTCCTCACATCTTTTTCTTGAGTTTTGCTTTTGGACGTGTCCCCTTAGCTGGATGCAAACAACATATGAAGGTACTCGTGTGAATTTCTTCGGAATTTTTCAACGCAATACGGGCTCCGGGAAAAATTCCAGAAACCAGGGCCAGATTTCAAAAATCTGGAAAGAGGATAGCCTTGGATTGCCCCAAATTTATGAAAAATTCTCCCGGAAGGATTTTCTGCTGAAAGTCCTGTGGAAGGGTCCCAGTAGAATCTGGGACAAAACGCGACGGGTTTCAGGTCAAACGGACGAGTATTCAGTCTGGAAAAAAATCAAACAGTTTCCCCACACAGGGGCGCACCTTCCTTTCGGCCCTGGCAATGGTGAACAAAACATCTACTGCGAGTCCTGTGGACCCAACTTTAGGCTGAAACCTTGGCCACAACACAGTAGAAACAATAAGGAACGTCTGGTAAAAATTTCAGATAAAAGGAATCCAAGGAATAGGTCCCGGACCGAGAGGAAATAAAATTGGAAAACTTGTTTCTCCGAAAACGAAACGTCCTGGCTTCTCCTCCTCAGATCTTTTTCTTGAGTTTTGCTTTTGGACGTGTCCCCTTAGCTGGATGCAAACAACATATGAAGGTACTCGTGTGAATTTTTTCGGAAATTTTCAACGCAATACGGGCTCCGGGAAAAATTCCAGAAACCAGGGCCAGATTTCAAAAATCTGGAAAGAGGAGAGCCTTGGATTGCCCCAAATTTATGAAAAATTCTCCCGGAAGGATTTTCTGCTGAAAGTCCTGTGGAAGGGTCCCAGTAGAATCTGGGACAAAACGCGACGGGTTTCAGGTCAAACGGACGAGTATTCAGTCTGGAAAAAAATCAAACAGTTTCCCCACACAGGGGCGAAACTTCCTTTCGGCCCTGGCAATGATGAACAAAACATCTACTGCGAGTCCTGTGGACCCAACTTTAGGCTGAAACCTTGGCCACAACACAGTAGAAACAATAAGGAACGTCTGGTAAAAATTTCAGATAAAAGGAATCCAAGGAATAGGTCCCGGACCGAGAGGAAACAAAATTGGAAAACTTGTTTCTCCGAAAACGAAACGTCCTGGCTTCTCCTCCTCACATCTTTTTCTTGAGTTTTGCTTTTGGACGTGCCTCCTTAGCTAGATGCAAACAACATATGAAGGTACTCGTGTGAATTTTTTCGGAATTTTTCAACGCAATACGGGCTCCGGGAGAAATTCCAGAAACCAGGGCCAGATTTCAAAAATCTGGAAAGAGGATAGCCTTGGATTGCCCCAAATTTATGAAAAATTCTCCCGGAAGGATTTTCTGCTGAAAGTCCTGTGGAAGGGTCCCAGTAGAATCTGGGACAAAACGCGACGGGTTTCAGGTCAAACGGACGAGTATTCAGTCTGGAAAAAAATCAAACAGTTTCCCCACACAGGGGCGCACCTTCCTTTCGGCCCTGGCAATGGTGAACAAAACATCTACTGCGAGTCCTGTGGACCCAACTTTAGGCTGAAACCTTGGCCACAACACAGTAGAAACAATAAGGAACGTCTGGTAAAAATTTCAGATAAAAGGAATCCAAGGAATAGGTCCCGGACCGAGAGGAAACAAAATTGGAAAACTTGTTTCTCCGAAAACGAAACGTCCTGGCTTCTCCTCCTCATATCTTTTTCTTGAGTTTTGCTTTTGGACGTGTCCCCTTAGCTGGATGCAAACAACATATGAAGGTACTCGTGTGAATTTCTTCGGAATTTTTCAACGCAATACGGGCTCCGGGAAAAATTCCAGAAACCAGGGCCAGATTTCAAAAATCTGGAAAGAGGATAGCCTTGGATTGCCCCAAATTTATGAAAAATTCTCCCGGAAGGATTTTCTGCTGAAAGTCCTGTGGAAGGGTCCCAGTAGAATCTGGGACAAAACGCGACGGGTTTCAGGTCAAACGGACGAGTATTCAGTCTGGAAAAAAATCAAACAGTTTCCCCACACAGGGGCGCACCTTCCTTTCGGCCCTGGCAATGGTGAACAAAACATCTACTGCGAGTCCTGTGGATCCAACTTTAGGCTGAAACCTTGGCCACAACACAGTAGAAACAATAAGGAACGTCTGGTAAAAATTTCAGATAAAAGGAATCCAAGGAATAGGTCCCGGACCGAGAGGAAACAAAATTGGAAAACTTGTTTCTCCGAAAACGAAACGTCCTGGCTTCTCCTCCTCACATCTTTTTCTTGAGTTTTGCTTTTGGACGTGCCTCCTTAGCTGGATGCAAACAACATATGAAGGTACTCGTGTGAATTTTTTCGGAAGTTTTCAACGCAATTCGGGCTCCGGGAAAAATTCCAGAAACCAGGGCCAGATTTCAAAAATCTGGAAAGAGGATAGCCTTGGATTGCCCCAAATTTATGAAAAATTCTCCCGGAAGGATTTTCTGCTGAAAGTCCTGTGGAAGGGTCCCAGTAGAATCTGGGACAAAACGCGACGGGTTTCAGGTCAAACGGACGAGTATTCAGTCTGGAAAAAAATCAAACAGTTTCCCCACACAGGGGCGAACCTTCCTTTCGGCCCTGGCAATGATGAACAAAACATCTACTGCGAGTCCTGTGGACCCAACTTTAGGCTGAAACCTTGGCCACAACACAGTAGAAACAATAAGGAACGTCTGGTAAAAATTTCAGATAAAAGGAATCCAAGGAATAGGTCCCGGACCGAGAGGAAACAAAATTGGAAAACTTGTTTCTCCGAAAACGAAACGTCCTGGCTTCTCCTCCTCACATCTTTTTCTTGAGTTTTGCTTTTGGACGTGCCTCCTTAGCTGGATGCAAACAACATATGAAGGTACTCGTGTGAATTTTTTCGGAATTTTTCAACGCAATACGGGCTCCGGGAGAAATTCCAGAAACCAGGGCCAGATTTCAAAAATCTGGAAAGAGGATAGCCTTGGATTGCCCCAAATTTATGAAAAATTCTCCCGGAAGGATTTTCTGCTGAAAGTCCTGTGGAAGGGTCCCAGTAGAATCTGGGACAAAACGCGACGGGTTTCAGGTCAAACGGACGAGTATTCAGTCTGGAAAAAAATCAAACAGTTTCCCCACACAGGGGCGAACCTTCCTTTCGGCCCTGGCAATGATGAACAAAACATCTACTGCGAGTCCTGTGGACCCGACTTTAGGCTGAAACCTTGGCCACAACACAGTAGAAACAATAAGGAACGTCTGGTAAAAATTTCAGATAAAAGGAATCCAAGGAATAGGTCCCGGACCGAGAGGAAACAAAATTGGAAAACTTGTTTCTCCGAAAACGAAACGTCCTGGCTTCTCCTCCTCACATCTTTTTCTTGAGTTTTGCTTTTGGACGTGCCTCCTTAGCTGGATGCAAACAACATATGAAGGTACTCGTGTGAATTTTTTCGGAATTTTTCAACGCAATACGGGCTCCGGGAGAAATTCCAGAAACCAGGGCCAGATTTCAAAAATCTGGAAAGAGGATAGCCTTGGATTGCCCCAAATTTATGAAAAATTCTCCCGGAAGGATTTTCTGCTGAAAGTCCTGTGGAAGGGTCCCAGTAGAATCTGGGACAAAACGCGACGGGTTTCAGGTCAAACGGACGAGTATTCAGTCTGGAAAAAAATCAAACAGTTTCCCCACACAGGGGCGAACCTTCCTTTCGGCCCTGGCAATGATGAACAAAACATCTACTGCGAGTCCTGTGGACCCGACTTTAGGCTGAAACCTTGGCCACAACACAGTAGAAACAATAAGGAACGTCTGGTAAAAATTTCAGATAAAAGGAATCCAAGGAATAGGTCCCGGACCGAGAGGAAACAAAATTGGAAAACTTGTTTCTCCGAAAACGAAACGTCCTGGCTTCTCCTCCTCACATCTTTTTCTTGAGTTTTGCTTTTGGACGTGCCTCCTTAGCTGGATGCAAACAACATATGAAGGTACTCGTGTGAATTTTTTCGGAATTTTTCAACGCAATACGGGCTCCGGGAGAAATTCCAGAAACCAGGGCCAGATTTCAAAAATCTGGAAAGAGGATAGCCTTGGATTGCCCCAAATTTATGAAAAATTCTCCCGGAAGGATTTTCTGCTGAAAGTCCTGTGGAAGGGTCCCAGTAGAATCTGGGACAAAACGCGACGGGTTTCAGGTCAAACGGACGAGTATTCAGTCTGGAAAAAAATCAAACAGTTTCCCCACACAGGGGCGAACCTTCCTTTCGGCCCTGGCAATGATGAACAAAACATCTACTGCGAGTCCTGTGGACCCGACTTTAGGCTGAAACCTTGGCCACAACACAGTAGAAACAATAAGGAACGTCTGGTAAAAATTTCAGATAAAAGGAATCCAAGGAATAGGTCCCGGACCGAGAGGAAACAAAATTGGAAAACTTGTTTCTCCAAAAACGAAACGTCCTGGCTTCTCCTCCTCATATCTTTTTCTTGAGTTTTGCTTTTGGACGTGTCCCCTTAGCTGGATGCAAACAACATATGAAGGTACTCGTGTGAATTTCTTCGGAATTTTTCAACGCAATACGGGCTCCGGGAAAAATTCCAGAAACCAGGGCCAGATTTCAAAAATCTGGAAAGAGGATAGCCTTGGATTGCCCCAAATTTATGAAAAATTCTCCCGGAAGGATTTTCTGCTGAAAGTCCTGTGGAAGGGTCCCAGTAGAATCTGGGACAAAACGCGACGGGTTTCAGGTCAAACGGACGAGTATTCAGTCTGGAAAAAAATCAAACAGTTTCCCCACACAGGGGCGCACCTTCCTTTCGGCCCTGGCAATGGTGAACAAAACATCTACTGCGAGTCCTGTGGACCCAACTTTAGGCTGAAACCTTGGCCACAACACAGTAGAAACAATAAGGAACGTCTGGTAAAAATTTCAGATAAAAGGAATCCAAGGAATAGGTCCCGGACCGAGAGGAAACAAAATTGGAAAACTTGTTTCTCCGAAAACGAAACGTCCTGGCTTCTCCTCCTCATATCTTTTTCTTGAGTTTTGCTTTTGGACGTGTCCCCTTAGCTGGATGCAAACAACATATGAAGGTACTCGTGTGAATTTTTTCGGAATTTTTCAACGCAATACGGGCTCCGGGAAAAATTCCAGAAACCAGGGCCAGATTTCAAAAATCTGGAAAGAGGATAGCCTTGGATTGCCCCAAATTTATGAAAAATTCTCCCGGAAGGATTTTCTGCTGAAAGTCCTGTGGAAGGGTCCCAGTAGAATCTGGGACAAAACGCGACGGGTTTCAGGTCAAACGGACGAGTATTCAGTCTGGAAAAAAATCAAACAGTTTCCCCACACAGGGGCGCACCTTCCTTTCGGCCCTGGCAATGGTGAACAAAACATCTACTGCGAGTCCTGTGGACCCAACTTTAGGCTGAAACCTTGGCCACAACACAGTAGAAACAATAAGGAACGTCTGGTAAAAATTTCAGATAAAAGGAATCCAAGGAATAGGTCCCGGACCGAGAGGAAACAAAATTGGAAAACTTGTTTCTCCAAAAACGAAACGTCCTGGCTTCTCCTCCTCATATCTTTTTCTTGAGTTTTGCTTTTGGACGTGTCCCCTTAGCTGGATGCAAACAACATATGAAGGTACTCGTGTGAATTTCTTCGGAATTTTTCAACGCAATACGGGCTCCGGGAAAAATTCCAGAAACCAGGGCCAGATTTCAAAAATCTGGAAAGAGGATAGCCTTGGATTGCCCCAAATTTATGAAAAATTCTCCCGGAAGGATTTTCTGCTGAAAGTCCTGTGGAAGGGTCCCAGTAGAATCTGGGACAAAACGCGACGGGTTTCAGGTCAAACGGACGAGTATTCAGTCTGGAAAAAAATCAAACAGTTTCCCCACACAGGGGCGCACCTTCCTTTCGGCCCTGGCAATGGTGAACAAAACATCTACTGCGAGTCCTGTGGACCCAACTTTAGGCTGAAACCTTGGCCACAACACAGTAGAAACAATAAGGAACGTCTGGTAAAAATTTCAGATAAAAGGAATCCAAGGAATAGGTCCCGGACCGAGAGGAAAGAAAATTGGAAAACTTGTTTCTCCGAAAACGAAACGTCCTGGCTTCTCCTCCTCATATCTTTTTCTTGAGTTTTGCTTTTGGACGTGCCTCCTTAGCTGGATGCAAACAACATATGAAGGTACTCGTGTGAATTTCTTCGGAATTTTTCAACGCAATACGGGCTCCGGGAAAAATTCCAGAAACCAGGGCCAGATTTCAAAAATCTGGAAAGAGGATAGCCTTAGATTGCCCCAAATTTATGAAAAATTCTCCCGGAAGGATTTTCTGCTGAAAGTCCTGTGGAAGGGTCCCAGTAGAATCTGGGACAAAACGCGACGGGTTTCAGGTCAAACGGACGAGTATTCAGTCTGGAAAAAAATCAAACAGTTTCCCCACATAGGGGCGAACCTTCCTTTCGGCCCTGGCAATGATGAACAAAACATCTACTGCGAGTCCTGTGGACCCAACTTTAGGCTGAAACCTTGGCCACAACACAGTAGAAACAATAAGGAACGTCTGGTAAAAATTTCAGATAAAAGGAATCCAAGGAATAGGTCCCGGACCGAGAGCAAACAAAATTGGAAAACTTGTTTCTCCGAAAACGAAACGTCCTGGCTTCTCCTCCTCACATCTTTTTCTTGAGTTTTGCTTTTGGACGTGCCTCCTTAGCTGGATGCAAACAACATATGAAGGTACTCGTGTGAATTTTTTCGGAATTTTTCAACGCAATACGGGCTCCGGGAGAAATTCCAGAAACCAGGGCCAGATTTCAAAAATCTGGAAAGAGGATAGCCTTGGATTGCCCCAAATTTATGAAAAATTCTCCCGGAAGGATTTTCTGCTGAAAGTCCTGTGGAAGGGTCCCAGTAGAATCTGGGACAAAACGCGACGGGTTTCAGGTCAAACGGACGAGTATTCAGTCTGGAAAAAAATCAAACAGTTTCCCCACACAGGGGCGAACCTTCCTTTCGGCCCTGGCAATGATGAACAAAACATCTACTGCGAGTCCTGTGGACCCAACTTTAGGCTGAAACCTTGGCCACAACACAGTAGAAACAATAAGGAACGTCTGGTAAAAATTTCAGATAAAAGGAATCCAAGGAATAGGTCCCGGACCGAGAGGAAACAAAATTGGAAAACTTGTTTCTCCGAAAACGAAACGTCCTGGCTTCTCCTCCTCACATCTTTTTCTTGAGTTTTGCTTTTGGACGTGCCTCCTTAGCTGGATGCAAACAACATATGAAGGTACTCGTGTGAATTTTTTCGGAATTTTTCAACGCAATACGGGCTCCGGGAGAAATTCCAGAAACCAGGGCCAGATTTCAAAAATCTGGAAAGAGGATAGCCTTGGATTGCCCCAAATTTATGAAAAATTCTCCCGGAAGGATTTTCTGCTGAAAGTCCTGTGGAAGGGTCCCAGTAGAATCTGGGACAAAACGCGACGGGTTTCAGGTCAAACGGACGAGTATTCAGTCTGGAAAAAAATCAAACAGTTTCCCCACACAGGGGCGAACCTTCCTTTCGGCCCTGGCAATGATGAACAAAACATCTACTGCGAGTCCTGTGGACCCGACTTTAGGCTGAAACCTTGGCCACAACACAGTAGAAACAATAAGGAACGTCTGGTAAAAATTTCAGATAAAAGGAATCCAAGGAATAGGTCCCGGACCGAGAGGAAACAAAATTGGAAAACTTGTTTCTCCGAAAACGAAACGTCCTGGCTTCTCCTCCTCATATCTTTTTCTTGAGTTTTGCTTTTGGACGTGCCTCCTTAGCTGGATGCAAACAACATATGAAGGTACTCGTGTGAATTTCTTCGGAATTTTTCAACGCAATACGGGCTCCGGGAAAAATTCCAGAAACCAGGGCCAGATTTCAAAAATCTGGAAAGAGGATAGCCTTAGATTGCCCCAAATTTATGAAAAATTCTCCCGGAAGGATTTTCTGCTGAAAGTCCTGTGGAAGGGTCCCAGTAGAATCTGGGACAAAACGCGACGGGTTTCAGGTCAAACGGACGAGTATTCAGTCTGGAAAAAAATCAAACAGTTTCCCCACATAGGGGCGAACCTTCCTTTCGGCCCTGGCAATGATGAACAAAACATCTACTGCGAGTCCTGTGGACCCAACTTTAGGCTGAAACCTTGGCCACAACACAGTAGAAACAATAAGGAACGTCTGGTAAAAATTTCAGATAAAAGGAATCCAAGGAATAGGTCCCGGACCGAGAGCAAACAAAATTGGAAAACTTGTTTCTCCGAAAACGAAACGTCCTGGCTTCTCCTCCTCACATCTTTTTCTTGAGTTTTGCTTTTGGACGTGCCTCCTTAGCTGGATGCAAACAACATATGAAGGTACTCGTGTGAATTTTTTCGGAATTTTTCAACGCAATACGGGCTCCGGGAGAAATTCCAGAAACCAGGGCCAGATTTCAAAAATCTGGAAAGAGGATAGCCTTGGATTGCCCCAAATTTATGAAAAATTCTCCCGGAAGGATTTTCTGCTGAAAGTCCTGTGGAAGGGTCCCAGTAGAATCTGGGACAAAACGCGACGGGTTTCAGGTCAAACGGACGAGTATTCAGTCTGGAAAAAAATCAAACAGTTTCCCCACACAGGGGCGAACCTTCCTTTCGGCCCTGGCAATGATGAACAAAACATCTACTGCGAGTCCTGTGGACCCAACTTTAGGCTGAAACCTTGGCCACAACACAGTAGAAACAATAAGGAACGTCTGGTAAAAATTTCAGATAAAAGGAATCCAAGGAATAGGTCCCGGACCGAGAGGAAACAAAATTGGAAAACTTGTTTCTCCGAAAACGAAACGTCCTGGCTTCTCCTCCTCACATCTTTTTCTTGAGTTTTGCTTTTGGACGTGCCTCCTTAGCTGGATGCAAACAACATATGAAGGTACTCGTGTGAATTTTTTCGGAATTTTTCAACGCAATACGGGCTCCGGGAGAAATTCCAGAAACCAGGGCCAGATTTCAAAAATCTGGAAAGAGGATAGCCTTGGATTGCCCCAAATTTATGAAAAATTCTCCCGGAAGGATTTTCTGCTGAAAGTCCTGTGGAAGGGTCCCAGTAGAATCTGGGACAAAACGCGACGGGTTTCAGGTCAAACGGACGAGTATTCAGTCTGGAAAAAAATCAAACAGTTTCCCCACACAGGGGCGAAACTTCCTTTCGGCCCTAGCAATGATGAACAAAACATCTACTGCGAGTCCTGTGGACCCAACTTTAGGCTGAAACCTTGGCCACAACACAGTAGAAACAATAAGGAACGTCTGGTAAAAATTTCAGATAAAAGGAATCCAAGGAATAGGTCCCGGACCGAGAGGAAACAAAATTGGAAAACTTGTTTCTCCGAAAACGAAACGTCCTGGCTTCTCCTCCTCACATCTTTTTCTTGAGTTTTGCTTTTGGACGTGCCTCCTTAGCTGGATGCAAACAACATATGAAGGTACTCGTGTGAATTTTTTCGGAATTTTTCAACGCAATACGGGCTCCGGGAAAAATTCCAGAAACCAGGGCCAGATTTCAAAAATCTGGAAAGAGGATAGCCTTGGATTGCCCCAAATTTATGAAAAATTCTCCCGGAAGGATTTTCTGCTGAAAGTCCTGTGGAAGGGTCCCAGTAGAATCTGGGAAAGAACGCGACGGGTTTCAGGTCAAACGGACGAGTATTCAGTCTGGAAAAAAATCAAACAGTTTCCCCACACAGGGGCGAACCTTCCTTTCGGCCCTGGCAATGATGAACAAAAAATCTACTGCGAGTCCTGTGGACCCAACTTTAGGCTGAAACCTTGGCCACAACACAGTAGAAACAATAAGGAACGTCTGGTAAAAATTTCAGATAAAAGGAATCCAAGGAATATGTCCCGGACCGAGAGGAAACAAAATTGGAAAACTTGTTTCTCCGAAAACGAAACGTCCTGGCTTCTCCTCCTCACATCTTTTTCTTGAGTTTTGCTTTTGGACGTGCCTCCTTAGCTGGACGCAAACAACATATGAAGGTACTCGTGTGAATTTTTTCGGAAGTTTTCAACGCAATTCGGGCTCCGGGAAAAATTCCAGAAACCAGGGCCAGATTTCAAAAATCTGGAAAGAGGATAGCCTTGGATTGCCCCAAATTTATGAAAAATTCTCCCGGAAGGATTTTCTGCTGAAAGTCCTGTGGAAGGGTCCCAGTAGAATCTGGGACAAAACGCGACGGGTTTCAGGTCAAACGGACGAGTATTCAGTCTGGAAAAAAATCAAACAGTTTCCCCACACAGGGGCGAACCTTCCTTTCGGCCCTGGCAATGATGAATAAAACATCTACTGCGAGTCCTGTGGACCCAACTTTAGGCTGAAACCTTGGCCACAACACAGTAGAAACAATAAGGAACGTCTGGTAAAAATTTCAGATAAAAGGAATCCAAGGAATAGGTCCCGGACCGAGAGGAAACAAAATTGGAAAACTTGTTTCTCCGAAAACGAAACGTCCTGGCTTCTCCTCCTCACATCTTTTTCTTGAGTTTTGCTTTTGGACGTGCCTCCTTAGCTGGATGCAAACAACATATGAAGGTACTCGTGTGAATTTTTTCGGAATTTTTCAACGCAATACGGGCTCCGGGAGAAATTCCAGAAACCAGGGCCAGATTTCAAAAATCTGGAAAGAGGATAGCCTTGGATTGCCCCAAATTTATGAAAAATTCTCCCGGAAGGATTTTCTGCTGAAAGTCCTGTGGAAGGGTCCCAGTAGAATCTGGGAAAGAACGCGACGGGTTTCAGGTCAAACGGACGAGTATTCAGTCTGGAAAAAAATCAAACAGTTTCCCCACACAGGGGCGAACCTTCCTTTCGGCCCTGGCAATGATGAACAAAACATCTACTGCGAGTCCTGTGGACCCGACTTTAGGCTGAAACCTTGGCCACAACACAGTAGAAACAATAAGGAACGTCTGGTAAAAATTTCAGATAAAAGGAATCCAAGGAATATGTCCCGGACCGAGAGGAAACAAAATTGGAAAACTTGTTTCTCCGAAAACGAAACGTCCTGGCTTCTCCTCCTCACATCTTTTTCTTGAGTTTTGCTTTTGGACGTGCCTCCTTAGCTGGATGCAAACAACATATGAAGGTACTCGTGTGAATTTTTTCGGAATTTTTCAACGCAATACGGGCTCCGGGAGAAATTCCAGAAACCAGGGCCAGATTTCAAAAATCTGGAAAGAGGATAGCCTTTGATTGCCCCAAATTTATGAAAAATTCTCCCGGAAGGATTTTCTGCTGAAAGTCCTGTGGAAGGGTCCCAGTAGAATCTGGGACAAAACGCGACGGGTTTCAGGTCAAACGGACGAGTATTCAGTCTGGAAAAAAATCAAACAGTTTCCCCACACAGGGGCGAACCTTCCTTTCGGCCCTGGCAATGATGAATAAAACATCTACTGCGAGTCCTGTGGACCCAACTTTAGGCTGAAACCTTGGCCACAACACAGTAGAAACAATAAGGAACGTCTGGTAAAAATTTCAGATAAAAGGAATCCAAGGAATAGGTCCCGGACCGAGAGGAAACAAAATTGGAAAACTTGTTTCTCCGAAAACGAAACGTCCTGGCTTCTCCTCCTCACATCTTTTTCTTGAGTTTTGCTTTTGGACGTGTCCCCTTAGCTGGATGCAAACAACATATGAAGGTACTCGTGTGAATTTCTTCGGAATTTTTCAACGCAATACGGGCTCCGGGAGAAATTCCAGAAACCAGGGCCAGATTTCAAAAATCTGGAAAGAGGATAGCCTTGGATTGCCCCAAATTTATGAAAAATTCTCCCGGAAGGATTTTCTGCTGAAAGTCCTGTGGAAGGGTCCCAGTAGAATCTGGGACAAAACGCGACGGGTTTCAGGTCAAACGGACGAGTATTCAGTCTGGAAAAAAATCAAACAGTTTCCCCACACAGGGGCGAACCTTCCTTTCGGCCCTGGCAATGATGAACAAAACATCTACTGCGAGTCCTGTGGACCCGACTTTAGGCTGAAACCTTGGCCACAACACAGTAGAAACAATAAGGAACGTCTGGTAAAAATTTCAGATAAAAGGAATCCAAGGAATAGGTCCCGGACCGAGAGGAAACAAAATTGGAAAACTTGTTTCTCCGAAAACGAAACGTCCTGGCTTCTCCTCCTCACATCTTTTTCTTGAGTTTTGCTTTTGGACGTGCCTCCTTAGCTGGATGCAAACAACATATGAAGGTACTCGTGTGAATTTTTTCGGAATTTTTCAACGCAATACGGGCTCCGGGAGAAATTCCAGAAACCAGGGCCAGATTTCAAAAATCTGGAAAGAGGATAGCCTTGGATTGCCCCAAATTTATGAAAAATTCTCCCGGAAGGATTTTCTGCTGAAAGTCCTGTGGAAGGGTCCCAGTAGAATCTGGGACAAAACGCGACGGGTTTCAGGTCAAACGGACGAGTATTCAGTCTGGAAAAAAATCAAACAGTTTCCCCACACAGGGGCGAACCTTCCTTTCGGCCCTGGCAATGATGAACAAAACATCTACTGCGAGTCCTGTGGACCCGACTTTAGGCTGAAACCTTGGCCACAACACAGTAGAAACAATAAGGAACGTCTGGTAAAAATTTCAGATAAAAGGAATCCAAGGAATAGGTCCCGGACCGAGAGGAAACAAAATTGGAAAACTTGTTTCTCCGAAAACGAAACGTCCTGGCTTCTCCTCCTCACATCTTTTTCTTGAGTTTTGCTTTTGGACGTGCCTCCTTAGCTGGATGCAAACAACATATGAAGGTACTCGTGTGAATTTTTTCGGAATTTTTCAACGCAATACGGGCTCCGGGAGAAATTCCAGAAACCAGGGCCAGATTTCAAAAATCTGGAAAGAGGATAGCCTTGGATTGCCCCAAATTTATGAAAAATTCTCCCGGAAGGATTTTCTGCTGAAAGTCCTGTGGAAGGGTCCCAGTAGAATCTGGGACAAAACGCGACGGGTTTCAGGTCAAACGGACGAGTATTCAGTCTGGAAAAAAATCAAACAGTTTCCCCACACAGGGGCGAACCTTCCTTTCGGCCCTGGCAATGATGAACAAAACATCTACTGCGAGTCCTGTGGACCCGACTTTAGGCTGAAACCTTGGCCACAACACAGTAGAAACAATAAGGAACGTCTGGTAAAAATTTCAGATAAAAGGAATCCAAGGAATAGGTCCCGGACCGAGAGGAAACAAAATTGGAAAACTTGTTTCTCCGAAAACGAAACGTCCTGGCTTCTCCTCCTCACATCTTTTTCTTGAGTTTTGCTTTTGGACGTGCCTCCTTAGCTGGATGCAAACAACATATGAAGGTACTCGTGTGAATTTTTTCGGAATTTTTCAACGCAATACGGGCTCCGGGAGAAATTCCAGAAACCAGGGCCAGATTTCAAAAATCTGGAAAGAGGATAGCCTTGGATTGCCCCAAATTTATGAAAAATTCTCCCGGAAGGATTTTCTGCTGAAAGTCCTGTGGAAGGGTCCCAGTAGAATCTGGGACAAAACGCGACGGGTTTCAGGTCAAACGGACGAGTATTCAGTCTGGAAAAAAATCAAACAGTTTCCCCACACAGGGGCGAACCTTCCTTTCGGCCCTGGCAATGATGAACAAAACATCTACTGCGAGTCCTGTGGACCCGACTTTAGGCTGAAACCTTGGCCACAACACAGTAGAAACAATAAGGAACGTCTGGTAAAAATTTCAGATAAAAGGAATCCAAGGAATAGGTCCCGGACCGAGAGGAAACAAAATTGGAAAACTTGTTTCTCCGAAAACGAAACGTCCTGGCTTCTCCTCCTCACATCTTTTTCTTGAGTTTTGCTTTTGGACGTGCCTCCTTAGCTGGATGCAAACAACATATGAAGGTACTCGTGTGAATTTTTTCGGAATTTTTCAACGCAATACGGGCTCCGGGAGAAATTCCAGAAACCAGGGCCAGATTTCAAAAATCTGGAAAGAGGATAGCCTTGGATTGCCCCAAATTTATGAAAAATTCTCCCGGAAGGATTTTCTGCTGAAAGTCCTGTGGAAGGGTCCCAGTAGAATCTGGGACAAAACGCGACGGGTTTCAGGTCAAACGGACGAGTATTCAGTCTGGAAAAAAATCAAACAGTTTCCCCACACAGGGGCGAACCTTCCTTTCGGCCCTGGCAATGATGAACAAAACATCTACTGCGAGTCCTGTGGACCCGACTTTAGGCTGAAACCTTGGCCACAACACAGTAGAAACAATAAGGAACGTCTGGTAAAAATTTCAGATAAAAGGAATCCAAGGAATAGGTCCCGGACCGAGAGGAAACAAAATTGGAAAACTTGTTTCTCCGAAAACGAAACGTCCTGGCTTCTCCTCCTCACATCTTTTTCTTGAGTTTTGCTTTTGGACGTGCCTCCTTAGCTGGATGCAAACAACATATGAAGGTACTCGTGTGAATTTTTTCGGAATTTTTCAACGCAATACGGGCTCCGGGAGAAATTCCAGAAACCAGGGCCAGATTTCAAAAATCTGGAAAGAGGATAGCCTTGGATTGCCCCAAATTTATGAAAAATTCTCCCGGAAGGATTTTCTGCTGAAAGTCCTGTGGAAGGGTCCCAGTAGAATCTGGGACAAAACGCGACGGGTTTCAGGTCAAACGGACGAGTATTCAGTCTGGAAAAAAATCAAACAGTTTCCCCACACAGGGGCGAACCTTCCTTTCGGCCCTGGCAATGATGAACAAAACATCTACTGCGAGTCCTGTGGACCCGACTTTAGGCTGAAACCTTGGCCACAACACAGTAGAAACAATAAGGAACGTCTGGTAAAAATTTCAGATAAAAGGAATCCAAGGAATAGGTCCCGGACCGAGAGGAAACAAAATTGGAAAACTTGTTTCTCCGAAAACGAAACGTCCTGGCTTCTCCTCCTCACATCTTTTTCTTGAGTTTTGCTTTTGGACGTGCCTCCTTAGCTGGATGCAAACAACATATGAAGGTACTCGTGTGAATTTTTTCGGAATTTTTCAACGCAATACGGGCTCCGGGAGAAATTCCAGAAACCAGGGCCAGATTTCAAAAATCTGGAAAGAGGATAGCCTTGGATTGCCCCAAATTTATGAAAAATTCTCCCGGAAGGATTTTCTGCTGAAAGTCCTGTGGAAGGGTCCCAGTAGAATCTGGGACAAAACGCGACGGGTTTCAGGTCAAACGGACGAGTATTCAGTCTGGAAAAAAAATCAAACAGTTTCCCCACACAGGGGCGAACCTTCCTTTCGGCCCTGGCAATGATGAACAAAACATCTACTGCGAGTCCTGTGGACCCGACTTTAGGCTGAAACCTTGGCCACAACACAGTAGAAACAATAAGGAACGTCTGGTAAAAATTTCAGATAAAAGGAATCCAAGGAATAGGTCCCGGACCGAGAGGAAACAAAATTGGAAAACTTGTTTCTCCGAAAACGAAACGTCCTGGCTTCTCCTCCTCACATCTTTTTCTTGAGTTTTGCTTTTGGACGTGCCTCCTTAGCTGGATGCAAACAACATATGAAGGTACTCGTGTGAATTTTTTCGGAATTTTTCAACGCAATACGGGCTCCGGGAGAAATTCCAGAAACCAGGGCCAGATTTCAAAAATCTGGAAAGAGGATAGCCTTGGATTGCCCCAAATTTATGAAAAATTCTCCCGGAAGGATTTTCTGCTGAAAGTCCTGTGGAAGGGTCCCAGTAGAATCTGGGACAAAACGCGACGGGTTTCAGGTCAAACGGACGAGTATTCAGTCTGGAAAAAAATCAAACAGTTTCCCCACACAGGGGCGAACCTTCCTTTCGGCCCTGGCAATGATGAACAAAACATCTACTGCGAGTCCTGTGGACCCGACTTTAGGCTGAAACCTTGGCCACAACACAGTAGAAACAATAAGGAACGTCTGGTAAAAATTTCAGATAAAAGGAATCCAAGGAATAGGTCCCGGACCGAGAGGAAACAAAATTGGAAAACTTGTTTCTCCGAAAACGAAACGTCCTGGCTTCTCCTCCTCACATCTTTTTCTTGAGTTTTGCTTTTGGACGTGCCTCCTTAGCTGGATGCAAACAACATATGAAGGTACTCGTGTGAATTTTTTCGGAATTTTTCAACGCAATACGGGCTCCGGGAGAAATTCCAGAAACCAGGGCCAGATTTCAAAAATCTGGAAAGAGGATAGCCTTGGATTGCCCCAAATTTATGAAAAATTCTCCCGGAAGGATTTTCTGCTGAAAGTCCTGTGGAAGGGTCCCAGTAGAATCTGGGACAAAACGCGACGGGTTTCAGGTCAAACGGACGAGTATTCAGTCTGGAAAAAAATCAAACAGTTTCCCCACACAGGGGCGAACCTTCCTTTCGGCCCTGGCAATGATGAACAAAACATCTACTGCGAGTCCTGTGGACCCGACTTTAGGCTGAAACCTTGGCCACAACACAGTAGAAACAATAAGGAACGTCTGGTAAAAATTTCAGATAAAAGGAATCCAAGGAATAGGTCCCGGACCGAGAGGAAACAAAATTGGAAAACTTGTTTCTCCGAAAACGAAACGTCCTGGCTTCTCCTCCTCACATCTTTTTCTTGAGTTTTGCTTTTGGACGTGCCTCCTTAGCTGGATGCAAACAACATATGAAGGTACTCGTGTGAATTTTTTCGGAATTTTTCAACGCAATACGGGCTCCGGGAGAAATTCCAGAAACCAGGGCCAGATTTCAAAAATCTGGAAAGAGGATAGCCTTGGATTGCCCCAAATTTATGAAAAATTCTCCCGGAAGGATTTTCTGCTGAAAGTCCTGTGGAAGGGTCCCAGTAGAATCTGGGACAAAACGCGACGGGTTTCAGGTCAAACGGACGAGTATTCAGTCTGGAAAAAAATCAAACAGTTTCCCCACACAGGGGCGAACCTTCCTTTCGGCCCTGGCAATGATGAACAAAACATCTACTGCGAGTCCTGTGGACCCGACTTTAGGCTGAAACCTTGGCCACAACACAGTAGAAACAATAAGGAACGTCTGGTAAAAATTTCAGATAAAAGGAATCCAAGGAATAGGTCCCGGACCGAGAGGAAACAAAATTGGAAAACTTGTTTCTCCGAAAACGAAACGTCCTGGCTTCTCCTCCTCACATCTTTTTCTTGAGTTTTGCTTTTGGACGTGCCTCCTTAGCTGGATGCAAACAACATATGAAGGTACTCGTGTGAATTTTTTCGGAATTTTTCAACGCAATACGGGCTCCGGGAGAAATTCCAGAAACCAGGGCCAGATTTCAAAAATCTGGAAAGAGGATAGCCTTGGATTGCCCCAAATTTATGAAAAATTCTCCCGGAAGGATTTTCTGCTGAAAGTCCTGTGGAAGGGTCCCAGTAGAATCTGGGACAAAACGCGACGGGTTTCAGGTCAAACGGACGAGTATTCAGTCTGGAAAAAAATCAAACAGTTTCCCCACACAGGGGCGAACCTTCCTTTCGGCCCTGGCAATGATGAACAAAACATCTACTGCGAGTCCTGTGGACCCGACTTTAGGCTGAAACCTTGGCCACAACACAGTAGAAACAATAAGGAACGTCTGGTAAAAATTTCAGATAAAAGGAATCCAAGGAATAGGTCCCGGACCGAGAGGAAACAAAATTGGAAAACTTGTTTCTCCGAAAACGAAACGTCCTGGCTTCTCCTCCTCACATCTTTTTCTTGAGTTTTGCTTTTGGACGTGCCTCCTTAGCTGGATGCAAACAACATATGAAGGTACTCGTGTGAATTTTTTCGGAATTTTTCAACGCAATACGGGCTCCGGGAGAAATTCCAGAAACCAGGGCCAGATTTCAAAAATCTGGAAAGAGGATAGCCTTGGATTGCCCCAAATTTATGAAAAATTCTCCCGGAAGGATTTTCTGCTGAAAGTCCTGTGGAAGGGTCCCAGTAGAATCTGGGACAAAACGCGACGGGTTTCAGGTCAAACGGACGAGTATTCAGTCTGGAAAAAAATCAAACAGTTTCCCCACACAGGGGCGAACCTTCCTTTCGGCCCTGGCAATGATGAACAAAACATCTACTGCGAGTCCTGTGGACCCGACTTTAGGCTGAAACCTTGGCCACAACACAGTAGAAACAATAAGGAACGTCTGGTAAAAATTTCAGATAAAAGGAATCCAAGGAATAGGTCCCGGACCGAGAGGAAACAAAATTGGAAAACTTGTTTCTCCGAAAACGAAACGTCCTGGCTTCTCCTCCTCACATCTTTTTCTTGAGTTTTGCTTTTGGACGTGCCTCCTTAGCTGGATGCAAACAACATATGAAGGTACTCGTGTGAATTTTTTCGGAATTTTTCAACGCAATACGGGCTCCGGGAGAAATTCCAGAAACCAGGGCCAGATTTCAAAAATCTGGAAAGAGGATAGCCTTGGATTGCCCCAAATTTATGAAAAATTCTCCCGGAAGGATTTTCTGCTGAAAGTCCTGTGGAAGGGTCCCAGTAGAATCTGGGACAAAACGCGACGGGTTTCAGGTCAAACGGACGAGTATTCAGTCTGGAAAAAAATCAAACAGTTTCCCCACACAGGGGCGAACCTTCCTTTCGGCCCTGGCAATGATGAACAAAACATCTACTGCGAGTCCTGTGGACCCGACTTTAGGCTGAAACCTTGGCCACAACACAGTAGAAACAATAAGGAACGTCTGGTAAAAATTTCAGATAAAAGGAATCCAAGGAATAGGTCCCGGACCGAGAGGAAACAAAATTGGAAAACTTGTTTCTCCGAAAACGAAACGTCCTGGCTTCTCCTCCTCACATCTTTTTCTTGAGTTTTGCTTTTGGACGTGCCTCCTTAGCTGGATGCAAACAACATATGAAGGTACTCGTGTGAATTTTTTCGGAATTTTTCAACGCAATACGGGCTCCGGGAGAAATTCCAGAAACCAGGGCCAGATTTCAAAAATCTGGAAAGAGGATAGCCTTGGATTGCCCCAAATTTATGAAAAATTCTCCCGGAAGGATTTTCTGCTGAAAGTCCTGTGGAAGGGTCCCAGTAGAATCTGGGACAAAACGCGACGGGTTTCAGGTCAAACGGACGAGTATTCAGTCTGGAAAAAAATCAAACAGTTTCCCCACACAGGGGCGAACCTTCCTTTCGGCCCTGGCAATGATGAACAAAACATCTACTGCGAGTCCTGTGGACCCGACTTTAGGCTGAAACCTTGGCCACAACACAGTAGAAACAATAAGGAACGTCTGGTAAAAATTTCAGATAAAAGGAATCCAAGGAATAGGTCCCGGACCGAGAGGAAACAAAATTGGAAAACTTGTTTCTCCGAAAACGAAACGTCCTGGCTTCTCCTCCTCACATCTTTTTCTTGAGTTTTGCTTTTGGACGTGCCTCCTTAGCTGGATGCAAACAACATATGAAGGTACTCGTGTGAATTTTTTCGGAATTTTTCAACGCAATACGGGCTCCGGGAGAAATTCCAGAAACCAGGGCCAGATTTCAAAAATCTGGAAAGAGGATAGCCTTGGATTGCCCCAAATTTATGAAAAATTCTCCCGGAAGGATTTTCTGCTGAAAGTCCTGTGGAAGGGTCCCAGTAGAATCTGGGACAAAACGCGATGGGTTTCAGGTCAAACGGACGAGTATTCAGTCTGGAAAAAAATCAAACAGTTTCCCCACACAGGGGCGAACCTTCCTTTCGGCCCTGGCAATGATGAACAAAACATCTACTGCGAGTCCTGTGGACCCGACTTTAGGCTGAAACCTTGGCCACAACACAGTAGAAACAATAAGGAACGTCTGGTAAAAATTTCAGATAAAAGGAATCCAAGGAATAGGTCCCGGACCGAGAGGAAACAAAATTGGAAAACTTGTTTCTCCGAAAACGAAACGTCCTGGCTTCTCCTCCTCACATCTTTTTCTTGAGTTTTGCTTTTGGACGTGCCTCCTTAGCTGGATGCAAACAACATATGAAGGTACTCGTGTGAATTTTTTCGGAATTTTTCAACGCAATACGGGCTCCGGGAGAAATTCCAGAAACCAGGGCCAGATTTCAAAAATCTGGAAAGAGGATAGCCTTGGATTGCCCCAAATTTATGAAAAATTCTCCCGGAAGGATTTTCTGCTGAAAGTCCTGTGGAAGGGTCCCAGTAGAATCTGGGACAAAACGCGACGGGTTTCAGGTCAAACGGACGAGTATTCAGTCTGGAAAAAAATCAAACAGTTTCCCCACACAGGGGCGAACCTTCCTTTCGGCCCTGGCAATGATGAACAAAACATCTACTGCGAGTCCTGTGGACCCGACTTTAGGCTGAAACCTTGGCCACAACACAGTAGAAACAATAAGGAACGTCTGGTAAAAATTTCAGATAAAAGGAATCCAAGGAATAGGTCCCGGACCGAGAGGAAACAAAATTGGAAAACTTGTTTCTCCGAAAACGAAACGTCCTGGCTTCTCCTCCTCACATCTTTTTCTTGAGTTTTGCTTTTGGACGTGCCTCCTTAGCTGGATGCAAACAACATATGAAGGTACTCGTGTGAATTTTTTCGGAATTTTTCAACGCAATACGGGCTCCGGGAGAAATTCCAGAAACCAGGGCCAGATTTCAAAAATCTGGAAAGAGGATAGCCTTGGATTGCCCCAAATTTATTAAAAATTCTCCCGGAAGGATTTGCTGCTGAAAGTCCTGTGGAAGGGTCCCAGTAGAATCTGGGACAAAACGCGACGGGTTTCAGGTCAAACGGACGAGTATTCAGTCTGGAAAAAAATCAAACAGTTTCCCCACACAGGGGCGAACCTTCCTTTCGGCCCTGGCAATGATGAACAAAACATCTACTGCGAGTCCTGTGGACCCAACTTTAGGCTGAAACCTTGGCCACAACACAGTAGAAACAATAAGGGACGTCTGGTAAAAATTTCAGATAAAAGGGATCCAAGGAATAGGTCCCGGACCGAGAGGAAACAAAATTGGAAAACTTGTTTCTCCGAAAACGAAACGTCCTGGCTTCTCCTCCTCACATCTTTTTCTTGAGTTTTGCTTTTGGACGTGCCTCCTTAGCTGGATGCAAACAACATATGAAGGTACTCGTGTGAATTTTTTCGGAATTTTTCAACGCAATACGGGCTCCGGGAGAAATTCCAGAAACCAGGGCCAGATTTCAAAAATCTGGAAAGAGGATAGCCTTGGATTGCCCCAAATTTATGAAAAATTCTCCCGGAAGGATTTTCTGCTGAAAGTCCTGTGGAAGGGTCCCAGTAGAATCTGGGACAAAACGCGACGGGTTTCAGGTCAAACGGACGAGTATTCAGTCTGGAAAAAAATCAAACAGTTTCCCCACACAGGGGCGAACCTTCCTTTCGGCCCTGGCAATGATGAACAAAACATCTACTGCGAGTCCTGTGGACCCGACTTTAGGCTGAAACCTTGGCCACAACACAGTAGAAACAATAAGGAACGTCTGGTAAAAATTTCAGATAAAAGGAATCCAAGGAATAGGTCCCGGACCGAGAGGAAACAAAATTGGAAAACTTGTTTCTCCGAAAACGAAACGTCCTGGCTTCTCCTCCTCACATCTTTTTCTTGAGTTTTGCTTTTGGACGTGCCTCCTTAGCTGGATGCAAACAACATATGAAGGTACTCGTGTGAATTTTTTCGGAATTTTTCAACGCAATACGGGCTCCGGGAGAAATTCCAGAAACCAGGGCCAGATTTCAAAAATCTGGAAAGAGGATAGCCTTGGATTGCCCCAAATTTATGAAAAATTCTCCCGGAAGGATTTTCTGCTGAAAGTCCTGTGGAAGGGTCCCAGTAGAATCTGGGACAAAACGCGACGGGTTTCAGGTCAAACGGACGAGTATTCAGTCTGGAAAAAAATCAAACAGTTTCCCCACACAGGGGCGAACCTTCCTTTCGGCCCTGGCAATGATGAACAAAACATCTACTGCGAGTCCTGTGGACCCGACTTTAGGCTGAAACCTTGGCCACAACACAGTAGAAACAATAAGGAACGTCTGGTAAAAATTTCAGATAAAAGGAATCCAAGGAATAGGTCCCGGACCGAGAGGAAACAAAATTGGAAAACTTGTTTCTCCGAAAACGAAACGTCCTGGCTTCTCCTCCTCACATCTTTTTCTTGAGTTTTGCTTTTGGACGTGCCTCCTTAGCTGGATGCAAACAACATATGAAGGTACTCGTGTGAATTTTTTCGGAATTTTTCAACGCAATACGGGCTCCGGGAGAAATTCCAGAAACCAGGGCCAGATTTCAAAAATCTGGAAAGAGGATAGCCTTGGATTGCCCCAAATTTATGAAAAATTCTCCCGGAAGGATTTTCTGCTGAAAGTCCTGTGGAAGGGTCCCAGTAGAATCTGGGACAAAACGCGACGGGTTTCAGGTCAAACGGACGAGTATTCAGTCTGGAAAAAAATCAAACAGTTTCCCCACACAGGGGCGAACCTTCCTTTCGGCCCTGGCAATGATGAACAAAACATCTACTGCGAGTCCTGTGGACCCGACTTTAGGCTGAAACCTTGGCCACAACACAGTAGAAACAATAAGGAACGTCTGGTAAAAATTTCAGATAAAAGGAATCCAAGGAATAGGTCCCGGACCGAGAGGAAACAAAATTGGAAAACTTGTTTCTCCGAAAACGAAACGTCCTGGCTTCTCCTCCTCACATCTTTTTCTTGAGTTTTGCTTTTGGACGTGCCTCCTTAGCTGGATGCAAACAACATATGAAGGTACTCGTGTGAATTTTTTCGGAATTTTTCAACGCAATACGGGCTCCGGGAGAAATTCCAGAAACCAGGGCCAGATTTCAAAAATCTGGAAAGAGGATAGCCTTGGATTGCCCCAAATTTATGAAAAATTCTCCCGGAAGGATTTTCTGCTGAAAGTCCTGTGGAAGGGTCCCAGTAGAATCTGGGACAAAACGCGACGGGTTTCAGGTCAAACGGACGAGTATTCAGTCTGGAAAAAAATCAAACAGTTTCCCCACACAGGGGCGAACCTTCCTTTCGGCCCTGGCAATGATGAACAAAACATCTACTGCGAGTCCTGTGGACCCGACTTTAGGCTGAAACCTTGGCCACAACACAGTAGAAACAATAAGGAACGTCTGGTAAAAATTTCAGATAAAAGGAATCCAAGGAATAGGTCCCGGACCGAGAGGAAACAAAATTGGAAAACTTGTTTCTCCGAAAACGAAACGTCCTGGCTTCTCCTCCTCACATCTTTTTCTTGAGTTTTGCTTTTGGACGTGCCTCCTTAGCTGGATGCAAACAACATATGAAGGTACTCGTGTGAATTTTTTCGGAATTTTTCAACGCAATACGGGCTCCGGGAGAAATTCCAGAAACCAGGGCCAGATTTCAAAAATCTGGAAAGAGGATAGCCTTGGATTGCCCCAAATTTATGAAAAATTCTCCCGGAAGGATTTTCTGCTGAAAGTCCTGTGGAAGGGTCCCAGTAGAATCTGGGACAAAACGCGACGGGTTTCAGGTCAAACGGACGAGTATTCAGTCTGGAAAAAAATCAAACAGTTTCCCCACACAGGGGCGAACCTTCCTTTCGGCCCTGGCAATGATGAACAAAACATCTACTGCGAGTCCTGTGGACCCGACTTTAGGCTGAAACCTTGGCCACAACACAGTAGAAACAATAAGGAACGTCTGGTAAAAATTTCAGATAAAAGGAATCCAAGGAATAGGTCCCGGACCGAGAGGAAACAAAATTGGAAAACTTGTTTCTCCGAAAACGAAACGTCCTGGCTTCTCCTCCTCACATCTTTTTCTTGAGTTTTGCTTTTGGACGTGCCTCCTTAGCTGGATGCAAACAACATATGAAGGTACTCGTGTGAATTTTTTCGGAATTTTTCAACGCAATACGGGCTCCGGGAGAAATTCCAGAAACCAGGGCCAGATTTCAAAAATCTGGAAAGAGGATAGCCTTGGATTGCCCCAAATTTATGAAAAATTCTCCCGGAAGGATTTTCTGCTGAAAGTCCTGTGGAAGGGTCCCAGTAGAATCTGGGACAAAACGCGATGGGTTTCAGGTCAAACGGACGAGTATTCAGTCTGGAAAAAAATCAAACAGTTTCCCCACACAGGGGCGAACCTTCCTTTCGGCCCTGGCAATGATGAACAAAACATCTACTGCGAGTCCTGTGGACCCGACTTTAGGCTGAAACCTTGGCCACAACACAGTAGAAACAATAAGGAACGTCTGGTAAAAATTTCAGATAAAAGGAATCCAAGGAATAGGTCCCGGACCGAGAGGAAACAAAATTGGAAAACTTGTTTCTCCGAAAACGAAACGTCCTGGCTTCTCCTCCTCACATCTTTTTCTTGAGTTTTGCTTTTGGACGTGCCTCCTTAGCTGGATGCAAACAACATATGAAGGTACTCGTGTGAATTTTTTCGGAATTTTTCAACGCAATACGGGCTCCGGGAGAAATTCCAGAAACCAGGGCCAGATTTCAAAAATCTGGAAAGAGGATAGCCTTGGATTGCCCCAAATTTATGAAAAATTCTCCCGGAAGGATTTTCTGCTGAAAGTCCTGTGGAAGGGTCCCAGTAGAATCTGGGACAAAACGCGACGGGTTTCAGGTCAAACGGACGAGTATTCAGTCTGGAAAAAAATCAAACAGTTTCCCCACACAGGGGCGAACCTTCCTTTCGGCCCTGGCAATGATGAACAAAACATCTACTGCGAGTCCTGTGGACCCGACTTTAGGCTGAAACCTTGGCCACAACACAGTAGAAACAATAAGGAACGTCTGGTAAAAATTTCAGATAAAAGGAATCCAAGGAATAGGTCCCGGACCGAGAGGAAACAAAATTGGAAAACTTGTTTCTCCGAAAACGAAACGTCCTGGCTTCTCCTCCTCACATCTTTTTCTTGAGTTTTGCTTTTGGACGTGCCTCCTTAGCTGGATGCAAACAACATATGAAGGTACTCGTGTGAATTTTTTCGGAATTTTTCAACGCAATACGGGCTCCGGGAGAAATTCCAGAAACCAGGGCCAGATTTCAAAAATCTGGAAAGAGGATAGCCTTGGATTGCCCCAAATTTATTAAAAATTCTCCCGGAAGGATTTGCTGCTGAAAGTCCTGTGGAAGGGTCCCAGTAGAATCTGGGACAAAACGCGACGGGTTTCAGGTCAAACGGACGAGTATTCAGTCTGGAAAAAAATCAAACAGTTTCCCCACACAGGGGCGAACCTTCCTTTCGGCCCTGGCAATGATGAACAAAACATCTACTGCGAGTCCTGTGGACCCAACTTTAGGCTGAAACCTTGGCCACAACACAGTAGAAACAATAAGGGACGTCTGGTAAAAATTTCAGATAAAAGGGATCCAAGGAATAGGTCCCGGACCGAGAGGAAACAAAATTGGAAAACTTGTTTCTCCGAAAACGAAACGTCCTGGCTTCTCCTCCTCACATCTTTTTCTTGAGTTTTGCTTTTGGACGTGCCTCCTTAGCTGGATGCAAACAACATATGAAGGTACTCGTGTGAATTTTTTCGGAATTTTTCAACGCAATACGGGCTCCGGGAGAAATTCCAGAAACCAGGGCCAGATTTCAAAAATCTGGAAAGAGGATAGCCTTGGATTGCCCCAAATTTATGAAAAATTCTCCCGGAAGGATTTTCTGCTGAAAGTCCTGTGGAAGGGTCCCAGTAGAATCTGGGACAAAACGCGACGGGTTTCAGGTCAAACGGACGAGTATTCAGTCTGGAAAAAAATCAAACAGTTTCCCCACACAGGGGCGAACCTTCCTTTCGGCCCTGGCAATGATGAACAAAACATCTACTGCGAGTCCTGTGGACCCGACTTTAGGCTGAAACCTTGGCCACAACACAGTAGAAACAATAAGGAACGTCTGGTAAAAATTTCAGATAAAAGGAATCCAAGGAATAGGTCCCGGACCGAGAGGAAACAAAATTGGAAAACTTGTTTCTCCGAAAACGAAACGTCCTGGCTTCTCCTCCTCACATCTTTTTCTTGAGTTTTGCTTTTGGACGTGCCTCCTTAGCTGGATGCAAACAACATATGAAGGTACTCGTGTGAATTTTTTCGGAATTTTTCAACGCAATACGGGCTCCGGGAGAAATTCCAGAAACCAGGGCCAGATTTCAAAAATCTGGAAAGAGGATAGCCTTGGATTGCCCCAAATTTATGAAAAATTCTCCCGGAAGGATTTTCTGCTGAAAGTCCTGTGGAAGGGTCCCAGTAGAATCTGGGACAAAACGCGACGGGTTTCAGGTCAAACGGACGAGTATTCAGTCTGGAAAAAAATCAAACAGTTTCCCCACACAGGGGCGAACCTTCCTTTCGGCCCTGGCAATGATGAACAAAACATCTACTGCGAGTCCTGTGGACCCGACTTTAGGCTGAAACCTTGGCCACAACACAGTAGAAACAATAAGGAACGTCTGGTAAAAATTTCAGATAAAAGGAATCCAAGGAATAGGTCCCGGACCGAGAGGAAACAAAATTGGAAAACTTGTTTCTCCGAAAACGAAACGTCCTGGCTTCTCCTCCTCACATCTTTTTCTTGAGTTTTGCTTTTGGACGTGCCTCCTTAGCTGGATGCAAACAACATATGAAGGTACTCGTGTGAATTTTTTCGGAATTTTTCAACGCAATACGGGCTCCGGGAGAAATTCCAGAAACCAGGGCCAGATTTCAAAAATCTGGAAAGAGGATAGCCTTGGATTGCCCCAAATTTATGAAAAATTCTCCCGGAAGGATTTTCTGCTGAAAGTCCTGTGGAAGGGTCCCAGTAGAATCTGGGACAAAACGCGACGGGTTTCAGGTCAAACGGACGAGTATTCAGTCTGGAAAAAAATCAAACAGTTTCCCCACACAGGGGCGAACCTTCCTTTCGGCCCTGGCAATGATGAACAAAACATCTACTGCGAGTCCTGTGGACCCGACTTTAGGCTGAAACCTTGGCCACAACACAGTAGAAACAATAAGGAACGTCTGGTAAAAATTTCAGATAAAAGGAATCCAAGGAATAGGTCCCGGACCGAGAGGAAACAAAATTGGAAAACTTGTTTCTCCGAAAACGAAACGTCCTGGCTTCTCCTCCTCACATCTTTTTCTTGAGTTTTGCTTTTGGACGTGCCTCCTTAGCTGGATGCAAACAACATATGAAGGTACTCGTGTGAATTTTTTCGGAATTTTTCAACGCAATACGGGCTCCGGGAGAAATTCCAGAAACCAGGGCCAGATTTCAAAAATCTGGAAAGAGGATAGCCTTGGATTGCCCCAAATTTATGAAAAATTCTCCCGGAAGGATTTTCTGCTGAAAGTCCTGTGGAAGGGTCCCAGTAGAATCTGGGACAAAACGCGACGGGTTTCAGGTCAAACGGACGAGTATTCAGTCTGGAAAAAAATCAAACAGTTTCCCCACACAGGGGCGAACCTTCCTTTCGGCCCTGGCAATGATGAACAAAACATCTACTGCGAGTCCTGTGGACCCGACTTTAGGCTGAAACCTTGGCCACAACACAGTAGAAACAATAAGGAACGTCTGGTAAAAATTTCAGATAAAAGGAATCCAAGGAATAGGTCCCGGACCGAGAGGAAACAAAATTGGAAAACTTGTTTCTCCGAAAACGAAACGTCCTGGCTTCTCCTCCTCACATCTTTTTCTTGAGTTTTGCTTTTGGACGTGCCTCCTTAGCTGGATGCAAACAACATATGAAGGTACTCGTGTGAATTTTTTCGGAATTTTTCAACGCAATACGGGCTCCGGGAGAAATTCCAGAAACCAGGGCCAGATTTCAAAAATCTGGAAAGAGGATAGCCTTGGATTGCCCCAAATTTATGAAAAATTCTCCCGGAAGGATTTTCTGCTGAAAGTCCTGTGGAAGGGTCCCAGTAGAATCTGGGACAAAACGCGACGGGTTTCAGGTCAAACGGACGAGTATTCAGTCTGGAAAAAAATCAAACAGTTTCCCCACACAGGGGCGAACCTTCCTTTCGGCCCTGGCAATGATGAACAAAACATCTACTGCGAGTCCTGTGGACCCGACTTTAGGCTGAAACCTTGGCCACAACACAGTAGAAACAATAAGGAACGTCTGGTAAAAATTTCAGATAAAAGGAATCCAAGGAATAGGTCCCGGACCGAGAGGAAACAAAATTGGAAAACTTGTTTCTCCGAAAACGAAACGTCCTGGCTTCTCCTCCTCACATCTTTTTCTTGAGTTTTGCTTTTGGACGTGCCTCCTTAGCTGGATGCAAACAACATATGAAGGTACTCGTGTGAATTTTTTCGGAATTTTTCAACGCAATACGGGCTCCGGGAGAAATTCCAGAAACCAGGGCCAGATTTCAAAAATCTGGAAAGAGGATAGCCTTGGATTGCCCCAAATTTATGAAAAATTCTCCCGGAAGGATTTTCTGCTGAAAGTCCTGTGGAAGGGTCCCAGTAGAATCTGGGACAAAACGCGACGGGTTTCAGGTCAAACGGACGAGTATTCAGTCTGGAAAAAAATCAAACAGTTTCCCCACACAGGGGCGAACCTTCCTTTCGGCCCTGGCAATGATGAACAAAA
Source organism: Phaseolus coccineus (assembly GCA_037954025.1). Taxonomy (NCBI): domain Eukaryota; kingdom Viridiplantae; phylum Streptophyta; class Magnoliopsida; order Fabales; family Fabaceae; genus Phaseolus; species Phaseolus coccineus. The sequence continues at coordinate 60,642,519 of CM075677.1, forward strand.
CATCTACTGCGAGTCCTGTGGACCCGACTTTAGGCTGAAACCTTGGCCACAACACAGTAGAAACAATAAGGAACGTCTGGTAAAAATTTCAGATAAAAGGAATCCAAGGAATAGGTCCCGGACCGAGAGGAAACAAAATTGGAAAACTTGTTTCTCCGAAAACGAAACGTCCTGGCTTCTCCTCCTCACATCTTTTTCTTGAGTTTTGCTTTTGGACGTGCCTCCTTAGCTGGATGCAAACAACATATGAAGGTACTCGTGTGAATTTTTTCGGAATTTTTCAACGCAATACGGGCTCCGGGAGAAATTCCAGAAACCAGGGCCAGATTTCAAAAATCTGGAAAGAGGATAGCCTTGGATTGCCCCAAATTTATGAAAAATTCTCCCGGAAGGATTTTCTGCTGAAAGTCCTGTGGAAGGGTCCCAGTAGAATCTGGGACAAAACGCGACGGGTTTCAGGTCAAACGGACGAGTATTCAGTCTGGAAAAAAATCAAACAGTTTCCCCACACAGGGGCGAACCTTCCTTTCGGCCCTGGCAATGATGAACAAAACATCTACTGCGAGTCCTGTGGACCCAACTTTAGGCTGAAACCTTGGCCACAACACAGTAGAAACAATAAGGAACGTCTGGTAAAAATTTCAGATAAAAGGAATCCAAGGAATAGGTCCCGGACCGAGAGGAAACAAAATTGGAAAACTTGTTTCTCCGAAAACGAAACGTCCTGGCTTCTCCTCCTCACATCTTTTTCTTGAGTTTTGCTTTTGGACGTGCCTCCTTAGCTGGATGCAAACAACATATGAAGGTACTCGTGTGAATTTTTTCGGAATTTTTCAACGCAATACGGGCTCCGGGAGAAATTCCAGAAACCAGGGCCAGATTTCAAAAATCTGGAAAGAGGATAGCCTTGGATTGCCCCAAATTTATTAAAAATTCTCCCGGAAGGATTTTCTGCTGAAAGTCCTGTGGAAGGGTCCCAGTAGAATCTGGGACAAAACGCGACGGGTTTCAGGTCAAACGGACGAGTATTCAGTCTGGAAAAAAATCAAACAGTTTCCCCACACAGGGGCGAACCTTCCTTTCGGCCCTGGCAATGATGAACAAAACATCTACTGCGAGTCCTGTGGACCCAACTTTAGGCTGAAACCTTGGCCACAACACAGTAGAAACAATAAGGAACGTCTGGTAAAAATTTCAGATAAAAGGAATCCAAGGAATAGGTCCCGGACCGAGAGGAAACAAAATTGGAAAACTTGTTTCTCCGAAAACGAAACGTCCTGGCTTCTCCTCCTCACATCTTTTTCTTGAGTTTTGCTTTTGGACGTGCCTCCTTAGCTGGATGCAAACAACATATGAAGGTACTCGTGTGAATTTTTTCGGAATTTTTCAACGCAATACGGGCTCCGGGAGAAATTCCAGAAACCAGGGCCAGATTTCAAAAATCTGGAAAGAGGATAGCCTTGGATTGCCCCAAATTTATGAAAAATTCTCCCGGAAGGATTTTCTGCTGAAAGTCCTGTGGAAGGGTCCCAGTAGAATCTGGGACAAAACGCGACGGGTTTCAGGTCAAACGGACGAGTATTCAGTCTGGAAAAAAAATCAAACAGTTTCCCCACACAGGGGCGAACCTTCCTTTCGGCCCTGGCAATGATGAACAAAACATCTACTGCGAGTCCTGTGGACCCAACTTTAGGCTGAAACCTTGGCCACAACACAGTAGAAACAATAAGGAACGTCTGGTAAAAATTTCAGATAAAAGGAATCCAAGGAATAGGTCCCGGACCGAGAGGAAACAAAATTGGAAAACTTGTTTCTCCGAAAACGAAACGTCCTGGCTTCTCCTCCTCACATCTTTTTCTTGAGTTTTGCTTTTGGACGTGCCTCCTTAGCTGGATGCAAACAACATATGAAGGTACTCGTGTGAATTTTTTCGGAATTTTTCAACGCAATACGGGCTCCGGGAGAAATTCCAGAAACCAGGGCCAGATTTCAAAAATCTGGAAAGAGGATAGCCTTGGATTGCCCCAAATTTATTAAAAATTCTCCCGGAAGGATTTTCTGCTGAAAGTCCTGTGGAAGGGTCCCAGTAGAATCTGGGACAAAACGCGACGGGTTTCAGGTCAAACGGACGAGTATTCAGTCTGGAAAAAAATCAAACAGTTTCCCCACACAGGGGCGAACCTTCCTTTCGGCCCTGGCAATGATGAACAAAACATCTACTGCGAGTCCTGTGGACCCAACTTTAGGCTGAAACCTTGGCCACAACACAGTAGAAACAATAAGGAACGTCTGGTAAAAATTTCAGATAAAAGGAATCCAAGGAATAGGTCCCGGACCGAGAGGAAACAAAATTGGAAAACTTGTTTCTCCGAAAACGAAACGTCCTGGCTTCTCCTCCTCACATCTTTTTCTTGAGTTTTGCTTTTGGACGTGCCTCCTTAGCTGGATGCAAACAACATATGAAGGTACTCGTGTGAATTTTTTCGGAATTTTTCAACGCAATACGGGCTCCGGGAGAAATTCCAGAAACCAGGGCCAGATTTCAAAAATCTGGAAAGAGGATAGCCTTGGATTGCCCCAAATTTATGAAAAATTCTCCCGGAAGGATTTTCTGCTGAAAGTCCTGTGGAAGGGTCCCAGTAGAATCTGGGACAAAACGCGACGGGTTTCAGGTCAAACGGACGAGTATTCAGTCTGGAAAAAAAATCAAACAGTTTCCCCACACAGGGGCGAACCTTCCTTTCGGCCCTGGCAATGATGAACAAAACATCTACTGCGAGTCCTGTGGACCCAACTTTAGGCTGAAACCTTGGCCACAACACAGTAGAAACAATAAGGAACGTCTGGTAAAAATTTCAGATAAAAGGAATCCAAGGAATAGGTCCCGGACCGAGAGGAAACAAAATTGGAAAACTTGTTTCTCCGAAAACGAAACGTCCTGGCTTCTCCTCCTCACATCTTTTTCTTGAGTTTTGCTTTTGGACGTGCCTCCTTAGCTGGATGCAAACAACATATGAAGGTACTCGTGTGAATTTTTTCGGAATTTTTCAACGCAATACGGGCTCCGGGAGAAATTCCAGAAACCAGGGCCAGATTTCAAAAATCTGGAAAGAGGATAGCCTTGGATTGCCCCAAATTTATGAAAAATTCTCCTGGAAGGATTTTCTGCTGAAAGTCCTGTGGAAGGGTCCCAGTAGAATCTGGGACAAAACGCGACGGGTTTCAGGTCAAACGGACGAGTATTCAGTCTGGAAAAAAATCAAACAGTTTCCCCACACAGGGGCGAACCTTCCTTTCGGCCCTGGCAATGATGAACAAAACATCTACTGCGAGTCCTGTGGACCCAACTTTAGGCTGAAACCTTGGCCACAACACAGTAGAAACAATAAGGAACGTCTGGTAAAAATTTCAGATAAAAGGAATCCAAGGAATAGGTCCCGGACCGAGAGGAAACAAAATTGGAAAACTTGTTTCTCCGAAAACGAAACGTCCTGGCTTCTCCTCCTCACATCTTTTTCTTGAGTTTTGCTTTTGGACGTGCCTCCTTAGCTGGATGCAAACAACATATGAAGGTACTCGTGTGAATTTTTTCGGAATTTTTCAACGCAATACGGGCTCCGGGAGAAATTCCAGAAACCAGGGCCAGATTTCAAAAATCTGGAAAGAGGATAGCCTTGGATTGCCCCAAATTTATTAAAAATTCTCCCGGAAGGATTTGCTGCTGAAAGTCCTGTGGAAGGGTCCCAGTAGAATCTGGGACAAAACGCGACGGGTTTCAGGTCAAACGGACGAGTATTCAGTCTGGAAAAAAATCAAACAGTTTCCCCACACAGGGGCGAACCTTCCTTTCGGCCCTGGCAATGATGAACAAAACATCTACTGCGAGTCCTGTGGACCCAACTTTAGGCTGAAACCTTGGCCACAACACAGTAGAAACAATAAGGAACGTCTGGTAAAAATTTCAGATAAAAGGAATCCAAGGAATAGGTCCCGGACCGAGAGGAAACAAAATTGGAAAACTTGTTTCTCCGAAAACGAAACGTCCTGGCTTCTCCTCCTCACATCTTTTTCTTGAGTTTTGCTTTTGGACGTGCCTCCTTAGCTGGATGCAAACAACATATGAAGGTACTCGTGTGAATTTTTTCGGAATTTTTCAACGCAATACGGGCTCCGGGAGAAATTCCAGAAACCAGGGCCAGATTTCAAAAATCTGGAAAGAGGATAGCCTTGGATTGCCCCAAATTTATTAAAAATTCTCCCGGAAGGATTTTCTGCTGAAAGTCCTGTGGAAGGGTCCCAGTAGAATCTGGGACAAAACGCGACGGGTTTCAGGTCAAACGGACGAGTATTCAGTCTGGAAAAAAAATCAAACAGTTTCCCCACACAGGGGCGAACCTTCCTTTCGGCCCTGGCAATGATGAACAAAACATCTACTGCGAGTCCTGTGGACCCAACTTTAGGCTGAAACCTTGGCCACAACACAGTAGAAACAATAAGGAACGTCTGGTAAAAATTTCAGATAAAAGGAATCCAAGGAATAGGTCCCGGACCGAGAGGAAACAAAATTGGAAAACTTGTTTCTCCGAAAACGAAACGTCCTGGCTTCTCCTCCTCACATCTTTTTCTTGAGTTTTGCTTTTGGACGTGCCTCCTTAGCTGGATGCAAACAACATATGAAGGTACTCGTGTGAATTTTTTCGGAATTTTTCAACGCAATACGGGCTCCGGGAGAAATTCCAGAAACCAGGGCCAGATTTCAAAAATCTGGAAAGAGGATAGCCTTGGATTGCCCCAAATTTATGAAAAATTCTCCCGGAAGGATTTTCTGCTGAAAGTCCTGTGGAAGGGTCCCAGTAGAATCTGGGACAAAACGCAACGGGTTTCAGGTCAAACGGACGAGTATTCAGTCTGGAAAAAAATCAAACAGTTTCCCCACACAGGGGCGAACCTTCCTTTCGGCCCTGGCAATGATGAACAAAACATCTACTGCGAGTCCTGTGGACCCAACTTTAGGCTGAAACCTTGGCCACAACACAGTAGAAACAATAAGGAACGTCTGGTAAAAATTTCAGATAAAAGGAATCCAAGGAATAGGTCCCGGACCGAGAGGAAACAAAATTGGAAAACTTGTTTCTCCGAAAACGAAACGTCCTGGCTTCTCCTCCTCACATCTTTTTCTTGAGTTTTGCTTTTGGACGTGCCTCCTTAGCTGGATGCAAACAACATATGAAGGTACTCGTGTGAATTTTTTCGGAATTTTTCAACGCAATACGGGCTCCGGGAGAAATTCCAGAAACCAGGGCCAGATTTCAAAAATCTGGAAAGAGGATAGCCTTGGATTGCCCCAAATTTATGAAAAATTCTCCCGGAAGGATTTTCTGCTGAAAGTCCTGTGGAAGGGTCCCAGTAGAATCTGGGACAAAACGCGACGGGTTTCAGGTCAAACGGACGAGTATTCAGTCTGGAAAAAAATCAAACAGTTTCCCCACACAGGGGCGAACCTTCCTTTCGGCCCTGGCAATGATGAACAAAACATCTACTGCGAGTCCTGTGGACCCAACTTTAGGCTGAAACCTTGGCCACAACACAGTAGAAACAATAAGGAACGTCTGGTAAAAATTTCAGATAAAAGGAATCCAAGGAATAGGTCCCGGACCGAGAGGAAACAAAATTGGAAAACTTGTTTCTCCGAAAACGAAACGTCCTGGCTTCTCCTCCTCACATCTTTTTCTTGAGTTTTGCTTTTGGACGTGCCTCCTTAGCTGGATGCAAACAACATATGAAGGTACTCGTGTGAATTTTTTCGGAATTTTTCAACGCAATACGGGCTCCGGGAGAAATTCCAGAAACCAGGGCCAGATTTCAAAAATCTGGAAAGAGGATAGCCTTGGATTGCCCCAAATTTATGAAAAATTCTCCCGGAAGGATTTTCTGCTGAAAGTCCTGTGGAAGGGTCCCAGTAGAATCTGGGACAAAACGCGACGGGTTTCAGGTCAAACGGACGAGTATTCAGTCTGGAAAAAAATCAAACAGTTTCCCCACACAGGGGCGAACCTTCCTTTCGGCCCTGGCAATGATGAACAAAACATCTACTGCGAGTCCTGTGGACCCAACTTTAGGCTGAAACCTTGGCCACAACACAGTAGAAACAATAAGGAACGTCTGGTAAAAATTTCAGATAAAAGGAATCCAAGGAATAGGTCCCGGACCGAGAGGAAACAAAATTGGAAAACTTGTTTCTCCGAAAACGAAACGTCCTGGCTTCTCCTCCTCACATCTTTTTCTTGAGTTTTGCTTTTGGACGTGCCTCCTTAGCTGGATGCAAACAACATATGAAGGTACTCGTGTGAATTTTTTCGGAATTTTTCAACGCAATACGGGCTCCGGGAGAAATTCCAGAAACCAGGGCCAGATTTCAAAAATCTGGAAAGAGGATAGCCTTGGATTGCCCCAAATTTATGAAAAATTCTCCCGGAAGGATTTTCTGCTGAAAGTCCTGTGGAAGGGTCCCAGTAGAATCTGGGACAAAACGCGACGGGTTTCAGGTCAAACGGACGAGTATTCAGTCTGGAAAAAAATCAAACAGTTTCCCCACACAGGGGCGAACCTTCCTTTCGGCCCTGGCAATGATGAACAAAACATCTACTGCGAGTCCTGTGGACCCAACTTTAGGCTGAAACCTTGGCCACAACACAGTAGAAACAATAAGGAACGTCTGGTAAAAATTTCAGATAAAAGGAATCCAAGGAATAGGTCCCGGACCGAGAGGAAACAAAATTGGAAAACTTGTTTCTCCGAAAACGAAACGTCCTGGCTTCTCCTCCTCACATCTTTTTCTTGAGTTTTGCTTTTGGACGTGCCTCCTTAGCTGGATGCAAACAACATATGAAGGTACTCGTGTGAATTTTTTCGGAATTTTTCAACGCAATACGGGCTCCGGGAGAAATTCCAGAAACCAGGGCCAGATTTCAAAAATCTGGAAAGAGGATAGCCTTGGATTGCCCCAAATTTATGAAAAATTCTCCCGGAAGGATTTTCTGCTGAAAGTCCTGTGGAAGGGTCCCAGTAGAATCTGGGACAAAACGCGACGGGTTTCAGGTCAAACGGACGAGTATTCAGTCTGGAAAAAAATCAAACAGTTTCCCCACACAGGGGCGAACCTTCCTTTCGGCCCTGGCAATGATGAACAAAACATCTACTGCGAGTCCTGTGGACCCAACTTTAGGCTGAAACCTTGGCCACAACACAGTAGAAACAATAAGGAACGTCTGGTAAAAATTTCAGATAAAAGGAATCCAAGGAATAGGTCCCGGACCGAGAGGAAACAAAATTGGAAAACTTGTTTCTCCGAAAACGAAACGTCCTGGCTTCTCCTCCTCACATCTTTTTCTTGAGTTTTGCTTTTGGACGTGCCTCCTTAGCTGGATGCAAACAACATATGAAGGTACTCGTGTGAATTTTTTCGGAATTTTTCAACGCAATACGGGCTCCGGGAGAAATTCCAGAAACCAGGGCCAGATTTCAAAAATCTGGAAAGAGGATAGCCTTGGATTGCCCCAAATTTATGAAAAATTCTCCCGGAAGGATTTTCTGCTGAAAGTCCTGTGGAAGGGTCCCAGTAGAATCTGGGACAAAACGCGACGGGTTTCAGGTCAAACGGACGAGTATTCAGTCTGGAAAAAAATCAAACAGTTTCCCCACACAGGGGCGAACCTTCCTTTCGGCCCTGGCAATGATGAACAAAACATCTACTGCGAGTCCTGTGGACCCAACTTTAGGCTGAAACCTTGGCCACAACACAGTAGAAACAATAAGGAACGTCTGGTAAAAATTTCAGATAAAAGGAATCCAAGGAATAGGTCCCGGACCGAGAGGAAACAAAATTGGAAAACTTGTTTCTCCGAAAACGAAACGTCCTGGCTTCTCCTCCTCACATCTTTTTCTTGAGTTTTGCTTTTGGACGTGCCTCCTTAGCTGGATGCAAACAACATATGAAGGTACTCGTGTGAATTTTTTCGGAATTTTTCAACGCAATACGGGCTCCGGGAGAAATTCCAGAAACCAGGGCCAGATTTCAAAAATCTGGAAAGAGGATAGCCTTGGATTGCCCCAAATTTATGAAAAATTCTCCCGGAAGGATTTTCTGCTGAAAGTCCTGTGGAAGGGTCCCAGTAGAATCTGGGACAAAACGCGACGGGTTTCAGGTCAAACGGACGAGTATTCAGTCTGGAAAAAAATCAAACAGTTTCCCCACACAGGGGCGAACCTTCCTTTCGGCCCTGGCAATGATGAACAAAACATCTACTGCGAGTCCTGTGGACCCAACTTTAGGCTGAAACCTTGGCCACAACACAGTAGAAACAATAAGGAACGTCTGGTAAAAATTTCAGATAAAAGGAATCCAAGGAATAGGTCCCGGACCGAGAGGAAACAAAATTGGAAAACTTGTTTCTCCGAAAACGAAACGTCCTGGCTTCTCCTCCTCACATCTTTTTCTTGAGTTTTGCTTTTGGACGTGCCTCCTTAGCTGGATGCAAACAACATATGAAGGTACTCGTGTGAATTTTTTCGGAATTTTTCAACGCAATACGGGCTCCGGGAGAAATTCCAGAAACCAGGGCCAGATTTCAAAAATCTGGAAAGAGGATAGCCTTGGATTGCCCCAAATTTATGAAAAATTCTCCCGGAAGGATTTTCTGCTGAAAGTCCTGTGGAAGGGTCCCAGTAGAATCTGGGACAAAACGCGACGGGTTTCAGGTCAAACGGACGAGTATTCAGTCTGGAAAAAAATCAAACAGTTTCCCCACACAGGGGCGAACCTTCCTTTCGGCCCTGGCAATGATGAACAAAACATCTACTGCGAGTCCTGTGGACCCAACTTTAGGCTGAAACCTTGGCCACAACACAGTAGAAACAATAAGGAACGTCTGGTAAAAATTTCAGATAAAAGGAATCCAAGGAATAGGTCCCGGACCGAGAGGAAACAAAATTGGAAAACTTGTTTCTCCGAAAACGAAACGTCCTGGCTTCTCCTCCTCACATCTTTTTCTTGAGTTTTGCTTTTGGACGTGCCTCCTTAGCTGGATGCAAACAACATATGAAGGTACTCGTGTGAATTTTTTCGGAATTTTTCAACGCAATACGGGCTCCGGGAGAAATTCCAGAAACCAGGGCCAGATTTCAAAAATCTGGAAAGAGGATAGCCTTGGATTGCCCCAAATTTATGAAAAATTCTCCCGGAAGGATTTTCTGCTGAAAGTCCTGTGGAAGGGTCCCAGTAGAATCTGGGACAAAACGCGACGGGTTTCAGGTCAAACGGACGAGTATTCAGTCTGGAAAAAAATCAAACAGTTTCCCCACACAGGGGCGAACCTTCCTTTCGGCCCTGGCAATGATGAACAAAACATCTACTGCGAGTCCTGTGGACCCAACTTTAGGCTGAAACCTTGGCCACAACACAGTAGAAACAATAAGGAACGTCTGGTAAAAATTTCAGATAAAAGGAATCCAAGGAATAGGTCCCGGACCGAGAGGAAACAAAATTGGAAAACTTGTTTCTCCGAAAACGAAACGTCCTGGCTTCTCCTCCTCACATCTTTTTCTTGAGTTTTGCTTTTGGACGTGCCTCCTTAGCTGGATGCAAACAACATATGAAGGTACTCGTGTGAATTTTTTCGGAATTTTTCAACGCAATACGGGCTCCGGGAGAAATTCCAGAAACCAGGGCCAGATTTCAAAAATCTGGAAAGAGGATAGCCTTGGATTGCCCCAAATTTATGAAAAATTCTCCCGGAAGGATTTTCTGCTGAAAGTCCTGTGGAAGGGTCCCAGTAGAATCTGGGACAAAACGCGACGGGTTTCAGGTCAAACGGACGAGTATTCAGTCTGGAAAAAAATCAAACAGTTTCCCCACACAGGGGCGAACCTTCCTTTCGGCCCTGGCAATGATGAACAAAACATCTACTGCGAGTCCTGTGGACCCAACTTTAGGCTGAAACCTTGGCCACAACACAGTAGAAACAATAAGGAACGTCTGGTAAAAATTTCAGATAAAAGGAATCCAAGGAATAGGTCCCGGACCGAGAGGAAACAAAATTGGAAAACTTGTTTCTCCGAAAACGAAACGTCCTGGCTTCTCCTCCTCACATCTTTTTCTTGAGTTTTGCTTTTGGACGTGCCTCCTTAGCTGGATGCAAACAACATATGAAGGTACTCGTGTGAATTTTTTCGGAATTTTTCAACGCAATACGGGCTCCGGGAGAAATTCCAGAAACCAGGGCCAGATTTCAAAAATCTGGAAAGAGGATAGCCTTGGATTGCCCCAAATTTATGAAAAATTCTCCCGGAAGGATTTTCTGCTGAAAGTCCTGTGGAAGGGTCCCAGTAGAATCTGGGACAAAACGCGACGGGTTTCAGGTCAAACGGACGAGTATTCAGTCTGGAAAAAAATCAAACAGTTTCCCCACACAGGGGCGAACCTTCCTTTCGGCCCTGGCAATGATGAACAAAACATCTACTGCGAGTCCTGTGGACCCAACTTTAGGCTGAAACCTTGGCCACAACACAGTAGAAACAATAAGGAACGTCTGGTAAAAATTTCAGATAAAAGGAATCCAAGGAATAGGTCCCGGACCGAGAGGAAACAAAATTGGAAAACTTGTTTCTCCGAAAACGAAACGTCCTGGCTTCTCCTCCTCACATCTTTTTCTTGAGTTTTGCTTTTGGACGTGCCTCCTTAGCTGGATGCAAACAACATATGAAGGTACTCGTGTGAATTTTTTCGGAATTTTTCAACGCAATACGGGCTCCGGGAGAAATTCCAGAAACCAGGGCCAGATTTCAAAAATCTGGAAAGAGGATAGCCTTGGATTGCCCCAAATTTATGAAAAATTCTCCCGGAAGGATTTTCTGCTGAAAGTCCTGTGGAAGGGTCCCAGTAGAATCTGGGACAAAACGCGACGGGTTTCAGGTCAAACGGACGAGTATTCAGTCTGGAAAAAAATCAAACAGTTTCCCCACACAGGGGCGAACCTTCCTTTCGGCCCTGGCAATGATGAACAAAACATCTACTGCGAGTCCTGTGGACCCAACTTTAGGCTGAAACCTTGGCCACAACACAGTAGAAACAATAAGGAACGTCTGGTAAAAATTTCAGATAAAAGGAATCCAAGGAATAGGTCCCGGACCGAGAGGAAACAAAATTGGAAAACTTGTTTCTCCGAAAACGAAACGTCCTGGCTTCTCCTCCTCACATCTTTTTCTTGAGTTTTGCTTTTGGACGTGCCTCCTTAGCTGGATGCAAACAACATATGAAGGTACTCGTGTGAATTTTTTCGGAATTTTTCAACGCAATACGGGCTCCGGGAGAAATTCCAGAAACCAGGGCCAGATTTCAAAAATCTGGAAAGAGGATAGCCTTGGATTGCCCCAAATTTATGAAAAATTCTCCCGGAAGGATTTTCTGCTGAAAGTCCTGTGGAAGGGTCCCAGTAGAATCTGGGACAAAACGCGACGGGTTTCAGGTCAAACGGACGAGTATTCAGTCTGGAAAAAAATCAAACAGTTTCCCCACACAGGGGCGAACCTTCCTTTCGGCCCTGGCAATGATGAACAAAACATCTACTGCGAGTCCTGTGGACCCAACTTTAGGCTGAAACCTTGGCCACAACACAGTAGAAACAATAAGGAACGTCTGGTAAAAATTTCAGATAAAAGGAATCCAAGGAATAGGTCCCGGACCGAGAGGAAACAAAATTGGAAAACTTGTTTCTCCGAAAACGAAACGTCCTGGCTTCTCCTCCTCACATCTTTTTCTTGAGTTTTGCTTTTGGACGTGCCTCCTTAGCTGGATGCAAACAACATATGAAGGTACTCGTGTGAATTTTTTCGGAATTTTTCAACGCAATACGGGCTCCGGGAGAAATTCCAGAAACCAGGGCCAGATTTCAAAAATCTGGAAAGAGGATAGCCTTGGATTGCCCCAAATTTATGAAAAATTCTCCCGGAAGGATTTTCTGCTGAAAGTCCTGTGGAAGGGTCCCAGTAGAATCTGGGACAAAACGCGACGGGTTTCAGGTCAAACGGACGAGTATTCAGTCTGGAAAAAAATCAAACAGTTTCCCCACACAGGGGCGAACCTTCCTTTCGGCCCTGGCAATGATGAACAAAACATCTACTGCGAGTCCTGTGGACCCAACTTTAGGCTGAAACCTTGGCCACAACACAGTAGAAACAATAAGGAACGTCTGGTAAAAATTTCAGATAAAAGGAATCCAAGGAATAGGTCCCGGACCGAGAGGAAACAAAATTGGAAAACTTGTTTCTCCGAAAACGAAACGTCCTGGCTTCTCCTCCTCACATCTTTTTCTTGAGTTTTGCTTTTGGACGTGCCTCCTTAGCTGGATGCAAACAACATATGAAGGTACTCGTGTGAATTTTTTCGGAATTTTTCAACGCAATACGGGCTCCGGGAGAAATTCCAGAAACCAGGGCCAGATTTCAAAAATCTGGAAAGAGGATAGCCTTGGATTGCCCCAAATTTATGAAAAATTCTCCCGGAAGGATTTTCTGCTGAAAGTCCTGTGGAAGGGTCCCAGTAGAATCTGGGACAAAACGCGACGGGTTTCAGGTCAAACGGACGAGTATTCAGTCTGGAAAAAAATCAAACAGTTTCCCCACACAGGGGCGAACCTTCCTTTCGGCCCTGGCAATGATGAACAAAACATCTACTGCGAGTCCTGTGGACCCAACTTTAGGCTGAAACCTTGGCCACAACACAGTAGAAACAATAAGGAACGTCTGGTAAAAATTTCAGATAAAAGGAATCCAAGGAATAGGTCCCGGACCGAGAGGAAACAAAATTGGAAAACTTGTTTCTCCGAAAACGAAACGTCCTGGCTTCTCCTCCTCACATCTTTTTCTTGAGTTTTGCTTTTGGACGTGCCTCCTTAGCTGGATGCAAACAACATATGAAGGTACTCGTGTGAATTTTTTCGGAATTTTTCAACGCAATACGGGCTCCGGGAGAAATTCCAGAAACCAGGGCCAGATTTCAAAAATCTGGAAAGAGGATAGCCTTGGATTGCCCCAAATTTATGAAAAATTCTCCCGGAAGGATTTTCTGCTGAAAGTCCTGTGGAAGGGTCCCAGTAGAATCTGGGACAAAACGCGACGGGTTTCAGGTCAAACGGACGAGTATTCAGTCTGGAAAAAAATCAAACAGTTTCCCCACACAGGGGCGAACCTTCCTTTCGGCCCTGGCAATGATGAACAAAACATCTACTGCGAGTCCTGTGGACCCAACTTTAGGCTGAAACCTTGGCCACAACACAGTAGAAACAATAAGGAACGTCTGGTAAAAATTTCAGATAAAAGGAATCCAAGGAATAGGTCCCGGACCGAGAGGAAACAAAATTGGAAAACTTGTTTCTCCGAAAACGAAACGTCCTGGCTTCTCCTCCTCACATCTTTTTCTTGAGTTTTGCTTTTGGACGTGCCTCCTTAGCTGGATGCAAACAACATATGAAGGTACTCGTGTGAATTTTTTCGGAATTTTTCAACGCAATACGGGCTCCGGGAGAAATTCCAGAAACCAGGGCCAGATTTCAAAAATCTGGAAAGAGGATAGCCTTGGATTGCCCCAAATTTATTAAAAATTCTCCCGGAAGGATTTTCTGCAGAAAGTCCTGTGGAAGGGTCCCAGTAGAATCTGGGACAAAACGCGACGGGTTTCAGGTCAAACGGACGAGTATTCAGTCTGGAAAAAAATCAAACAGTTTCCCCACACAGGGGCGAACCTTCCTTTCGGCCCTGGCAATGATGAACAAAACATCTACTGCGAGTCCTGTGGACCCAACTTTAGGCTGAAACCTTGGCCACAACACAGTAGAAACAATAAGGAACGTCTGGTAAAAATTTCAGATAAAAGGAATCCAAGGAATAGGTCCCGGACCGAGAGGAAACAAAATTGGAAAACTTGTTTCTCCGAAAACGAAACGTCCTGGCTTCTCCTCCTCACATCTTTTTCTTGAGTTTTGCTTTTGGACGTGCCTCCTTAGCTGGATGCAAACAACATATGAAGGTACTCGTGTGAATTTTTTCGGAATTTTTCAACGCAATACGGGCTCCGGGAGAAATTCCAGAAACCAGGGCCAGATTTCAAAAATCTGGAAAGAGGATAGCCTTGGATTGCCCCAAATTTATGAAAAATTCTCCCGGAAGGATTTTCTGCTGAAAGTCCTGTGGAAGGGTCCCAGTAGAATCTGGGACAAAACGCGACGGGTTTCAGGTCAAACGGACGAGTATTCAGTCTGGAAAAAAATCAAACAGTTTCCCCACACAGGGGCGAACCTTCCTTTCGGCCCTGGCAATGATGAACAAAACATCTACTGCGAGTCCTGTGGACCCAACTTTAGGCTGAAACCTTGGCCACAACACAGTAGAAACAATAAGGAACGTCTGGTAAAAATTTCAGATAAAAGGAATCCAAGGAATAGGTCCCGGACCGAGAGGAAACAAAATTGGAAAACTTGTTTCTCCGAAAACGAAACGTCCTGGCTTCTCCTCCTCACATCTTTTTCTTGAGTTTTGCTTTTGGACGTGCCTCCTTAGCTGGATGCAAACAACATATGAAGGTACTCGTGTGAATTTTTTCGGAATTTTTCAACGCAATACGGGCTCCGGGAGAAATTCCAGAAACCAGGGCCAGATTTCAAAAATCTGGAAAGAGGATAGCCTTGGATTGCCCCAAATTTATTAAAAATTCTCCCGGAAGGATTTTCTGCAGAAAGTCCTGTGGAAGGGTCCCAGTAGAATCTGGGACAAAACGCGACGGGTTTCAGGTCAAACGGACGAGTATTCAGTCTGGAAAAAAATCAAACAGTTTCCCCACACAGGGGCGAACCTTCCTTTCGGCCCTGGCAATGATGAACAAAACATCTACTGCGAGTCCTGTGGACCCAACTTTAGGCTGAAACCTTGGCCACAACACAGTAGAAACAATAAGGAACGTCTGGTAAAAATTTCAGATAAAAGGAATCCAAGGAATAGGTCCCGGACCGAGAGGAAACAAAATTGGAAAACTTGTTTCTCCGAAAACGAAACGTCCTGGCTTCTCCTCCTCACATCTTTTTCTTGAGTTTTGCTTTTGGACGTGCCTCCTTAGCTGGATGCAAACAACATATGAAGGTACTCGTGTGAATTTTTTCGGAATTTTTCAACGCAATACGGGCTCCGGGAGAAATTCCAGAAACCAGGGCCAGATTTCAAAAATCTGGAAAGAGGATAGCCTTGGATTGCCCCAAATTTATGAAAAATTCTCCCGGAAGGATTTTCTGCTGAAAGTCCTGTGGAAGGGTCCCAGTAGAATCTGGGACAAAACGCGACGGGTTTCAGGTCAAACGGACGAGTATTCAGTCTGGAAAAAAATCAAACAGTTTCCCCACACAGGGGCGAACCTTCCTTTCGGCCCTGGCAATGATGAACAAAACATCTACTGCGAGTCCTGTGGACCCAACTTTAGGCTGAAACCTTGGCCACAACACAGTAGAAACAATAAGGAACGTCTGGTAAAAATTTCAGATAAAAGGAATCCAAGGAATAGGTCCCGGACCGAGAGGAAACAAAATTGGAAAACTTGTTTCTCCGAAAACGAAACGTCCTGGCTTCTCCTCCTCACATCTTTTTCTTGAGTTTTGCTTTTGGACGTGCCTCCTTAGCTGGATGCAAACAACATATGAAGGTACTCGTGTGAATTTTTTCGGAATTTTTCAACGCAATACGGGCTCCGGGAGAAATTCCAGAAACCAGGGCCAGATTTCAAAAATCTGGAAAGAGGATAGCCTTGGATTGCCCCAAATTTATGAAAAATTCTCCCGGAAGGATTTTCTGCTGAAAGTCCTGTGGAAGGGTCCCAGTAGAATCTGGGACAAAACGCGACGGGTTTCAGGTCAAACGGACGAGTATTCAGTCTGGAAAAAAATCAAACAGTTTCCCCACACAGGGGCGAACCTTCCTTTCGGCCCTGGCAATGATGAACAAAACATCTACTGCGAGTCCTGTGGACCCAACTTTAGGCTGAAACCTTGGCCACAACACAGTAGAAACAATAAGGAACGTCTGGTAAAAATTTCAGATAAAAGGAATCCAAGGAATAGGTCCCGGACCGAGAGGAAACAAAATTGGAAAACTTGTTTCTCCGAAAACGAAACGTCCTGGCTTCTCCTCCTCACATCTTTTTCTTGAGTTTTGCTTTTGGACGTGCCTCCTTAGCTGGATGCAAACAACATATGAAGGTACTCGTGTGAATTTTTTCGGAATTTTTCAACGCAATACGGGCTCCGGGAGAAATTCCAGAAACCAGGGCCAGATTTCAAAAATCTGGAAAGAGGATAGCCTTGGATTGCCCCAAATTTATTAAAAATTCTCCCGGAAGGATTTTCTGCTGAAAGTCCTGTGGAAGGGTCCCAGTAGAATCTGGGACAAAACGCGACGGGTTTCAGGTCAAACGGACGAGTATTCAGTCTGGAAAAAAATCAAACAGTTTCCCCACACAGGGGCGAACCTTCCTTTCGGCCCTGGCAATGATGAACAAAACATCTACTGCGAGTCCTGTGGACCCAACTTTAGGCTGAAACCTTGGCCACAACACAGTAGAAACAATAAGGAACGTCTGGTAAAAATTTCAGATAAAAGGAATCCAAGGAATAGGTCCCGGACCGAGAGGAAACAAAATTGGAAAACTTGTTTCTCCGAAAACGAAACGTCCTGGCTTCTCCTCCTCACATCTTTTTCTTGAGTTTTGCTTTTGGACGTGCCTCCTTAGCTGGATGCAAACAACATATGAAGGTACTCGTGTGAATTTTTTCGGAATTTTTCAACGCAATACGGGCTCCGGGAGAAATTCCAGAAACCAGGGCCAGATTTCAAAAATCTGGAAAGAGGATAGCCTTGGATTGCCCCAAATTTATGAAAAATTCTCCCGGAAGGATTTTCTGCTGAAAGTCCTGTGGAAGGGTCCCAGTAGAATCTGGGACAAAACGCGACGGGTTTCAGGTCAAACGGACGAGTATTCAGTCTGGAAAAAAATCAAACAGTTTCCCCACACAGGGGCGAACCTTCCTTTCGGCCCTGGCAATGATGAACAAAACATCTACTGCGAGTCCTGTGGACCCAACTTTAGGCTGAAACCTTGGCCACAACACAGTAGAAACAATAAGGAACGTCTGGTAAAAATTTCAGATAAAAGGAATCCAAGGAATAGGTCCCGGACCGAGAGGAAACAAAATTGGAAAACTTGTTTCTCCGAAAACGAAACGTCCTGGCTTCTCCTCCTCACATCTTTTTCTTGAGTTTTGCTTTTGGACGTGCCTCCTTAGCTGGATGCAAACAACATATGAAGGTACTCGTGTGAATTTTTTCGGAATTTTTCAACGCAATACGGGCTCCGGGAGAAATTCCAGAAACCAGGGCCAGATTTCAAAAATCTGGAAAGAGGATAGCCTTGGATTGCCCCAAATTTATGAAAAATTCTCCCGGAAGGATTTTCTGCTGAAAGTCCTGTGGAAGGGTCCCAGTAGAATCTGGGACAAAACGCGACGGGTTTCAGGTCAAACGGACGAGTATTCAGTCTGGAAAAAAATCAAACAGTTTCCCCACACAGGGGCGAACCTTCCTTTCGGCCCTGGCAATGATGAACAAAACATCTACTGCGAGTCCTGTGGACCCAACTTTAGGCTGAAACCTTGGCCACAACACAGTAGAAACAATAAGGAACGTCTGGTAAAAATTTCAGATAAAAGGAATCCAAGGAATAGGTCCCGGACCGAGAGGAAACAAAATTGGAAAACTTGTTTCTCCGAAAACGAAACGTCCTGGCTTCTCCTCCTCACATCTTTTTCTTGAGTTTTGCTTTTGGACGTGCCTCCTTAGCTGGATGCAAACAACATATGAAGGTACTCGTGTGAATTTTTTCGGAATTTTTCAACGCAATACGGGCTCCGGGAGAAATTCCAGAAACCAGGGCCAGATTTCAAAAATCTGGAAAGAGGATAGCCTTGGATTGCCCCAAATTTATGAAAAATTCTCCCGGAAGGATTTTCTGCTGAAAGTCCTGTGGAAGGGTCCCAGTAGAATCTGGGACAAAACGCGACGGGTTTCAGGTCAAACGGACGAGTATTCAGTCTGGAAAAAAATCAAACAGTTTCCCCACACAGGGGCGAACCTTCCTTTCGGCCCTGGCAATGATGAACAAAACATCTACTGCGAGTCCTGTGGACCCAACTTTAGGCTGAAACCTTGGCCACAACACAGTAGAAACAATAAGGAACGTCTGGTAAAAATTTCAGATAAAAGGAATCCAAGGAATAGGTCCCGGACCGAGAGGAAACAAAATTGGAAAACTTGTTTCTCCGAAAACGAAACGTCCTGGCTTCTCCTCCTCACATCTTTTTCTTGAGTTTTGCTTTTGGACGTGCCTCCTTAGCTGGATGCAAACAACATATGAAGGTACTCGTGTGAATTTTTTCGGAATTTTTCAACGCAATACGGGCTCCGGGAGAAATTCCAGAAACCAGGGCCAGATTTCAAAAATCTGGAAAGAGGATAGCCTTGGATTGCCCCAAATTTATGAAAAATTCTCCCGGAAGGATTTTCTGCTGAAAGTCCTGTGGAAGGGTCCCAGTAGAATCTGGGACAAAACGCGACGGGTTTCAGGTCAAACGGACGAGTATTCAGTCTGGAAAAAAATCAAACAGTTTCCCCACACAGGGGCGAACCTTCCTTTCGGCCCTGGCAATGATGAACAAAACATCTACTGCGAGTCCTGTGGACCCAACTTTAGGCTGAAACCTTGGCCACAACACAGTAGAAACAATAAGGAACGTCTGGTAAAAATTTCAGATAAAAGGAATCCAAGGAATAGGTCCCGGACCGAGAGGAAACAAAATTGGAAAACTTGTTTCTCCGAAAACGAAACGTCCTGGCTTCTCCTCCTCACATCTTTTTCTTGAGTTTTGCTTTTGGACGTGCCTCCTTAGCTGGATGCAAACAACATATGAAGGTACTCGTGTGAATTTTTTCGGAATTTTTCAACGCAATACGGGCTCCGGGAGAAATTCCAGAAACCAGGGCCAGATTTCAAAAATCTGGAAAGAGGATAGCCTTGGATTGCCCCAAATTTATGAAAAATTCTCCCGGAAGGATTTTCTGCTGAAAGTCCTGTGGAAGGGTCCCAGTAGAATCTGGGACAAAACGCGACGGGTTTCAGGTCAAACGGACGAGTATTCAGTCTGGAAAAAAATCAAACAGTTTCCCCACACAGGGGCGAACCTTCCTTTCGGCCCTGGCAATGATGAACAAAACATCTACTGCGAGTCCTGTGGACCCAACTTTAGGCTGAAACCTTGGCCACAACACAGTAGAAACAATAAGGAACGTCTGGTAAAAATTTCAGATAAAAGGAATCCAAGGAATAGGTCCCGGACCGAGAGGAAACAAAATTGGAAAACTTGTTTCTCCGAAAACGAAACGTCCTGGCTTCTCCTCCTCACATCTTTTTCTTGAGTTTTGCTTTTGGACGTGCCTCCTTAGCTGGATGCAAACAACATATGAAGGTACTCGTGTGAATTTTTTCGGAATTTTTCAACGCAATACGGGCTCCGGGAGAAATTCCAGAAACCAGGGCCAGATTTCAAAAATCTGGAAAGAGGATAGCCTTGGATTGCCCCAAATTTATGAAAAATTCTCCCGGAAGGATTTTCTGCTGAAAGTCCTGTGGAAGGGTCCCAGTAGAATCTGGGACAAAACGCGACGGGTTTCAGGTCAAACGGACGAGTATTCAGTCTGGAAAAAAATCAAACAGTTTCCCCACACAGGGGCGAACCTTCCTTTCGGCCCTGGCAATGATGAACAAAACATCTACTGCGAGTCCTGTGGACCCAACTTTAGGCTGAAACCTTGGCCACAACACAGTAGAAACAATAAGGAACGTCTGGTAAAAATTTCAGATAAAAGGAATCCAAGGAATAGGTCCCGGACCGAGAGGAAACAAAATTGGAAAACTTGTTTCTCCGAAAACGAAACGTCCTGGCTTCTCCTCCTCACATCTTTTTCTTGAGTTTTGCTTTTGGACGTGCCTCCTTAGCTGGATGCAAACAACATATGAAGGTACTCGTGTGAATTTTTTCGGAATTTTTCAACGCAATACGGGCTCCGGGAGAAATTCCAGAAACCAGGGCCAGATTTCAAAAATCTGGAAAGAGGATAGCCTTGGATTGCCCCAAATTTATGAAAAATTCTCCCGGAAGGATTTTCTGCTGAAAGTCCTGTGGAAGGGTCCCAGTAGAATCTGGGACAAAACGCGACGGGTTTCAGGTCAAACGGACGAGTATTCAGTCTGGAAAAAAATCAAACAGTTTCCCCACACAGGGGCGAACCTTCCTTTCGGCCCTGGCAATGATGAACAAAACATCTACTGCGAGTCCTGTGGACCCAACTTTAGGCTGAAACCTTGGCCACAACACAGTAGAAACAATAAGGAACGTCTGGTAAAAATTTCAGATAAAAGGAATCCAAGGAATAGGTCCCGGACCGAGAGGAAACAAAATTGGAAAACTTGTTTCTCCGAAAACGAAACGTCCTGGCTTCTCCTCCTCACATCTTTTTCTTGAGTTTTGCTTTTGGACGTGCCTCCTTAGCTGGATGCAAACAACATATGAAGGTACTCGTGTGAATTTTTTCGGAATTTTTCAACGCAATACGGGCTCCGGGAGAAATTCCAGAAACCAGGGCCAGATTTCAAAAATCTGGAAAGAGGATAGCCTTGGATTGCCCCAAATTTATGAAAAATTCTCCCGGAAGGATTTTCTGCTGAAAGTCCTGTGGAAGGGTCCCAGTAGAATCTGGGACAAAACGCGACGGGTTTCAGGTCAAACGGACGAGTATTCAGTCTGGAAAAAAATCAAACAGTTTCCCCACACAGGGGCGAACCTTCCTTTCGGCCCTGGCAATGATGAACAAAACATCTACTGCGAGTCCTGTGGACCCAACTTTAGGCTGAAACCTTGGCCACAACACAGTAGAAACAATAAGGAACGTCTGGTAAAAATTTCAGATAAAAGGAATCCAAGGAATAGGTCCCGGACCGAGAGGAAACAAAATTGGAAAACTTGTTTCTCCGAAAACGAAACGTCCTGGCTTCTCCTCCTCACATCTTTTTCTTGAGTTTTGCTTTTGGACGTGCCTCCTTAGCTGGATGCAAACAACATATGAAGGTACTCGTGTGAATTTTTTCGGAATTTTTCAACGCAATACGGGCTCCGGGAGAAATTCCAGAAACCAGGGCCAGATTTCAAAAATCTGGAAAGAGGATAGCCTTGGATTGCCCCAAATTTATGAAAAATTCTCCCGGAAGGATTTTCTGCTGAAAGTCCTGTGGAAGGGTCCCAGTAGAATCTGGGACAAAACGCGACGGGTTTCAGGTCAAACGGACGAGTATTCAGTCTGGAAAAAAATCAAACAGTTTCCCCACACAGGGGCGAACCTTCCTTTCGGCCCTGGCAATGATGAACAAAACATCTACTGCGAGTCCTGTGGACCCAACTTTAGGCTGAAACCTTGGCCACAACACAGTAGAAACAATAAGGAACGTCTGGTAAAAATTTCAGATAAAAGGAATCCAAGGAATAGGTCCCGGACCGAGAGGAAACAAAATTGGAAAACTTGTTTCTCCGAAAACGAAACGTCCTGGCTTCTCCTCCTCACATCTTTTTCTTGAGTTTTGCTTTTGGACGTGCCTCCTTAGCTGGATGCAAACAACATATGAAGGTACTCGTGTGAATTTTTTCGGAATTTTTCAACGCAATACGGGCTCCGGGAGAAATTCCAGAAACCAGGGCCAGATTTCAAAAATCTGGAAAGAGGATAGCCTTGGATTGCCCCAAATTTATGAAAAATTCTCCCGGAAGGATTTTCTGCTGAAAGTCCTGTGGAAGGGTCCCAGTAGAATCTGGGACAAAACGCGACGGGTTTCAGGTCAAACGGACGAGTATTCAGTCTGGAAAAAAATCAAACAGTTTCCCCACACAGGGGCGAACCTTCCTTTCGGCCCTGGCAATGATGAACAAAACATCTACTGCGAGTCCTGTGGACCCAACTTTAGGCTGAAACCTTGGCCACAACACAGTAGAAACAATAAGGAACGTCTGGTAAAAATTTCAGATAAAAGGAATCCAAGGAATAGGTCCCGGACCGAGAGGAAACAAAATTGGAAAACTTGTTTCTCCGAAAACGAAACGTCCTGGCTTCTCCTCCTCACATCTTTTTCTTGAGTTTTGCTTTTGGACGTGCCTCCTTAGCTGGATGCAAACAACATATGAAGGTACTCGTGTGAATTTTTTCGGAATTTTTCAACGCAATACGGGCTCCGGGAGAAATTCCAGAAACCAGGGCCAGATTTCAAAAATCTGGAAAGAGGATAGCCTTGGATTGCCCCAAATTTATGAAAAATTCTCCCGGAAGGATTTTCTGCTGAAAGTCCTGTGGAAGGGTCCCAGTAGAATCTGGGACAAAACGCGACGGGTTTCAGGTCAAACGGACGAGTATTCAGTCTGGAAAAAAATCAAACAGTTCCCCACACAGGGGCGAACCTTCCTTTCGGCCCTGGCAATGATGAACAAAACATCTACTGCGAGTCCTGTGGACCCAACTTTAGGCTGAAACCTTGGCCACAACACAGTAGAAACAATAAGGAACGTCTGGTAAAAATTTCAGATAAAAGGAATCCAAGGAATAGGTCCCGGACCGAGAGGAAACAAAATTGGAAAACTTGTTTCTCCGAAAACGAAACGTCCTGGCTTCTCCTCCTCACATCTTTTTCTTGAGTTTTGCTTTTGGACGTGCCTCCTTAGCTGGATGCAAACAACATATGAAGGTACTCGTGTGAATTTTTTCGGAATTTTTCAACGCAATACGGGCTCCGGGAGAAATTCCAGAAACCAGGGCCAGATTTCAAAAATCTGGAAAGAGGATAGCCTTGGATTGCCCCAAATTTATGAAAAATTCTCCCGGAAGGATTTTCTGCTGAAAGTCCTGTGGAAGGGTCCCAGTAGAATCTGGGACAAAACGCGACGGGTTTCAGGTCAAACGGACGAGTATTCAGTCTGGAAAAAAATCAAACAGTTTCCCCACACAGGGGCGAACCTTCCTTTCGGCCCTGGCAATGATGAACAAAACATCTACTGCGAGTCCTGTGGACCCAACTTTAGGCTGAAACCTTGGCCACAACACAGTAGAAACAATAAGGAACGTCTGGTAAAAATTTCAGATAAAAGGAATCCAAGGAATAGGTCCCGGACCGAGAGGAAACAAAATTGGAAAACTTGTTTCTCCGAAAACGAAACGTCCTGGCTTCTCCTCCTCACATCTTTTTCTTGAGTTTTGCTTTTGGACGTGCCTCCTTAGCTGGATGCAAACAACATATGAAGGTACTCGTGTGAATTTTTTCGGAATTTTTCAACGCAATACGGGCTCCGGGAGAAATTCCAGAAACCAGGGCCAGATTTCAAAAATCTGGAAAGAGGATAGCCTTGGATTGCCCCAAATTTATGAAAAATTCTCCCGGAAGGATTTTCTGCTGAAAGTCCTGTGGAAGGGTCCCAGTAGAATCTGGGACAAAACGCGACGGGTTTCAGGTCAAACGGACGAGTATTCAGTCTGGAAAAAAATCAAACAGTTTCCCCACACAGGGGCGAACCTTCCTTTCGGCCCTGGCAATGATGAACAAAACATCTACTGCGAGTCCTGTGGACCCAACTTTAGGCTGAAACCTTGGCCACAACACAGTAGAAACAATAAGGAACGTCTGGTAAAAATTTCAGATAAAAGGAATCCAAGGAATAGGTCCCGGACCGAGAGGAAACAAAATTGGAAAACTTGTTTCTCCGAAAACGAAACGTCCTGGCTTCTCCTCCTCACATCTTTTTCTTGAGTTTTGCTTTTGGACGTGCCTCCTTAGCTGGATGCAAACAACATATGAAGGTACTCGTGTGAATTTTTTCGGAATTTTTCAACGCAATACGGGCTCCGGGAGAAATTCCAGAAACCAGGGCCAGATTTCAAAAATCTGGAAAGAGGATAGCCTTGGATTGCCCCAAATTTATGAAAAATTCTCCCGGAAGGATTTTCTGCTGAAAGTCCTGTGGAAGGGTCCCAGTAGAATCTGGGACAAAACGCGACGGGTTTCAGGTCAAACGGACGAGTATTCAGTCTGGAAAAAAATCAAACAGTTTCCCCACACAGGGGCGAACCTTCCTTTCGGCCCTGGCAATGATGAACAAAACATCTACTGCGAGTCCTGTGGACCCAACTTTAGGCTGAAACCTTGGCCACAACACAGTAGAAACAATAAGGAACGTCTGGTAAAAATTTCAGATAAAAGGAATCCAAGGAATAGGTCCCGGACCGAGAGGAAACAAAATTGGAAAACTTGTTTCTCCGAAAACGAAACGTCCTGGCTTCTCCTCCTCACATCTTTTTCTTGAGTTTTGCTTTTGGACGTGCCTCCTTAGCTGGATGCAAACAACATATGAAGGTACTCGTGTGAATTTTTTCGGAATTTTTCAACGCAATACGGGCTCCGGGAGAAATTCCAGAAACCAGGGCCAGATTTCAAAAATCTGGAAAGAGGATAGCCTTGGATTGCCCCAAATTTATGAAAAATTCTCCCGGAAGGATTTTCTGCTGAAAGTCCTGTGGAAGGGTCCCAGTAGAATCTGGGACAAAACGCGACGGGTTTCAGGTCAAACGGACGAGTATTCAGTCTGGAAAAAAATCAAACAGTTTCCCCACACAGGGGCGAACCTTCCTTTCGGCCCTGGCAATGATGAACAAAACATCTACTGCGAGTCCTGTGGACCCAACTTTAGGCTGAAACCTTGGCCACAACACAGTAGAAACAATAAGGAACGTCTGGTAAAAATTTCAGATAAAAGGAATCCAAGGAATAGGTCCCGGACCGAGAGGAAACAAAATTGGAAAACTTGTTTCTCCGAAAACGAAACGTCCTGGCTTCTCCTCCTCACATCTTTTTCTTGAGTTTTGCTTTTGGACGTGCCTCCTTAGCTGGATGCAAACAACATATGAAGGTACTCGTGTGAATTTTTTCGGAATTTTTCAACGCAATACGGGCTCCGGGAGAAATTCCAGAAACCAGGGCCAGATTTCAAAAATCTGGAAAGAGGATAGCCTTGGATTGCCCCAAATTTATGAAAAATTCTCCCGGAAGGATTTTCTGCTGAAAGTCCTGTGGAAGGGTCCCAGTAGAATCTGGGACAAAACGCGACGGGTTTCAGGTCAAACGGACGAGTATTCAGTCTGGAAAAAAATCAAACAGTTTCCCCACACAGGGGCGAACCTTCCTTTCGGCCCTGGCAATGATGAACAAAACATCTACTGCGAGTCCTGTGGACCCAACTTTAGGCTGAAACCTTGGCCACAACACAGTAGAAACAATAAGGAACGTCTGGTAAAAATTTCAGATAAAAGGAATCCAAGGAATAGGTCCCGGACCGAGAGGAAACAAAATTGGAAAACTTGTTTCTCCGAAAACGAAACGTCCTGGCTTCTCCTCCTCACATCTTTTTCTTGAGTTTTGCTTTTGGACGTGCCTCCTTAGCTGGATGCAAACAACATATGAAGGTACTCGTGTGAATTTTTTCGGAATTTTTCAACGCAATACGGGCTCCGGGAGAAATTCCAGAAACCAGGGCCAGATTTCAAAAATCTGGAAAGAGGATAGCCTTGGATTGCCCCAAATTTATGAAAAATTCTCCCGGAAGGATTTTCTGCTGAAAGTCCTGTGGAAGGGTCCCAGTAGAATCTGGGACAAAACGCGACGGGTTTCAGGTCAAACGGACGAGTATTCAGTCTGGAAAAAAATCAAACAGTTTCCCCACACAGGGGCGAACCTTCCTTTCGGCCCTGGCAATGATGAACAAAACATCTACTGCGAGTCCTGTGGACCCAACTTTAGGCTGAAACCTTGGCCACAACACAGTAGAAACAATAAGGAACGTCTGGTAAAAATTTCAGATAAAAGGAATCCAAGGAATAGGTCCCGGACCGAGAGGAAACAAAATTGGAAAACTTGTTTCTCCGAAAACGAAACGTCCTGGCTTCTCCTCCTCACATCTTTTTCTTGAGTTTTGCTTTTGGACGTGCCTCCTTAGCTGGATGCAAACAACATATGAAGGTACTCGTGTGAATTTTTTCGGAATTTTTCAACGCAATACGGGCTCCGGGAGAAATTCCAGAAACCAGGGCCAGATTTCAAAAATCTGGAAAGAGGATAGCCTTGGATTGCCCCAAATTTATGAAAAATTCTCCCGGAAGGATTTTCTGCTGAAAGTCCTGTGGAAGGGTCCCAGTAGAATCTGGGACAAAACGCGACGGGTTTCAGGTCAAACGGACGAGTATTCAGTCTGGAAAAAAATCAAACAGTTTCCCCACACAGGGGCGAACCTTCCTTTCGGCCCTGGCAATGATGAACAAAACATCTACTGCGAGTCCTGTGGACCCAACTTTAGGCTGAAACCTTGGCCACAACACAGTAGAAACAATAAGGAACGTCTGGTAAAAATTTCAGATAAAAGGAATCCAAGGAATAGGTCCCGGACCGAGAGGAAACAAAATTGGAAAACTTGTTTCTCCGAAAACGAAACGTCCTGGCTTCTCCTCCTCACATCTTTTTCTTGAGTTTTGCTTTTGGACGTGCCTCCTTAGCTGGATGCAAACAACATATGAAGGTACTCGTGTGAATTTTTTCGGAATTTTTCAACGCAATACGGGCTCCGGGAGAAATTCCAGAAACCAGGGCCAGATTTCAAAAATCTGGAAAGAGGATAGCCTTGGATTGCCCCAAATTTATGAAAAATTCTCCCGGAAGGATTTTCTGCTGAAAGTCCTGTGGAAGGGTCCCAGTAGAATCTGGGACAAAACGCGACGGGTTTCAGGTCAAACGGACGAGTATTCAGTCTGGAAAAAAATCAAACAGTTTCCCCACACAGGGGCGAACCTTCCTTTCGGCCCTGGCAATGATGAACAAAACATCTACTGCGAGTCCTGTGGACCCAACTTTAGGCTGAAACCTTGGCCACAACACAGTAGAAACAATAAGGAACGTCTGGTAAAAATTTCAGATAAAAGGAATCCAAGGAATAGGTCCCGGACCGAGAGGAAACAAAATTGGAAAACTTGTTTCTCCGAAAACGAAACGTCCTGGCTTCTCCTCCTCACATCTTTTTCTTGAGTTTTGCTTTTGGACGTGCCTCCTTAGCTGGATGCAAACAACATATGAAGGTACTCGTGTGAATTTTTTCGGAATTTTTCAACGCAATACGGGCTCCGGGAGAAATTCCAGAAACCAGGGCCAGATTTCAAAAATCTGGAAAGAGGATAGCCTTGGATTGCCCCAAATTTATGAAAAATTCTCCCGGAAGGATTTTCTGCTGAAAGTCCTGTGGAAGGGTCCCAGTAGAATCTGGGACAAAACGCGACGGGTTTCAGGTCAAACGGACGAGTATTCAGTCTGGAAAAAAATCAAACAGTTTCCCCACACAGGGGCGAACCTTCCTTTCGGCCCTGGCAATGATGAACAAAACATCTACTGCGAGTCCTGTGGACCCAACTTTAGGCTGAAACCTTGGCCACAACACAGTAGAAACAATAAGGAACGTCTGGTAAAAATTTCAGATAAAAGGAATCCAAGGAATAGGTCCCGGACCGAGAGGAAACAAAATTGGAAAACTTGTTTCTCCGAAAACGAAACGTCCTGGCTTCTCCTCCTCACATCTTTTTCTTGAGTTTTGCTTTTGGACGTGCCTCCTTAGCTGGATGCAAACAACATATGAAGGTACTCGTGTGAATTTTTTCGGAATTTTTCAACGCAATACGGGCTCCGGGAGAAATTCCAGAAACCAGGGCCAGATTTCAAAAATCTGGAAAGAGGATAGCCTTGGATTGCCCCAAATTTATGAAAAATTCTCCCGGAAGGATTTTCTGCTGAAAGTCCTGTGGAAGGGTCCCAGTAGAATCTGGGACAAAACGCGACGGGTTTCAGGTCAAACGGACGAGTATTCAGTCTGGAAAAAAATCAAACAGTTTCCCCACACAGGGGCGAACCTTCCTTTCGGCCCTGGCAATGATGAACAAAACATCTACTGCGAGTCCTGTGGACCCAACTTTAGGCTGAAACCTTGGCCACAACACAGTAGAAACAATAAGGAACGTCTGGTAAAAATTTCAGATAAAAGGAATCCAAGGAATAGGTCCCGGACCGAGAGGAAACAAAATTGGAAAACTTGTTTCTCCGAAAACGAAACGTCCTGGCTTCTCCTCCTCACATCTTTTTCTTGAGTTTTGCTTTTGGACGTGCCTCCTTAGCTGGATGCAAACAACATATGAAGGTACTCGTGTGAATTTTTTCGGAATTTTTCAACGCAATACGGGCTCCGGGAGAAATTCCAGAAACCAGGGCCAGATTTCAAAAATCTGGAAAGAGGATAGCCTTGGATTGCCCCAAATTTATGAAAAATTCTCCCGGAAGGATTTTCTGCTGAAAGTCCTGTGGAAGGGTCCCAGTAGAATCTGGGACAAAACGCGACGGGTTTCAGGTCAAACGGACGAGTATTCAGTCTGGAAAAAAATCAAACAGTTTCCCCACACAGGGGCGAACCTTCCTTTCGGCCCTGGCAATGATGAACAAAACATCTACTGCGAGTCCTGTGGACCCAACTTTAGGCTGAAACCTTGGCCACAACACAGTAGAAACAATAAGGAACATCTGGTAAAAATTTCAGATAAAAGGAATCCAAGGAATAGGTCCCGGACCGAGAGGAAACAAAATTGGAAAACTTGTTTCTCCGAAAACGAAACGTCCTGGCTTCTCCTCCTCACATCTTTTTCTTGAGTTTTGCTTTTGGACGTGCCTCCTTAGCTGGATGCAAACAACATATGAAGGTACTCGTGTGAATTTTTTCGGAATTTTTCAACGCAATACGGGCTCCGGGAGAAATTCCAGAAACCAGGGCCAGATTTCAAAAATCTGGAAAGAGGATAGCCTTGGATTGCCCCAAATTTATGAAAAATTCTCCCGGAAGGATTTTCTGCTGAAAGTCCTGTGGAAGGGTCCCAGTAGAATCTGGGACAAAACGCGACGGGTTTCAGGTCAAACGGACGAGTATTCAGTCTGGAAAAAAATCAAACAGTTTCCCCACACAGGGGCGAACCTTCCTTTCGGCCCTGGCAATGATGAACAAAACATCTACTGCGAGTCCTGTGGACCCAACTTTAGGCTGAAACCTTGGCCACAACACAGTAGAAACAATAAGGAACGTCTGGTAAAAATTTCAGATAAAAGGAATCCAAGGAATAGGTCCCGGACCGAGAGGAAACAAAATTGGAAAACTTGTTTCTCCGAAAACGAAACGTCCTGGCTTCTCCTCCTCACATCTTTTTCTTGAGTTTTGCTTTTGGACGTGCCTCCTTAGCTGGATGCAAACAACATATGAAGGTACTCGTGTGAATTTTTTCGGAATTTTTCAACGCAATACGGGCTCCGGGAGAAATTCCAGAAACCAGGGCCAGATTTCAAAAATCTGGAAAGAGGATAGCCTTGGATTGCCCCAAATTTATGAAAAATTCTCCCGGAAGGATTTTCTGCTGAAAGTCCTGTGGAAGGGTCCCAGTAGAATCTGGGACAAAACGCGACGGGTTTCAGGTCAAACGGACGAGTATTCAGTCTGGAAAAAAATCAAACAGTTTCCCCACACAGGGGCGAACCTTCCTTTCGGCCCTGACAATGATGAACAAAACATCTACTGCGAGTCCTGTGGACCCAACTTTAGGCTGAAACCTTGGCCACAACACAGTAGAAACAATAAGGAACGTCTGGTAAAAATTTCAGATAAAAGGAATCCAAGGAATAGGTCCCGGACCGAGAGGAAACAAAATTGGAAAACTTGTTTCTCCGAAAACGAAACGTCCTGGCTTCTCCTCCTCACATCTTTTTCTTGAGTTTTGCTTTTGGACGTGCCTCCTTAGCTGGATGCAAACAACATATGAAGGTACTCGTGTGAATTTTTTCGGAATTTTTCAACGCAATACGGGCTCCGGGAGAAATTCCAGAAACCAGGGCCAGATTTCAAAAATCTGGAAAGAGGATAGCCTTGGATTGCCCCAAATTTATGAAAAATTCTCCCGGAAGGATTTTCTGCTGAAAGTCCTGTGGAAGGGTCCCAGTAGAATCTGGGACAAAACGCGACGGGTTTCAGGTCAAACGGACGAGTATTCAGTCTGGAAAAAAATCAAACAGTTTCCCCACACAGGGGCGAACCTTCCTTTCGGCCCTGGCAATGATGAACAAAACATCTACTGCGAGTCCTGTGGACCCAACTTTAGGCTGAAACCTTGGCCACAACACAGTAGAAACAATAAGGAACGTCTGGTAAAAATTTCAGATAAAAGGAATCCAAGGAATAGGTCCCGGACCGAGAGGAAACAAAATTGGAAAACTTGTTTCTCCGAAAACGAAACGTCCTGGCTTCTCCTCCTCACATCTTTTTCTTGAGTTTTGCTTTTGGACGTGCCTCCTTAGCTGGATGCAAACAACATATGAAGGTACTCGTGTGAATTTTTTCGGAATTTTTCAACGCAATACGGGCTCCGGGAGAAATTCCAGAAACCAGGGCCAGATTTCAAAAATCTGGAAAGAGGATAGCCTTGGATTGCCCCAAATTTATGAAAAATTCTCCCGGAAGGATTTTCTGCTGAAAGTCCTGTGGAAGGGTCCCAGTAGAATCTGGGACAAAACGCGACGGGTTTCAGGTCAAACGGACGAGTATTCAGTCTGGAAAAAAATCAAACAGTTTCCCCACACAGGGGCGAACCTTCCTTTCGGCCCTGGCAATGATGAACAAAACATCTACTGCGAGTCCTGTGGACCCAACTTTAGGCTGAAACCTTGGCCACAACACAGTAGAAACAATAAGGAACGTCTGGTAAAAATTTCAGATAAAAGGAATCCAAGGAATAGGTCCCGGACCGAGAGGAAACAAAATTGGAAAACTTGTTTCTCCGAAAACGAAACGTCCTGGCTTCTCCTCCTCACATCTTTTTCTTGAGTTTTGCTTTTGGACGTGCCTCCTTAGCTGGATGCAAACAACATATGAAGGTACTCGTGTGAATTTTTTCGGAATTTTTCAACGCAATACGGGCTCCGGGAGAAATTCCAGAAACCAGGGCCAGATTTCAAAAATCTGGAAAGAGGATAGCCTTGGATTGCCCCAAATTTATGAAAAATTCTCCCGGAAGGATTTTCTGCTGAAAGTCCTGTGGAAGGGTCCCAGTAGAATCTGGGACAAAACGCGACGGGTTTCAGGTCAAACGGACGAGTATTCAGTCTGGAAAAAAATCAAACAGTTTCCCCACACAGGGGCGAACCTTCCTTTCGGCCCTGGCAATGATGAACAAAACATCTACTGCGAGTCCTGTGGACCCAACTTTAGGCTGAAACCTTGGCCACAACACAGTAGAAACAATAAGGAACGTCTGGTAAAAATTTCAGATAAAAGGAATCCAAGGAATAGGTCCCGGACCGAGAGGAAACAAAATTGGAAAACTTGTTTCTCCGAAAACGAAACGTCCTGGCTTCTCCTCCTCACATCTTTTTCTTGAGTTTTGCTTTTGGACGTGCCTCCTTAGCTGGATGCAAACAACATATGAAGGTACTCGTGTGAATTTTTTCGGAATTTTTCAACGCAATACGGGCTCCGGGAGAAATTCCAGAAACCAGGGCCAGATTTCAAAAATCTGGAAAGAGGATAGCCTTGGATTGCCCCAAATTTATGAAAAATTCTCCCGGAAGGATTTTCTGCTGAAAGTCCTGTGGAAGGGTCCCAGTAGAATCTGGGACAAAACGCGACGGGTTTCAGGTCAAACGGACGAGTATTCAGTCTGGAAAAAAATCAAACAGTTTCCCCACACAGGGGCGAACCTTCCTTTCGGCCCTGGCAATGATGAACAAAACATCTACTGCGAGTCCTGTGGACCCAACTTTAGGCTGAAACCTTGGCCACAACACAGTAGAAACAATAAGGAACGTCTGGTAAAAATTTCAGATAAAAGGAATCCAAGGAATAGGTCCCGGACCGAGAGGAAACAAAATTGGAAAACTTGTTTCTCCGAAAACGAAACGTCCTGGCTTCTCCTCCTCACATCTTTTTCTTGAGTTTTGCTTTTGGACGTGCCTCCTTAGCTGGATGCAAACAACATATGAAGGTACTCGTGTGAATTTTTTCGGAATTTTTCAACGCAATACGGGCTCCGGGAGAAATTCCAGAAACCAGGGCCAGATTTCAAAAATCTGGAAAGAGGATAGCCTTGGATTGCCCCAAATTTATGAAAAATTCTCCCGGAAGGATTTTCTGCTGAAAGTCCTGTGGAAGGGTCCCAGTAGAATCTGGGACAAAACGCGACGGGTTTCAGGTCAAACGGACGAGTATTCAGTCTGGAAAAAAATCAAACAGTTTCCCCACACAGGGGCGAACCTTCCTTTCGGCCCTGGCAATGATGAACAAAACATCTACTGCGAGTCCTGTGGACCCAACTTTAGGCTGAAACCTTGGCCACAACACAGTAGAAACAATAAGGAACGTCTGGTAAAAATTTCAGATAAAAGGAATCCAAGGAATAGGTCCCGGACCGAGAGGAAACAAAATTGGAAAACTTGTTTCTCCGAAAACGAAACGTCCTGGCTTCTCCTCCTCACATCTTTTTCTTGAGTTTTGCTTTTGGACGTGCCTCCTTAGCTGGATGCAAACAACATATGAAGGTACTCGTGTGAATTTTTTCGGAATTTTTCAACGCAATACGGGCTCCGGGAGAAATTCCAGAAACCAGGGCCAGATTTCAAAAATCTGGAAAGAGGATAGCCTTGGATTGCCCCAAATTTATGAAAAATTCTCCCGGAAGGATTTTCTGCTGAAAGTCCTGTGGAAGGGTCCCAGTAGAATCTGGGACAAAACGCGACGGGTTTCAGGTCAAACGGACGAGTATTCAGTCTGGAAAAAAATCAAACAGTTTCCCCACACAGGGGCGAACCTTCCTTTCGGCCCTGGCAATGATGAACAAAACATCTACTGCGAGTCCTGTGGACCCAACTTTAGGCTGAAACCTTGGCCACAACACAGTAGAAACAATAAGGAACGTCTGGTAAAAATTTCAGATAAAAGGAATCCAAGGAATAGGTCCCGGACCGAGAGGAAACAAAATTGGAAAACTTGTTTCTCCGAAAACGAAACGTCCTGGCTTCTCCTCCTCACATCTTTTTCTTGAGTTTTGCTTTTGGACGTGCCTCCTTAGCTGGATGCAAACAACATATGAAGGTACTCGTGTGAATTTTTTCGGAATTTTTCAACGCAATACGGGCTCCGGGAGAAATTCCAGAAACCAGGGCCAGATTTCAAAAATCTGGAAAGAGGATAGCCTTGGATTGCCCCAAATTTATGAAAAATTCTCCCGGAAGGATTTTCTGCTGAAAGTCCTGTGGAAGGGTCCCAGTAGAATCTGGGACAAAACGCGACGGGTTTCAGGTCAAACGGACGAGTATTCAGTCTGGAAAAAAATCAAACAGTTTCCCCACACAGGGGCGAACCTTCCTTTCGGCCCTGGCAATGATGAACAAAACATCTACTGCGAGTCCTGTGGACCCAACTTTAGGCTGAAACCTTGGCCACAACACAGTAGAAACAATAAGGAACGTCTGGTAAAAATTTCAGATAAAAGGAATCCAAGGAATAGGTCCCGGACCGAGAGGAAACAAAATTGGAAAACTTGTTTCTCCGAAAACGAAACGTCCTGGCTTCTCCTCCTCACATCTTTTTCTTGAGTTTTGCTTTTGGACGTGCCTCCTTAGCTGGATGCAAACAACATATGAAGGTACTCGTGTGAATTTTTTCGGAATTTTTCAACGCAATACGGGCTCCGGGAGAAATTCCAGAAACCAGGGCCAGATTTCAAAAATCTGGAAAGAGGATAGCCTTGGATTGCCCCAAATTTATGAAAAATTCTCCCGGAAGGATTTTCTGCTGAAAGTCCTGTGGAAGGGTCCCAGTAGAATCTGGGACAAAACGCGACGGGTTTCAGGTCAAACGGACGAGTATTCAGTCTGGAAAAAAAATCAAACAGTTTCCCCACACAGGGGCGAACCTTCCTTTCGGCCCTGGCAATGATGACCAAAACATCTACTGCGAGTCCTGTGGACCCAACTTTAGGCTGAAACCTTGGCCACAACACAGTAGAAACAATAAGGAACGTCTGGTAAAAATTTCAGATAAAAGGAATCCAAGGAATAGGTCCCGGACCGAGAGGAAACAAAATTGGAAAACTTGTTTCTCCGAAAACGAAACGTCCTGGCTTCTCCTCCTCACATCTTTTTCTTGAGTTTTGCTTTTGGACGTGCCTCCTTAGCTGGATGCAAACAACATATGAAGGTACTCGTGTGAATTTTTTCGGAATTTTTCAACGCAATACGGGCTCCGGGAGAAATTCCAGAAACCAGGGCCAGATTTCAAAAATCTGGAAAGAGGATAGCCTTGGATTG
Source organism: Phaseolus coccineus (assembly GCA_037954025.1). NCBI lineage: Eukaryota > Viridiplantae > Streptophyta > Magnoliopsida > Fabales > Fabaceae > Phaseolus > Phaseolus coccineus. Next base: position 60,677,170 of record CM075677.1, read on the forward strand.
CCCCAAATTTATGAAAAATTCTCCCGGAAGGATTTTCTGCTGAAAGTCCTGTGGAAGGGTCCCAGTAGAATCTGGGACAAAACGCGACGGGTTTCAGGTCAAACGGACGAGTATTCAGTCTGGAAAAAAAATCAAACAGTTTCCCCACACAGGGGCGAACCTTCCTTTCGGCCCTGGCAATGATGAACAAAACATCTACTGCGAGTCCTGTGGACCCAACTTTAGGCTGAAACCTTGGCCACAACACAGTAGAAACAATAAGGAACGTCTGGTAAAAATTTCAGATAAAAGGAATCCAAGGAATAGGTCCCGGACCGAGAGGAAACAAAATTGGAAAACTTGTTTCTCCGAAAACGAAACGTCCTGGCTTCTCCTCCTCACATCTTTTTCTTGAGTTTTGCTTTTGGACGTGCCTCCTTAGCTGGATGCAAACAACATATGAAGGTACTCGTGTGAATTTTTTCGGAATTTTTCAACGCAATACGGGCTCCGGGAGAAATTCCAGAAACCAGGGCCAGATTTCAAAAATCTGGAAAGAGGATAGCCTTGGATTGCCCCAAATTTATGAAAAATTCTCCCGGAAGGATTTTCTGCTGAAAGTCCTGTGGAAGGGTCCCAGTAGAATCTGGGACAAAACGCGACGGGTTTCAGGTCAAACGGACGAGTATTCAGTCTGGAAAAAAAATCAAACAGTTTCCCCACACAGGGGCGAACCTTCCTTTCGGCCCTGGCAATGATGAACAAAACATCTACTGCGAGTCCTGTGGACCCAACTTTAGGCTGAAACCTTGGCCACAACACAGTAGAAACAATAAGGAACGTCTGGTAAAAATTTCAGATAAAAGGAATCCAAGGAATAGGTCCCGGACCGAGAGGAAACAAAATTGGAAAACTTGTTTCTCCGAAAACGAAACGTCCTGGCTTCTCCTCCTCACATCTTTTTCTTGAGTTTTGCTTTTGGACGTGCCTCCTTAGCTGGATGCAAACAACATATGAAGGTACTCGTGTGAATTTTTTCGGAATTTTTCAACGCAATACGGGCTCCGGGAGAAATTCCAGAAACCAGGGCCAGATTTCAAAAATCTGGAAAGAGGATAGCCTTGGATTGCCCCAAATTTATGAAAAATTCTCCCGGAAGGATTTTCTGCTGAAAGTCCTGTGGAAGGGTCCCAGTAGAATCTGGGACAAAACGCGACGGGTTTCAGGTCAAACGGACGAGTATTCAGTCTGGAAAAAAATCAAACAGTTTCCCCACACAGGGGCGAACCTTCCTTTCGGCCCTGGCAATGATGAACAAAACATCTACTGCGAGTCCTGTGGACCCAACTTTAGGCTGAAACCTTGGCCACAACACAGTAGAAACAATAAGGAACGTCTGGTAAAAATTTCAGATAAAAGGAATCCAAGGAATAGGTCCCGGACCGAGAGGAAACAAAATTGGAAAACTTGTTTCTCCGAAAACGAAACGTCCTGGCTTCTCCTCCTCACATCTTTTTCTTGAGTTTTGCTTTTGGACGTGCCTCCTTAGCTGGATGCAAACAACATATGAAGGTACTCGTGTGAATTTTTTCGGAATTTTTCAACGCAATACGGGCTCCGGGAGAAATTCCAGAAACCAGGGCCAGATTTCAAAAATCTGGAAAGAGGATAGCCTTGGATTGCCCCAAATTTATGAAAAATTCTCCCGGAAGGATTTTCTGCTGAAAGTCCTGTGGAAGGGTCCCAGTAGAATCTGGGACAAAACGCGACGGGTTTCAGGTCAAACGGACGAGTATTCAGTCTGGAAAAAAATCAAACAGTTTCCCCACACAGGGGCGAACCTTCCTTTCGGCCCTGGCAATGATGAACAAAACATCTACTGCGAGTCCTGTGGACCCAACTTTAGGCTGAAACCTTGGCCACAACACAGTAGAAACAATAAGGAACGTCTGGTAAAAATTTCAGATAAAAGGAATCCAAGGAATAGGTCCCGGACCGAGAGGAAACAAAATTGGAAAACTTGTTTCTCCGAAAACGAAACGTCCTGGCTTCTCCTCCTCACATCTTTTTCTTGAGTTTTGCTTTTGGACGTGCCTCCTTAGCTGGATGCAAACAACATATGAAGGTACTCGTGTGAATTTTTTCGGAATTTTTCAACGCAATACGGGCTCCGGGAGAAATTCCAGAAACCAGGGCCAGATTTCAAAAATCTGGAAAGAGGATAGCCTTGGATTGCCCCAAATTTATGAAAAATTCTCCCGGAAGGATTTTCTGCTGAAAGTCCTGTGGAAGGGTCCCAGTAGAATCTGGGACAAAACGCGACGGGTTTCAGGTCAAACGGACGAGTATTCAGTCTGGAAAAAAATCAAACAGTTTCCCCACACAGGGGCGAACCTTCCTTTCGGCCCTGGCAATGATGAACAAAACATCTACTGCGAGTCCTGTGGACCCAACTTTAGGCTGAAACCTTGGCCACAACACAGTAGAAACAATAAGGAACGTCTGGTAAAAATTTCAGATAAAAGGAATCCAAGGAATAGGTCCCGGACCGAGAGGAAACAAAATTGGAAAACTTGTTTCTCCGAAAACGAAACGTCCTGGCTTCTCCTCCTCACATCTTTTTCTTGAGTTTTGCTTTTGGACGTGCCTCCTTAGCTGGATGCAAACAACATATGAAGGTACTCGTGTGAATTTTTTCGGAATTTTTCAACGCAATACGGGCTCCGGGAGAAATTCCAGAAACCAGGGCCAGATTTCAAAAATCTGGAAAGAGGATAGCCTTGGATTGCCCCAAATTTATGAAAAATTCTCCCGGAAGGATTTTCTGCTGAAAGTCCTGTGGAAGGGTCCCAGTAGAATCTGGGACAAAACGCGACGGGTTTCAGGTCAAACGGACGAGTATTCAGTCTGGAAAAAAATCAAACAGTTTCCCCACACAGGGGCGAACCTTCCTTTCGGCCCTGGCAATGATGAACAAAACATCTACTGCGAGTCCTGTGGACCCAACTTTAGGCTGAAACCTTGGCCACAACACAGTAGAAACAATAAGGAACGTCTGGTAAAAATTTCAGATAAAAGGAATCCAAGGAATAGGTCCCGGACCGAGAGGAAACAAAATTGGAAAACTTGTTTCTCCGAAAACGAAACGTCCTGGCTTCTCCTCCTCACATCTTTTTCTTGAGTTTTGCTTTTGGACGTGCCTCCTTAGCTGGATGCAAACAACATATGAAGGTACTCGTGTGAATTTTTTCGGAATTTTTCAACGCAATACGGGCTCCGGGAGAAATTCCAGAAACCAGGGCCAGATTTCAAAAATCTGGAAAGAGGATAGCCTTGGATTGCCCCAAATTTATGAAAAATTCTCCCGGAAGGATTTTCTGCTGAAAGTCCTGTGGAAGGGTCCCAGTAGAATCTGGGACAAAACGCGACGGGTTTCAGGTCAAACGGACGAGTATTCAGTCTGGGAAAAAATCAAACAGTTTCCCCACACAGGGGCGAACCTTCCTTTCGGCCCTGGCAATGATGAACAAAACATCTACTGCGAGTCCTGTGGACCCAACTTTAGGCTGAAACCTTGGCCACAACACAGTAGAAACAATAAGGAACGTCTGGTAAAAATTTCAGATAAAAGGAATCCAAGGAATAGGTCCCGGACCGAGAGGAAACAAAATTGGAAAACTTGTTTCTCCTAAAACGAAACGTCCTGGCTTCTCCTCCTCACATCTTTTTCCTGAGTTTTGCTTTTGGACGTGCCTCCTTAGCTGGATGCAAACAACATATGAAGGTACTCGTGTGAATTTTTTCGGAATTTTTCAACGCAATACGGGCTCCGGGAGAAATTCCAGAAACCAGGGCCAGATTTCAAAAATCTGGAAAGAGGATAGCCTTGGATTGCCCCAAATTTATGAAAAATTCTCCCGGAAGGATTTTCTGCTGAAAGTCCTGTGGAAGGGTCCCAGTAGAATCTGGGACAAAACGCGACGGGTTTCAGGTCAAACGGACGAGTATTCAGTCTGGAAAAAAATCAAACAGTTTCCCCACACAGGGGCGAACCTTCCTTTCGGCCCTGGCAATGATGAACAAAACATCTACTGCGAGTCCTGTGGACCCAACTTTAGGCTGAAACCTTGGCCACAACACAGTAGAAACAATAAGGAACGTCTGGTAAAAATTTCAGATAAAAGGAATCCAAGGAATAGGTCCCGGACCGAGAGGAAACAAAATTGGAAAACTTGTTTCTCCGAAAACGAAACGTCCTGGCTTCTCCTCCTCACATCTTTTTCTTGAGTTTTGCTTTTGGACGTGCCTCCTTAGCTGGATGCAAACAACATATGAAGGTACTCGTGTGAATTTTTTCGGAATTTTTCAACGCAATACGGGCTCCGGGAGAAATTCCAGAAACCAGGGCCAGATTTCAAAAATCTGGAAAGAGGATAGCCTTGGATTGCCCCAAATTTATGAAAAATTCTCCCGGAAGGATTTTCTGCTGAAAGTCCTGTGGAAGGGTCCCAGTAGAATCTGGGACAAAACGCGACGGGTTTCAGGTCAAACGGACGAGTATTCAGTCTGGAAAAAAATCAAACAGTTTCCCCACACAGGGGCGAACCTTCCTTTCGGCCCTGGCAATGATGAACAAAACATCTACTGCGAGTCCTGTGGACCCAACTTTAGGCTGAAACCTTGGCCACAACACAGTAGAAACAATAAGGAACGTCTGGTAAAAATTTCAGATAAAAGGAATCCAAGGAATAGGTCCCGGACCGAGAGGAAACAAAATTGGAAAACTTGTTTCTCCGAAAACGAAACGTCCTGGCTTCTCCTCCTCACATCTTTTTCTTGAGTTTTGCTTTTGGACGTGCCTCCTTAGCTGGATGCAAACAACATATGAAGGTACTCGTGTGAATTTTTTCGGAATTTTTCAACGCAATACGGGCTCCGGGAGAAATTCCAGAAACCAGGGCCAGATTTCAAAAATCTGGAAAGAGGATAGCCTTGGATTGCCCCAAATTTATGAAAAATTCTCCCGGAAGGATTTTCTGCTGAAAGTCCTGTGGAAGGGTCCCAGTAGAATCTGGGACAAAACGCGACGGGTTTCAGGTCAAACGGACGAGTATTCAGTCTGGAAAAAAATCAAACAGTTTCCCCACACAGGGGCGAACCTTCCTTTCGGCCCTGGCAATGATGAACAAAACATCTACTGCGAGTCCTGTGGACCCAACTTTAGGCTGAAACCTTGGCCACAACACAGTAGAAACAATAAGGAACGTCTGGTAAAAATTTCAGATAAAAGGAATCCAAGGAATAGGTCCCGGACCGAGAGGAAACAAAATTGGAAAACTTGTTTCTCCGAAAACGAAACGTCCTGGCTTCTCCTCCTCACATCTTTTTCTTGAGTTTTGCTTTTGGACGTGCCTCCTTAGCTGGATGCAAACAACATATGAAGGTACTCGTGTGAATTTTTTCGGAATTTTTCAACGCAATACGGGCTCCGGGAGAAATTCCAGAAACCAGGGCCAGATTTCAAAAATCTGGAAAGAGGATAGCCTTGGATTGCCCCAAATTTATGAAAAATTCTCCCGGAAGGATTTTCTGCTGAAAGTCCTGTGGAAGGGTCCCAGTAGAATCTGGGACAAAACGCGACGGGTTTCAGGTCAAACGGACGAGTATTCAGTCTGGAAAAAAATCAAACAGTTTCCCCACACAGGGGCGAACCTTCCTTTCGGCCCTGGCAATGATGAACAAAACATCTACTGCGAGTCCTGTGGACCCAACTTTAGGCTGAAACCTTGGCCACAACACAGTAGAAACAATAAGGAACGTCTGGTAAAAATTTCAGATAAAAGGAATCCAAGGAATAGGTCCCGGACCGAGAGGAAACAAAATTGGAAAACTTGTTTCTCCGAAAACGAAACGTCCTGGCTTCTCCTCCTCACATCTTTTTCTTGAGTTTTGCTTTTGGACGTGCCTCCTTAGCTGGATGCAAACAACATATGAAGGTACTCGTGTGAATTTTTTCGGAATTTTTCAACGCAATACGGGCTCCGGGAGAAATTCCAGAAACCAGGGCCAGATTTCAAAAATCTGGAAAGAGGATAGCCTTGGATTGCCCCAAATTTATGAAAAATTCTCCCGGAAGGATTTTCTGCTGAAAGTCCTGTGGAAGGGTCCCAGTAGAATCTGGGACAAAACGCGACGGGTTTCAGGTCAAACGGACGAGTATTCAGTCTGGAAAAAAATCAAACAGTTTCCCCACACAGGGGCGAACCTTCCTTTCGGCCCTGGCAATGATGAACAAAACATCTACTGCGAGTCCTGTGGACCCAACTTTAGGCTGAAACCTTGGCCACAACACAGTAGAAACAATAAGGAACGTCTGGTAAAAATTTCAGATAAAAGGAATCCAAGGAATAGGTCCCGGACCGAGAGGAAACAAAATTGGAAAACTTGTTTCTCCGAAAACGAAACGTCCTGGCTTCTCCTCCTCACATCTTTTTCTTGAGTTTTGCTTTTGGACGTGCCTCCTTAGCTGGATGCAAACAACATATGAAGGTACTCGTGTGAATTTTTTCGGAATTTTTCAACGCAATACGGGCTCCGGGAGAAATTCCAGAAACCAGGGCCAGATTTCAAAAATCTGGAAAGAGGATAGCCTTGGATTGCCCCAAATTTATGAAAAATTCTCCCGGAAGGATTTTCTGCTGAAAGTCCTGTGGAAGGGTCCCAGTAGAATCTGGGACAAAACGCGACGGGTTTCAGGTCAAACGGACGAGTATTCAGTCTGGAAAAAAATCAAACAGTTTCCCCACACAGGGGCGAACCTTCCTTTCGGCCCTGGCAATGATGAACAAAACATCTACTGCGAGTCCTGTGGACCCAACTTTAGGCTGAAACCTTGGCCACAACACAGTAGAAACAATAAGGAACGTCTGGTAAAAATTTCAGATAAAAGGAATCCAAGGAATAGGTCCCGGACCGAGAGGAAACAAAATTGGAAAACTTGTTTCTCCGAAAACGAAACGTCCTGGCTTCTCCTCCTCACATCTTTTTCTTGAGTTTTGCTTTTGGACGTGCCTCCTTAGCTGGATGCAAACAACATATGAAGGTACTCGTGTGAATTTTTTCGGAATTTTTCAACGCAATACGGGCTCCGGGAGAAATTCCAGAAACCAGGGCCAGATTTCAAAAATCTGGAAAGAGGATAGCCTTGGATTGCCCCAAATTTATGAAAAATTCTCCCGGAAGGATTTTCTGCTGAAAGTCCTGTGGAAGGGTCCCAGTAGAATCTGGGACAAAACGCGACGGGTTTCAGGTCAAACGGACGAGTATTCAGTCTGGAAAAAAATCAAACAGTTTCCCCACACAGGGGCGAACCTTCCTTTCGGCCCTGGCAATGATGAACAAAACATCTACTGCGAGTCCTGTGGACCCAACTTTAGGCTGAAACCTTGGCCACAACACAGTAGAAACAATAAGGAACGTCTGGTAAAAATTTCAGATAAAAGGAATCCAAGGAATAGGTCCCGGACCGAGAGGAAACAAAATTGGAAAACTTGTTTCTCCGAAAACGAAACGTCCTGGCTTCTCCTCCTCACATCTTTTTCTTGAGTTTTGCTTTTGGACGTGCCTCCTTAGCTGGATGCAAACAACATATGAAGGTACTCGTGTGAATTTTTTCGGAATTTTTCAACGCAATACGGGCTCCGGGAGAAATTCCAGAAACCAGGGCCAGATTTCAAAAATCTGGAAAGAGGATAGCCTTGGATTGCCCCAAATTTATGAAAAATTCTCCCGGAAGGATTTTCTGCTGAAAGTCCTGTGGAAGGGTCCCAGTAGAATCTGGGACAAAACGCGACGGGTTTCAGGTCAAACGGACGAGTATTCAGTCTGGAAAAAAATCAAACAGTTTCCCCACACAGGGGCGAACCTTCCTTTCGGCCCTGGCAATGATGAACAAAACATCTACTGCGAGTCCTGTGGACCCAACTTTAGGCTGAAACCTTGGCCACAACACAGTAGAAACAATAAGGAACGTCTGGTAAAAATTTCAGATAAAAGGAATCCAAGGAATAGGTCCCGGACCGAGAGGAAACAAAATTGGAAAACTTGTTTCTCCGAAAACGAAACGTCCTGGCTTCTCCTCCTCACATCTTTTTCTTGAGTTTTGCTTTTGGACGTGCCTCCTTAGCTGGATGCAAACAACATATGAAGGTACTCGTGTGAATTTTTTCGGAATTTTTCAACGCAATACGGGCTCCGGGAGAAATTCCAGAAACCAGGGCCAGATTTCAAAAATCTGGAAAGAGGATAGCCTTGGATTGCCCCAAATTTATGAAAAATTCTCCCGGAAGGATTTTCTGCTGAAAGTCCTGTGGAAGGGTCCCAGTAGAATCTGGGACAAAACGCGACGGGTTTCAGGTCAAACGGACGAGTATTCAGTCTGGAAAAAAATCAAACAGTTTCCCCACACAGGGGCGAACCTTCCTTTCGGCCCTGGCAATGATGAACAAAACATCTACTGCGAGTCCTGTGGACCCAACTTTAGGCTGAAACCTTGGCCACAACACAGTAGAAACAATAAGGAACGTCTGGTAAAAATTTCAGATAAAAGGAATCCAAGGAATAGGTCCCGGACCGAGAGGAAACAAAATTGGAAAACTTGTTTCTCCGAAAACGAAACGTCCTGGCTTCTCCTCCTCACATCTTTTTCTTGAGTTTTGCTTTTGGACGTGCCTCCTTAGCTGGATGCAAACAACATATGAAGGTACTCGTGTGAATTTTTTCGGAATTTTTCAACGCAATACGGGCTCCGGGAGAAATTCCAGAAACCAGGGCCAGATTTCAAAAATCTGGAAAGAGGATAGCCTTGGATTGCCCCAAATTTATGAAAAATTCTCCCGGAAGGATTTTCTGCTGAAAGTCCTGTGGAAGGGTCCCAGTAGAATCTGGGACAAAACGCGACGGGTTTCAGGTCAAACGGACGAGTATTCAGTCTGGAAAAAAATCAAACAGTTTCCCCACACAGGGGCGAACCTTCCTTTCGGCCCTGGCAATGATGAACAAAACATCTACTGCGAGTCCTGTGGACCCAACTTTAGGCTGAAACCTTGGCCACAACACAGTAGAAACAATAAGGAACGTCTGGTAAAAATTTCAGATAAAAGGAATCCAAGGAATAGGTCCTGGACCGAGAGGAAACAAAATTGGAAAACTTGTTTCTCCGAAAACGAAACGTCCTGGCTTCTCCTCCTCACATCTTTTTCTTGAGTTTTGCTTTTGGACGTGCCTCCTTAGCTGGATGCAAACAACATATGAAGGTACTCGTGTGAATTTTTTCGGAATTTTTCAACGCAATACGGGCTCCGGGAGAAATTCCAGAAACCAGGGCCAGATTTCAAAAATCTGGAAAGAGGATAGCCTTGGATTGCCCCAAATTTATGAAAAATTCTCCCGGAAGGATTTTCTGCTGAAAGTCTTGTGGAAGGGTCCCAGTAGAATCTGGGACAAAACGCGACGGGTTTCAGGTCAAACGGACGAGTATTCAGTCTGGAAAAAAATCAAACAGTTTCCCCACACAGGGGCGAACCTTCCTTTCGGCCCTGGCAATGATGAACAAAACATCTACTGCGAGTCCTGTGGACCCAACTTTAGGCTGAAACCTTGGCCACAACACAGTAGAAACAATAAGGAACGTCTGGTAAAAATTTCAGATAAAAGGAATCCAAGGAATAGGTCCCGGACCGAGAGGAAACAAAATTGGAAAACTTGTTTCTCCGAAAACGAAACGTCCTGGCTTCTCCTCCTCACATCTTTTTCTTGAGTTTTGCTTTTGGACGTGCCTCCTTAGCTGGATGCAAACAACATATGAAGGTACTCGTGTGAATTTTTTCGGAATTTTTCAACGCAATACGGGCTCCGGGAGAAATTCCAGAAACCAGGGCCAAATTTCAAAAATCTGGAAAGAGGATAGCCTTGGATTGCCCCAAATTTATGAAAAATTCTCCCGGAAGGATTTTCTGCTGAAAGTCCTGTGGAAGGGTCCCAGTAGAATCTGGGACAAAACGCGACGGGTTTCAGGTCAAACGGACGAGTATTCAGTCTGGAAAAAAATCAAACAGTTTCCCCACACAGGGGCGAACCTTCCTTTCGGCCCTGGCAATGATGAACAAAACATCTACTGCGAGTCCTGTGGACCCAACTTTAGGCTGAAACCTTGGCCACAACACAGTAGAAACAATAAGGAACGTCTGGTAAAAATTTCAGATAAAAGGAATCCAAGGAATAGGTCCCGGACCGAGAGGAAACAAAATTGGAAAACTTGTTTCTCCGAAAACGAAACGTCCTGGCTTCTCCTCCTCACATCTTTTTCTTGAGTTTTGCTTTTGGACGTGCCTCCTTAGCTGGATGCAAACAACATATGAAGGTACTCGTGTGAATTTTTTCGGAATTTTTCAACGCAATACGGGCTCCGGGAGAAATTCCAGAAACCAGGGCCAGATTTCAAAAATCTGGAAAGAGGATAGCCTTGGATTGCCCCAAATTTATGAAAAATTCTCCCGGAAGGATTTTCTGCTGAAAGTCCTGTGGAAGGGTCCCAGTAGAATCTGGGACAAAACGCGACGGGTTTCAGGTCAAACGGACGAGTATTCAGTCTGGAAAAAAATCAAACAGTTTCCCCACACAGGGGCGAACCTTCCTTTCGGCCCTGGCAATGATGAACAAAACATCTACTGCGAGTCCTGTGGACCCAACTTTAGGCTGAAACCTTGGCCACAACACAGTAGAAACAATAAGGAACGTCTGGTAAAAATTTCAGATAAAAGGAATCCAAGGAATAGGTCCCGGACCGAGAGGAAACAAAATTGGAAAACTTGTTTCTCCGAAAACGAAACGTCCTGGCTTCTCCTCCTCACATCTTTTTCTTGAGTTTTGCTTTTGGACGTGCCTCCTTAGCTGGATGCAAACAACATATGAAGGTACTCGTGTGAATTTTTTCGGAATTTTTCAACGCAATACGGGCTCCGGGAGAAATTCCAGAAACCAGGGCCAGATTTCAAAAATCTGGAAAGAGGATAGCCTTGGATTGCCCCAAATTTATGAAAAATTCTCCCGGAAGGATTTTCTGCTGAAAGTCCTGTGGAAGGGTCCCAGTAGAATCTGGGACAAAACGCGACGGGTTTCAGGTCAAACGGACGAGTATTCAGTCTGGAAAAAAATCAAACAGTTTCCCCACACAGGGGCGAACCTTCCTTTCGGCCCTGGCAATGATGAACAAAACATCTACTGCGAGTCCTGTGGACCCAACTTTAGGCTGAAACCTTGGCCACAACACAGTAGAAACAATAAGGAACGTCTGGTAAAAATTTCAGATAAAAGGAATCCAAGGAATAGGTCCCGGACCGAGAGGAAACAAAATTGGAAAACTTGTTTCTCCGAAAACGAAACGTCCTGGCTTCTCCTCCTCACATCTTTTTCTTGAGTTTTGCTTTTGGACGTGCCTCCTTAGCTGGATGCAAACAACATATGAAGGTACTCGTGTGAATTTTTTCGGAATTTTTCAACGCAATACGGGCTCCGGGAGAAATTCCAGAAACCAGGGCCAGATTTCAAAAATCTGGAAAGAGGATAGCCTTGGATTGCCCCAAATTTATGAAAAATTCTCCCGGAAGGATTTTCTGCTGAAAGTCCTGTGGAAGGGTCCCAGTAGAATCTGGGACAAAACGCGACGGGTTTCAGGTCAAACGGACGAGTATTCAGTCTGGAAAAAAATCAAACAGTTTCCCCACACAGGGGCGAACCTTCCTTTCGGCCCTGGCAATGATGAACAAAACATCTACTGCGAGTCCTGTGGACCCAACTTTAGGCTGAAACCTTGGCCACAACACAGTAGAAACAATAAGGAACGTCTGGTAAAAATTTCAGATAAAAGGAATCCAAGGAATAGGTCCCGGACCGAGAGGAAACAAAATTGGAAAACTTGTTTCTCCGAAAACGAAACGTCCTGGCTTCTCCTCCTCACATCTTTTTCTTGAGTTTTGCTTTTGGACGTGCCTCCTTAGCTGGATGCAAACAACATATGAAGGTACTCGTGTGAATTTTTTCGGAATTTTTCAACGCAATACGGGCTCCGGGAGAAATTCCAGAAACCAGGGCCAGATTTCAAAAATCTGGAAAGAGGATAGCCTTGGATTGCCCCAAATTTATGAAAAATTCTCCCGGAAGGATTTTCTGCTGAAAGTCCTGTGGAAGGGTCCCAGTAGAATCTGGGACAAAACGCGACGGGTTTCAGGTCAAACGGACGAGTATTCAGTCTGGAAAAAAATCAAACAGTTTCCCCACACAGGGGCGAACCTTCCTTTCGGCCCTGGCAATGATGAACAAAACATCTACTGCGAGTCCTGTGGACCCAACTTTAGGCTGAAACCTTGGCCACAACACAGTAGAAACAATAAGGAACGTCTGGTAAAAATTTCAGATAAAAGGAATCCAAGGAATAGGTCCCGGACCGAGAGGAAACAAAATTGGAAAACTTGTTTCTCCGAAAACGAAACGTCCTGGCTTCTCCTCCTCACATCTTTTTCTTGAGTTTTGCTTTTGGACGTGCCTCCTTAGCTGGATGCAAACAACATATGAAGGTACTCGTGTGAATTTTTTCGGAATTTTTCAACGCAATACGGGCTCCGGGAGAAATTCCAGAAACCAGGGCCAGATTTCAAAAATCTGGAAAGAGGATAGCCTTGGATTGCCCCAAATTTATGAAAAATTCTCCCGGAAGGATTTTCTGCTGAAAGTCCTGTGGAAGGGTCCCAGTAGAATCTGGGACAAAACGCGACGGGTTTCAGGTCAAACGGACGAGTATTCAGTCTGGAAAAAAATCAAACAGTTTCCCCACACAGGGGCGAACCTTCCTTTCGGCCCTGGCAATGATGAACAAAACATCTACTGCGAGTCCTGTGGACCCAACTTTAGGCTGAAACCTTGGCCACAACACAGTAGAAACAATAAGGAACGTCTGGTAAAAATTTCAGATAAAAGGAATCCAAGGAATAGGTCCCGGACCGAGAGGAAACAAAATTGGAAAACTTGTTTCTCCGAAAACGAAACGTCCTGGCTTCTCCTCCTCACATCTTTTTCTTGAGTTTTGCTTTTGGACGTGCCTCCTTAGCTGGATGCAAACAACATATGAAGGTACTCGTGTGAATTTTTTCGGAATTTTTCAACGCAATACGGGCTCCGGGAGAAATTCCAGAAACCAGGGCCAGATTTCAAAAATCTGGAAAGAGGATAGCCTTGGATTGCCCCAAATTTATGAAAAATTCTCCCGGAAGGATTTTCTGCTGAAAGTCCTGTGGAAGGGTCCCAGTAGAATCTGGGACAAAACGCGACGGGTTTCAGGTCAAACGGACGAGTATTCAGTCTGGAAAAAAATCAAACAGTTTCCCCACACAGGGGCGAACCTTCCTTTCGGCCCTGGCAATGATGAACAAAACATCTACTGCGAGTCCTGTGGACCCAACTTTAGGCTGAAACCTTGGCCACAACACAGTAGAAACAATAAGGAACGTCTGGTAAAAATTTCAGATAAAAGGAATCCAAGGAATAGGTCCCGGACCGAGAGGAAACAAAATTGGAAAACTTGTTTCTCCGAAAACGAAACGTCCTGGCTTCTCCTCCTCACATCTTTTTCTTGAGTTTTGCTTTTGGACGTGCCTCCTTAGCTGGATGCAAACAACATATGAAGGTACTCGTGTGAATTTTTTCGGAATTTTTCAACGCAATACGGGCTCCGGGAGAAATTCCAGAAACCAGGGCCAGATTTCAAAAATCTGGAAAGAGGATAGCCTTGGATTGCCCCAAATTTATGAAAAATTCTCCCGGAAGGATTTTCTGCTGAAAGTCCTGTGGAAGGGTCCCAGTAGAATCTGGGACAAAACGCGACGGGTTTCAGGTCAAACGGACGAGTATTCAGTCTGGAAAAAAATCAAACAGTTTCCCCACACAGGGGCGAACCTTCCTTTCGGCCCTGGCAATGATGAACAAAACATCTACTGCGAGTCCTGTGGACCCAACTTTAGGCTGAAACCTTGGCCACAACACAGTAGAAACAATAAGGAACGTCTGGTAAAAATTTCAGATAAAAGGAATCCAAGGAATAGGTCCCGGACCGAGAGGAAACAAAATTGGAAAACTTGTTTCTCCGAAAACGAAACGTCCTGGCTTCTCCTCCTCACATCTTTTTCTTGAGTTTTGCTTTTGGACGTGCCTCCTTAGCTGGATGCAAACAACATATGAAGGTACTCGTGTGAATTTTTTCGGAATTTTTCAACGCAATACGGGCTCCGGGAGAAATTCCAGAAACCAGGGCCAGATTTCAAAAATCTGGAAAGAGGATAGCCTTGGATTGCCCCAAATTTATGAAAAATTCTCCCGGAAGGATTTTCTGCTGAAAGTCCTGTGGAAGGGTCCCAGTAGAATCTGGGACAAAACGCGACGGGTTTCAGGTCAAACGGACGAGTATTCAGTCTGGAAAAAAATCAAACAGTTTCCCCACACAGGGGCGAACCTTCCTTTCGGCCCTGGCAATGATGAACAAAACATCTACTGCGAGTCCTGTGGACCCAACTTTAGGCTGAAACCTTGGCCACAACACAGTAGAAACAATAAGGAACGTCTGGTAAAAATTTCAGATAAAAGGAATCCAAGGAATAGGTCCCGGACCGAGAGGAAACAAAATTGGAAAACTTGTTTCTCCGAAAACGAAACGTCCTGGCTTCTCCTCCTCACATCTTTTTCTTGAGTTTTGCTTTTGGACGTGCCTCCTTAGCTGGATGCAAACAACATATGAAGGTACTCGTGTGAATTTTTTCGGAATTTTTCAACGCAATACGGGCTCCGGGAGAAATTCCAGAAACCAGGGCCAGATTTCAAAAATCTGGAAAGAGGATAGCCTTGGATTGCCCCAAATTTATGAAAAATTCTCCCGGAAGGATTTTCTGCTGAAAGTCCTGTGGAAGGGTCCCAGTAGAATCTGGGACAAAACGCGACGGGTTTCAGGTCAAACGGACGAGTATTCAGTCTGGAAAAAAATCAAACAGTTTCCCCACACAGGGGCGAACCTTCCTTTCGGCCCTGGCAATGATGAACAAAACATCTACTGCGAGTCCTGTGGACCCAACTTTAGGCTGAAACCTTGGCCACAACACAGTAGAAACAATAAGGAACGTCTGGTAAAAATTTCAGATAAAAGGAATCCAAGGAATAGGTCCCGGACCGAGAGGAAACAAAATTGGAAAACTTGTTTCTCCGAAAACGAAACGTCCTGGCTTCTCCTCCTCACATCTTTTTCTTGAGTTTTGCTTTTGGACGTGCCTCCTTAGCTGGATGCAAACAACATATGAAGGTACTCGTGTGAATTTTTTCGGAATTTTTCAACGCAATACGGGCTCCGGGAGAAATTCCAGAAACCAGGGCCAGATTTCAAAAATCTGGAAAGAGGATAGCCTTGGATTGCCCCAAATTTATGAAAAATTCTCCCGGAAGGATTTTCTGCTGAAAGTCCTGTGGAAGGGTCCCAGTAGAATCTGGGACAAAACGCGACGGGTTTCAGGTCAAACGGACGAGTATTCAGTCTGGAAAAAAATCAAACAGTTTCCCCACACAGGGGCGAACCTTCCTTTCGGCCCTGGCAATGATGAACAAAACATCTACTGCGAGTCCTGTGGACCCAACTTTAGGCTGAAACCTTGGCCACAACACAGTAGAAACAATAAGGAACGTCTGGTAAAAATTTCAGATAAAAGGAATCCAAGGAATAGGTCCCGGACCGAGAGGAAACAAAATTGGAAAACTTGTTTCTCCGAAAACGAAACGTCCTGGCTTCTCCTCCTCACATCTTTTTCTTGAGTTTTGCTTTTGGACGTGCCTCCTTAGCTGGATGCAAACAACATATGAAGGTACTCGTGTGAATTTTTTCGGAATTTTTCAACGCAATACGGGCTCCGGGAGAAATTCCAGAAACCAGGGCCAGATTTCAAAAATCTGGAAAGAGGATAGCCTTGGATTGCCCCAAATTTATGAAAAATTCTCCCGGAAGGATTTTCTGCTGAAAGTCCTGTGGAAGGGTCCCAGTAGAATCTGGGACAAAACGCGACGGGTTTCAGGTCAAACGGACGAGTATTCAGTCTGGAAAAAAATCAAACAGTTTCCCCACACAGGGGCGAACCTTCCTTTCGGCCCTGGCAATGATGAACAAAACATCTACTGCGAGTCCTGTGGACCCAACTTTAGGCTGAAACCTTGGCCACAACACAGTAGAAACAATAAGGAACGTCTGGTAAAAATTTCAGATAAAAGGAATCCAAGGAATAGGTCCCGGACCGAGAGGAAACAAAATTGGAAAACTTGTTTCTCCGAAAACGAAACGTCCTGGCTTCTCCTCCTCACATCTTTTTCTTGAGTTTTGCTTTTGGACGTGCCTCCTTAGCTGGATGCAAACAACATATGAAGGTACTCGTGTGAATTTTTTCGGAATTTTTCAACGCAATACGGGCTCCGGGAGAAATTCCAGAAACCAGGGCCAGATTTCAAAAATCTGGAAAGAGGATAGCCTTGGATTGCCCCAAATTTATGAAAAATTCTCCCGGAAGGATTTTCTGCTGAAAGTCCTGTGGAAGGGTCCCAGTAGAATCTGGGACAAAACGCGACGGGTTTCAGGTCAAACGGACGAGTATTCAGTCTGGAAAAAAATCAAACAGTTTCCCCACACAGGGGCGAACCTTCCTTTCGGCCCTGGCAATGATGAACAAAACATCTACTGCGAGTCCTGTGGACCCAACTTTAGGCTGAAACCTTGGCCACAACACAGTAGAAACAATAAGGAACGTCTGGTAAAAATTTCAGATAAAAGGAATCCAAGGAATAGGTCCCGGACCGAGAGGAAACAAAATTGGAAAACTTGTTTCTCCGAAAACGAAACGTCCTGGCTTCTCCTCCTCACATCTTTTTCTTGAGTTTTGCTTTTGGACGTGCCTCCTTAGCTGGATGCAAACAACATATGAAGGTACTCGTGTGAATTTTTTCGGAATTTTTCAACGCAATACGGGCTCCGGGAGAAATTCCAGAAACCAGGGCCAGATTTCAAAAATCTGGAAAGAGGATAGCCTTGGATTGCCCCAAATTTATGAAAAATTCTCCCGGAAGGATTTTCTGCTGAAAGTCCTGTGGAAGGGTCCCAGTAGAATCTGGGACAAAACGCGACGGGTTTCAGGTCAAACGGACGAGTATTCAGTCTGGAAAAAAATCAAACAGTTTCCCCACACAGGGGCGAACCTTCCTTTCGGCCCTGGCAATGATGAACAAAACATCTACTGCGAGTCCTGTGGACCCAACTTTAGGCTGAAACCTTGGCCACAACACAGTAGAAACAATAAGGAACGTCTGGTAAAAATTTCAGATAAAAGGAATCCAAGGAATAGGTCCCGGACCGAGAGGAAACAAAATTGGAAAACTTGTTTCTCCGAAAACGAAACGTCCTGGCTTCTCCTCCTCACATCTTTTTCTTGAGTTTTGCTTTTGGACGTGCCTCCTTAGCTGGATGCAAACAACATATGAAGGTACTCGTGTGAATTTTTTCGGAATTTTTCAACGCAATACGGGCTCCGGGAGAAATTCCAGAAACCAGGGCCAGATTTCAAAAATCTGGAAAGAGGATAGCCTTGGATTGCCCCAAATTTATGAAAAATTCTCCCGGAAGGATTTTCTGCTGAAAGTCCTGTGGAAGGGTCCCAGTAGAATCTGGGACAAAACGCGACGGGTTTCAGGTCAAACGGACGAGTATTCAGTCTGGAAAAAAATCAAACAGTTTCCCCACACAGGGGCGAACCTTCCTTTCGGCCCTGGCAATGATGAACAAAACATCTACTGCGAGTCCTGTGGACCCAACTTTAGGCTGAAACCTTGGCCACAACACAGTAGAAACAATAAGGAACGTCTGGTAAAAATTTCAGATAAAAGGAATCCAAGGAATAGGTCCCGGACCGAGAGGAAACAAAATTGGAAAACTTGTTTCTCCGAAAACGAAACGTCCTGGCTTCTCCTCCTCACATCTTTTTCTTGAGTTTTGCTTTTGGACGTGCCTCCTTAGCTGGATGCAAACAACATATGAAGGTACTCGTGTGAATTTTTTCGGAATTTTTCAACGCAATACGGGCTCCGGGAGAAATTCCAGAAACCAGGGCCAGATTTCAAAAATCTGGAAAGAGGATAGCCTTGGATTGCCCCAAATTTATGAAAAATTCTCCCGGAAGGATTTTCTGCTGAAAGTCCTGTGGAAGGGTCCCAGTAGAATCTGGGACAAAACGCGACGGGTTTCAGGTCAAACGGACGAGTATTCAGTCTGGAAAAAAATCAAACAGTTTCCCCACACAGGGGCGAACCTTCCTTTCGGCCCTGGCAATGATGAACAAAACATCTACTGCGAGTCCTGTGGACCCAACTTTAGGCTGAAACCTTGGCCACAACACAGTAGAAACAATAAGGAACGTCTGGTAAAAATTTCAGATAAAAGGAATCCAAGGAATAGGTCCCGGACCGAGAGGAAACAAAATTGGAAAACTTGTTTCTCCGAAAACGAAACGTCCTGGCTTCTCCTCCTCACATCTTTTTCTTGAGTTTTGCTTTTGGACGTGCCTCCTTAGCTGGATGCAAACAACATATGAAGGTACTCGTGTGAATTTTTTCGGAATTTTTCAACGCAATACGGGCTCCGGGAGAAATTCCAGAAACCAGGGCCAGATTTCAAAAATCTGGAAAGAGGATAGCCTTGGATTGCCCCAAATTTATGAAAAATTCTCCCGGAAGGATTTTCTGCTGAAAGTCCTGTGGAAGGGTCCCAGTAGAATCTGGGACAAAACGCGACGGGTTTCAGGTCAAACGGACGAGTATTCAGTCTGGAAAAAAATCAAACAGTTTCCCCACACAGGGGCGAACCTTCCTTTCGGCCCTGGCAATGATGAACAAAACATCTACTGCGAGTCCTGTGGACCCAACTTTAGGCTGAAACCTTGGCCACAACACAGTAGAAACAATAAGGAACGTCTGGTAAAAATTTCAGATAAAAGGAATCCAAGGAATAGGTCCCGGACCGAGAGGAAACAAAATTGGAAAACTTGTTTCTCCGAAAACGAAACGTCCTGGCTTCTCCTCCTCACATCTTTTTCTTGAGTTTTGCTTTTGGACGTGCCTCCTTAGCTGGATGCAAACAACATATGAAGGTACTCGTGTGAATTTTTTCGGAATTTTTCAACGCAATACGGGCTCCGGGAGAAATTCCAGAAACCAGGGCCAGATTTCAAAAATCTGGAAAGAGGATAGCCTTGGATTGCCCCAAATTTATGAAAAATTCTCCCGGAAGGATTTTCTGCTGAAAGTCCTGTGGAAGGGTCCCAGTAGAATCTGGGACAAAACGCGACGGGTTTCAGGTCAAACGGACGAGTATTCAGTCTGGAAAAAAATCAAACAGTTTCCCCACACAGGGGCGAACCTTCCTTTCGGCCCTGGCAATGATGAACAAAACATCTACTGCGAGTCCTGTGGACCCAACTTTAGGCTGAAACCTTGGCCACAACACAGTAGAAACAATAAGGAACGTCTGGTAAAAATTTCAGATAAAAGGAATCCAAGGAATAGGTCCCGGACCGAGAGGAAACAAAATTGGAAAACTTGTTTCTCCGAAAACGAAACGTCCTGGCTTCTCCTCCTCACATCTTTTTCTTGAGTTTTGCTTTTGGACGTGCCTCCTTAGCTGGATGCAAACAACATATGAAGGTACTCGTGTGAATTTTTTCGGAATTTTTCAACGCAATACGGGCTCCGGGAGAAATTCCAGAAACCAGGGCCAGATTTCAAAAATCTGGAAAGAGGATAGCCTTGGATTGCCCCAAATTTATGAAAAATTCTCCCGGAAGGATTTTCTGCTGAAAGTCCTGTGGAAGGGTCCCAGTAGAATCTGGGACAAAACGCGACGGGTTTCAGGTCAAACGGACGAGTATTCAGTCTGGAAAAAAATCAAACAGTTTCCCCACACAGGGGCGAACCTTCCTTTCGGCCCTGGCAATGATGAACAAAACATCTACTGCGAGTCCTGTGGACCCAACTTTAGGCTGAAACCTTGGCCATAACACAGTAGAAACAATAAGGAACGTCTGGTAAAAATTTCAGATAAAAGGAATCCAAGGAATAGGTCCCGGACCGAGAGGAAACAAAATTGGAAAACTTGTTTCTCCGAAAACGAAACGTCCTGGCTTCTCCTCCTCACATCTTTTTCTTGAGTTTTGCTTTTGGACGTGCCTCCTTAGCTGGATGCAAACAACATATGAAGGTACTCGTGTGAATTTTTTCGGAATTTTTCAACGCAATACGGGCTCCGGGAGAAATTCCAGAAACCAGGGCCAGATTTCAAAAATCTGGAAAGAGGATAGCCTTGGATTGCCCCAAATTTATGAAAAATTCTCCCGGAAGGATTTTCTGCTGAAAGTCCTGTGGAAGGGTCCCAGTAGAATCTGGGACAAAACGCGACGGGTTTCAGGTCAAACGGACGAGTATTCAGTCTGGAAAAAAATCAAACAGTTTCCCCACACAGGGGCGAACCTTCCTTTCGGCCCTGGCAATGATGAACAAAACATCTACTGCGAGTCCTGTGGACCCAACTTTAGGCTGAAACCTTGGCCACAACACAGTAGAAACAATAAGGAACGTCTGGTAAAAATTTCAGATAAAAGGAATCCAAGGAATAGGTCCCGGACCGAGAGGAAACAAAATTGGAAAACTTGTTTCTCCGAAAACGAAACGTCCTGGCTTCTCCTCCTCACATCTTTTTCTTGAGTTTTGCTTTTGGACGTGCCTCCTTAGCTGGATGCAAACAACATATGAAGGTACTCGTGTGAATTTTTTCGGAATTTTTCAACGCAATACGGGCTCCGGGAGAAATTCCAGAAACCAGGGCCAGATTTCAAAAATCTGGAAAGAGGATAGCCTTGGATTGCCCCAAATTTATGAAAAATTCTCCCGGAAGGATTTTCTGCTGAAAGTCCTGTGGAAGGGTCCCAGTAGAATCTGGGACAAAACGCGACGGGTTTCAGGTCAAACGGACGAGTATTCAGTCTGGAAAAAAATCAAACAGTTTCCCCACACAGGGGCGAACCTTCCTTTCGGCCCTGGCAATGATGAACAAAACATCTACTGCGAGTCCTGTGGACCCAACTTTAGGCTGAAACCTTGGCCACAACACAGTAGAAACAATAAGGAACGTCTGGTAAAAATTTCAGATAAAAGGAATCCAAGGAATAGGTCCCGGACCGAGAGGAAACAAAATTGGAAAACTTGTTTCTCCGAAAACGAAACGTCCTGGCTTCTCCTCCTCACATCTTTTTCTTGAGTTTTGCTTTTGGACGTGCCTCCTTAGCTGGATGCAAACAACATATGAAGGTACTCGTGTGAATTTTTTCGGAATTTTTCAACGCAATACGGGCTCCGGGAGAAATTCCAGAAACCAGGGCCAGATTTCAAAAATCTGGAAAGAGGATAGCCTTGGATTGCCCCAAATTTATGAAAAATTCTCCCGGAAGGATTTTCTGCTGAAAGTCCTGTGGAAGGGTCCCAGTAGAATCTGGGACAAAACGCGACGGGTTTCAGGTCAAACGGACGAGTATTCAGTCTGGAAAAAAATCAAACAGTTTCCCCACACAGGGGCGAACCTTCCTTTCGGCCCTGGCAATGATGAACAAAACATCTACTGCGAGTCCTGTGGACCCAACTTTAGGCTGAAACCTTGGCCACAACACAGTAGAAACAATAAGGAACGTCTGGTAAAAATTTCAGATAAAAGGAATCCAAGGAATAGGTCCCGGACCGAGAGGAAACAAAATTGGAAAACTTGTTTCTCCGAAAACGAAACGTCCTGGCTTCTCCTCCTCACATCTTTTTCTTGAGTTTTGCTTTTGGACGTGCCTCCTTAGCTGGATGCAAACAACATATGAAGGTACTCGTGTGAATTTTTTCGGAATTTTTCAACGCAATACGGGCTCCGGGAGAAATTCCAGAAACCAGGGCCAGATTTCAAAAATCTGGAAAGAGGATAGCCTTGGATTGCCCCAAATTTATGAAAAATTCTCCCGGAAGGATTTTCTGCTGAAAGTCCTGTGGAAGGGTCCCAGTAGAATCTGGGACAAAACGCGACGGGTTTCAGGTCAAACGGACGAGTATTCAGTCTGGAAAAAAATCAAACAGTTTCCCCACACAGGGGCGAACCTTCCTTTCGGCCCTGGCAATGATGAACAAAACATCTACTGCGAGTCCTGTGGACCCAACTTTAGGCTGAAACCTTGGCCACAACACAGTAGAAACAATAAGGAACGTCTGGTAAAAATTTCAGATAAAAGGAATCCAAGGAATAGGTCCCGGACCGAGAGGAAACAAAATTGGAAAACTTGTTTCTCCGAAAACGAAACGTCCTGGCTTCTCCTCCTCACATCTTTTTCTTGAGTTTTGCTTTTGGACGTGCCTCCTTAGCTGGATGCAAACAACATATGAAGGTACTCGTGTGAATTTTTTCGGAATTTTTCAACGCAATACGGGCTCCGGGAGAAATTCCAGAAACCAGGGCCAGATTTCAAAAATCTGGAAAGAGGATAGCCTTGGATTGCCCCAAATTTATGAAAAATTCTCCCGGAAGGATTTTCTGCTGAAAGTCCTGTGGAAGGGTCCCAGTAGAATCTGGGACAAAACGCGACGGGTTTCAGGTCAAACGGACGAGTATTCAGTCTGGAAAAAAATCAAACAGTTTCCCCACACAGGGGCGAACCTTCCTTTCGGCCCTGGCAATGATGAACAAAACATCTACTGCGAGTCCTGTGGACCCAACTTTAGGCTGAAACCTTGGCCACAACACAGTAGAAACAATAAGGAACGTCTGGTAAAAATTTCAGATAAAAGGAATCCAAGGAATAGGTCCCGGACCGAGAGGAAACAAAATTGGAAAACTTGTTTCTCCGAAAACGAAACGTCCTGGCTTCTCCTCCTCACATCTTTTTCTTGAGTTTTGCTTTTGGACGTGCCTCCTTAGCTGGATGCAAACAACATATGAAGGTACTCGTGTGAATTTTTTCGGAATTTTTCAACGCAATACGGGCTCCGGGAGAAATTCCAGAAACCAGGGCCAGATTTCAAAAATCTGGAAAGAGGATAGCCTTGGATTGCCCCAAATTTATGAAAAATTCTCCCGGAAGGATTTTCTGCTGAAAGTCCTGTGGAAGGGTCCCAGTAGAATCTGGGACAAAACGCGACGGGTTTCAGGTCAAACGGACGAGTATTCAGTCTGGAAAAAAATCAAACAGTTTCCCCACACAGGGGCGAACCTTCCTTTCGGCCCTGGCAATGATGAACAAAACATCTACTGCGAGTCCTGTGGACCCAACTTTAGGCTGAAACCTTGGCCACAACACAGTAGAAACAATAAGGAACGTCTGGTAAAAATTTCAGATAAAAGGAATCCAAGGAATAGGTCCCGGACCGAGAGGAAACAAAATTGGAAAACTTGTTTCTCCGAAAACGAAACGTCCTGGCTTCTCCTCCTCACATCTTTTTCTTGAGTTTTGCTTTTGGACGTGCCTCCTTAGCTGGATGCAAACAACATATGAAGGTACTCGTGTGAATTTTTTCGGAATTTTTCAACGCAATACGGGCTCCGGGAGAAATTCCAGAAACCAGGGCCAGATTTCAAAAATCTGGAAAGAGGATAGCCTTGGATTGCCCCAAATTTATGAAAAATTCTCCCGGAAGGATTTTCTGCTGAAAGTCCTGTGGAAGGGTCCCAGTAGAATCTGGGACAAAACGCGACGGGTTTCAGGTCAAACGGACGAGTATTCAGTCTGGAAAAAAATCAAACAGTTTCCCCACACAGGGGCGAACCTTCCTTTCGGCCCTGGCAATGATGAACAAAACATCTACTGCGAGTCCTGTGGACCCAACTTTAGGCTGAAACCTTGGCCACAACACAGTAGAAACAATAAGGAACGTCTGGTAAAAATTTCAGATAAAAGGAATCCAAGGAATAGGTCCCGGACCGAGAGGAAACAAAATTGGAAAACTTGTTTCTCCGAAAACGAAACGTCCTGGCTTCTCCTCCTCACATCTTTTTCTTGAGTTTTGCTTTTGGACGTGCCTCCTTAGCTGGATGCAAACAACATATGAAGGTACTCGTGTGAATTTTTTCGGAATTTTTCAACGCAATACGGGCTCCGGGAGAAATTCCAGAAACCAGGGCCAGATTTCAAAAATCTGGAAAGAGGATAGCCTTGGATTGCCCCAAATTTATGAAAAATTCTCCCGGAAGGATTTTCTGCTGAAAGTCCTGTGGAAGGGTCCCAGTAGAATCTGGGACAAAACGCGACGGGTTTCAGGTCAAACGGACGAGTATTCAGTCTGGAAAAAAATCAAACAGTTTCCCCACACAGGGGCGAACCTTCCTTTCGGCCCTGGCAATGATGAACAAAACATCTACTGCGAGTCCTGTGGACCCAACTTTAGGCTGAAACCTTGGCCACAACACAGTAGAAACAATAAGGAACGTCTGGTAAAAATTTCAGATAAAAGGAATCCAAGGAATAGGTCCCGGACCGAGAGGAAACAAAATTGGAAAACTTGTTTCTCCGAAAACGAAACGTCCTGGCTTCTCCTCCTCACATCTTTTTCTTGAGTTTTGCTTTTGGACGTGCCTCCTTAGCTGGATGCAAACAACATATGAAGGTACTCGTGTGAATTTTTTCGGAATTTTTCAACGCAATACGGGCTCCGGGAGAAATTCCAGAAACCAGGG
This sequence comes from Phaseolus coccineus, assembly GCA_037954025.1. NCBI lineage: Eukaryota > Viridiplantae > Streptophyta > Magnoliopsida > Fabales > Fabaceae > Phaseolus > Phaseolus coccineus. The sequence continues at coordinate 60,702,017 of CM075677.1, forward strand.
CCAGATTTCAAAAATCTGGAAAGAGGATAGCCTTGGATTGCCCCAAATTTATGAAAAATTCTCCCGGAAGGATTTTCTGCTGAAAGTCCTGTGGAAGGGTCCCAGTAGAATCTGGGACAAAACGCGACGGGTTTCAGGTCAAACGGACGAGTATTCAGTCTGGAAAAAAATCAAACAGTTTCCCCACACAGGGGCGAACCTTCCTTTCGGCCCTGGCAATGATGAACAAAACATCTACTGCGAGTCCTGTGGACCCAACTTTAGGCTGAAACCTTGGCCACAACACAGTAGAAACAATAAGGAACGTCTGGTAAAAATTTCAGATAAAAGGAATCCAAGGAATAGGTCCCGGACCGAGAGGAAACAAAATTGGAAAACTTGTTTCTCCGAAAACGAAACGTCCTGGCTTCTCCTCCTCACATCTTTTTCTTGAGTTTTGCTTTTGGACGTGCCTCCTTAGCTGGATGCAAACAACATATGAAGGTACTCGTGTGAATTTTTTCGGAATTTTTCAACGCAATACGGGCTCCGGGAGAAATTCCAGAAACCAGGGCCAGATTTCAAAAATCTGGAAAGAGGATAGCCTTGGATTGCCCCAAATTTATGAAAAATTCTCCCGGAAGGATTTTCTGCTGAAAGTCCTGTGGAAGGGTCCCAGTAGAATCTGGGACAAAACGCGACGGGTTTCAGGTCAAACGGACGAGTATTCAGTCTGGAAAAAAATCAAACAGTTTCCCCACACAGGGGCGAACCTTCCTTTCGGCCCTGGCAATGATGAACAAAACATCTACTGCGAGTCCTGTGGACCCAACTTTAGGCTGAAACCTTGGCCACAACACAGTAGAAACAATAAGGAACGTCTGGTAAAAATTTCAGATAAAAGGAATCCAAGGAATAGGTCCCGGACCGAGAGGAAACAAAATTGGAAAACTTGTTTCTCCGAAAACGAAACGTCCTGGCTTCTCCTCCTCACATCTTTTTCTTGAGTTTTGCTTTTGGACGTGCCTCCTTAGCTGGATGCAAACAACATATGAAGGTACTCGTGTGAATTTTTTCGGAATTTTTCAACGCAATACGGGCTCCGGGAGAAATTCCAGAAACCAGGGCCAGATTTCAAAAATCTGGAAAGAGGATAGCCTTGGATTGCCCCAAATTTATGAAAAATTCTCCCGGAAGGATTTTCTGCTGAAAGTCCTGTGGAAGGGTCCCAGTAGAATCTGGGACAAAACGCGACGGGTTTCAGGTCAAACGGACGAGTATTCAGTCTGGAAAAAAATCAAACAGTTTCCCCACACAGGGGCGAACCTTCCTTTCGGCCCTGGCAATGATGAACAAAACATCTACTGCGAGTCCTGTGGACCCAACTTTAGGCTGAAACCTTGGCCACAACACAGTAGAAACAATAAGGAACGTCTGGTAAAAATTTCAGATAAAAGGAATCCAAGGAATAGGTCCCGGACCGAGAGGAAACAAAATTGGAAAACTTGTTTCTCCGAAAACGAAACGTCCTGGCTTCTCCTCCTCACATCTTTTTCTTGAGTTTTGCTTTTGGACGTGCCTCCTTAGCTGGATGCAAACAACATATGAAGGTACTCGTGTGAATTTTTTCGGAATTTTTCAACGCAATACGGGCTCCGGGAGAAATTCCAGAAACCAGGGCCAGATTTCAAAAATCTGGAAAGAGGATAGCCTTGGATTGCCCCAAATTTATGAAAAATTCTCCCGGAAGGATTTTCTGCTGAAAGTCCTGTGGAAGGGTCCCAGTAGAATCTGGGACAAAACGCGACGGGTTTCAGGTCAAACGGACGAGTATTCAGTCTGGAAAAAAATCAAACAGTTTCCCCACACAGGGGCGAACCTTCCTTTCGGCCCTGGCAATGATGAACAAAACATCTACTGCGAGTCCTGTGGACCCAACTTTAGGCTGAAACCTTGGCCACAACACAGTAGAAACAATAAGGAACGTCTGGTAAAAATTTCAGATAAAAGGAATCCAAGGAATAGGTCCCGGACCGAGAGGAAACAAAATTGGAAAACTTGTTTCTCCGAAAACGAAACGTCCTGGCTTCTCCTCCTCACATCTTTTTCTTGAGTTTTGCTTTTGGACGTGCCTCCTTAGCTGGATGCAAACAACATATGAAGGTACTCGTGTGAATTTTTTCGGAATTTTTCAACGCAATACGGGCTCCGGGAGAAATTCCAGAAACCAGGGCCAGATTTCAAAAATCTGGAAAGAGGATAGCCTTGGATTGCCCCAAATTTATGAAAAATTCTCCCGGAAGGATTTTCTGCTGAAAGTCCTGTGGAAGGGTCCCAGTAGAATCTGGGACAAAACGCGACGGGTTTCAGGTCAAACGGACGAGTATTCAGTCTGGAAAAAAATCAAACAGTTTCCCCACACAGGGGCGAACCTTCCTTTCGGCCCTGGCAATGATGAACAAAACATCTACTGCGAGTCCTGTGGACCCAACTTTAGGCTGAAACCTTGGCCACAACACAGTAGAAACAATAAGGAACGTCTGGTAAAAATTTCAGATAAAAGGAATCCAAGGAATAGGTCCCGGACCGAGAGGAAACAAAATTGGAAAACTTGTTTCTCCGAAAACGAAACGTCCTGGCTTCTCCTCCTCACATCTTTTTCTTGAGTTTTGCTTTTGGACGTGCCTCCTTAGCTGGATGCAAACAACATATGAAGGTACTCGTGTGAATTTTTTCGGAATTTTTCAACGCAATACGGGCTCCGGGAGAAATTCCAGAAACCAGGGCCAGATTTCAAAAATCTGGAAAGAGGATAGCCTTGGATTGCCCCAAATTTATGAAAAATTCTCCCGGAAGGATTTTCTGCTGAAAGTCCTGTGGAAGGGTCCCAGTAGAATCTGGGACAAAACGCGACGGGTTTCAGGTCAAACGGACGAGTATTCAGTCTGGAAAAAAATCAAACAGTTTCCCCACACAGGGGCGAACCTTCCTTTCGGCCCTGGCAATGATGAACAAAACATCTACTGCGAGTCCTGTGGACCCAACTTTAGGCTGAAACCTTGGCCACAACACAGTAGAAACAATAAGGAACGTCTGGTAAAAATTTCAGATAAAAGGAATCCAAGGAATAGGTCCCGGACCGAGAGGAAACAAAATTGGAAAACTTGTTTCTCCGAAAACGAAACGTCCTGGCTTCTCCTCCTCACATCTTTTTCTTGAGTTTTGCTTTTGGACGTGCCTCCTTAGCTGGATGCAAACAACATATGAAGGTACTCGTGTGAATTTTTTCGGAATTTTTCAACGCAATACGGGCTCCGGGAGAAATTCCAGAAACCAGGGCCAGATTTCAAAAATCTGGAAAGAGGATAGCCTTGGATTGCCCCAAATTTATGAAAAATTCTCCCGGAAGGATTTTCTGCTGAAAGTCCTGTGGAAGGGTCCCAGTAGAATCTGGGACAAAACGCGACGGGTTTCAGGTCAAACGGACGAGTATTCAGTCTGGAAAAAAATCAAACAGTTTCCCCACACAGGGGCGAACCTTCCTTTCGGCCCTGGCAATGATGAACAAAACATCTACTGCGAGTCCTGTGGACCCAACTTTAGGCTGAAACCTTGGCCACAACACAGTAGAAACAATAAGGAACGTCTGGTAAAAATTTCAGATAAAAGGAATCCAAGGAATAGGTCCCGGACCGAGAGGAAACAAAATTGGAAAACTTGTTTCTCCGAAAACGAAACGTCCTGGCTTCTCCTCCTCACATCTTTTTCTTGAGTTTTGCTTTTGGACGTGCCTCCTTAGCTGGATGCAAACAACATATGAAGGTACTCGTGTGAATTTTTTCGGAATTTTTCAACGCAATACGGGCTCCGGGAGAAATTCCAGAAACCAGGGCCAGATTTCAAAAATCTGGAAAGAGGATAGCCTTGGATTGCCCCAAATTTATGAAAAATTCTCCCGGAAGGATTTTCTGCTGAAAGTCCTGTGGAAGGGTCCCAGTAGAATCTGGGACAAAACGCGACGGGTTTCAGGTCAAACGGACGAGTATTCAGTCTGGAAAAAAATCAAACAGTTTCCCCACACAGGGGCGAACCTTCCTTTCGGCCCTGGCAATGATGAACAAAACATCTACTGCGAGTCCTGTGGACCCAACTTTAGGCTGAAACCTTGGCCACAACACAGTAGAAACAATAAGGAACGTCTGGTAAAAATTTCAGATAAAAGGAATCCAAGGAATAGGTCCCGGACCGAGAGGAAACAAAATTGGAAAACTTGTTTCTCCGAAAACGAAACGTCCTGGCTTCTCCTCCTCACATCTTTTTCTTGAGTTTTGCTTTTGGACGTGCCTCCTTAGCTGGATGCAAACAACATATGAAGGTACTCGTGTGAATTTTTTCGGAATTTTTCAACGCAATACGGGCTCCGGGAGAAATTCCAGAAACCAGGGCCAGATTTCAAAAATCTGGAAAGAGGATAGCCTTGGATTGCCCCAAATTTATGAAAAATTCTCCCGGAAGGATTTTCTGCTGAAAGTCCTGTGGAAGGGTCCCAGTAGAATCTGGGACAAAACGCGACGGGTTTCAGGTCAAACGGACGAGTATTCAGTCTGGAAAAAAATCAAACAGTTTCCCCACACAGGGGCGAACCTTCCTTTCGGCCCTGGCAATGATGAACAAAACATCTACTGCGAGTCCTGTGGACCCAACTTTAGGCTGAAACCTTGGCCACAACACAGTAGAAACAATAAGGAACGTCTGGTAAAAATTTCAGATAAAAGGAATCCAAGGAATAGGTCCCGGACCGAGAGGAAACAAAATTGGAAAACTTGTTTCTCCGAAAACGAAACGTCCTGGCTTCTCCTCCTCACATCTTTTTCTTGAGTTTTGCTTTTGGACGTGCCTCCTTAGCTGGATGCAAACAACATATGAAGGTACTCGTGTGAATTTTTTCGGAATTTTTCAACGCAATACGGGCTCCGGGAGAAATTCCAGAAACCAGGGCCAGATTTCAAAAATCTGGAAAGAGGATAGCCTTGGATTGCCCCAAATTTATGAAAAATTCTCCCGGAAGGATTTTCTGCTGAAAGTCCTGTGGAAGGGTCCCAGTAGAATCTGGGACAAAACGCGACGGGTTTCAGGTCAAACGGACGAGTATTCAGTCTGGAAAAAAATCAAACAGTTTCCCCACACAGGGGCGAACCTTCCTTTCGGCCCTGGCAATGATGAACAAAACATCTACTGCGAGTCCTGTGGACCCAACTTTAGGCTGAAACCTTGGCCACAACACAGTAGAAACAATAAGGAACGTCTGGTAAAAATTTCAGATAAAAGGAATCCAAGGAATAGGTCCCGGACCGAGAGGAAACAAAATTGGAAAACTTGTTTCTCCGAAAACGAAACGTCCTGGCTTCTCCTCCTCACATCTTTTTCTTGAGTTTTGCTTTTGGACGTGCCTCCTTAGCTGGATGCAAACAACATATGAAGGTACTCGTGTGAATTTTTTCGGAATTTTTCAACGCAATACGGGCTCCGGGAGAAATTCCAGAAACCAGGGCCAGATTTCAAAAATCTGGAAAGAGGATAGCCTTGGATTGCCCCAAATTTATGAAAAATTCTCCCGGAAGGATTTTCTGCTGAAAGTCCTGTGGAAGGGTCCCAGTAGAATCTGGGACAAAACGCGACGGGTTTCAGGTCAAACGGACGAGTATTCAGTCTGGAAAAAAATCAAACAGTTTCCCCACACAGGGGCGAACCTTCCTTTCGGCCCTGGCAATGATGAACAAAACATCTACTGCGAGTCCTGTGGACCCAACTTTAGGCTGAAACCTTGGCCACAACACAGTAGAAACAATAAGGAACGTCTGGTAAAAATTTCAGATAAAAGGAATCCAAGGAATAGGTCCCGGACCGAGAGGAAACAAAATTGGAAAACTTGTTTCTCCGAAAACGAAACGTCCTGGCTTCTCCTCCTCACATCTTTTTCTTGAGTTTTGCTTTTGGACGTGCCTCCTTAGCTGGATGCAAACAACATATGAAGGTACTCGTGTGAATTTTTTCGGAATTTTTCAACGCAATACGGGCTCCGGGAGAAATTCCAGAAACCAGGGCCAGATTTCAAAAATCTGGAAAGAGGATAGCCTTGGATTGCCCCAAATTTATGAAAAATTCTCCCGGAAGGATTTTCTGCTGAAAGTCCTGTGGAAGGGTCCCAGTAGAATCTGGGACAAAACGCGACGGGTTTCAGGTCAAACGGACGAGTATTCAGTCTGGAAAAAAATCAAACAGTTTCCCCACACAGGGGCGAACCTTCCTTTCGGCCCTGGCAATGATGAACAAAACATCTACTGCGAGTCCTGTGGACCCAACTTTAGGCTGAAACCTTGGCCACAACACAGTAGAAACAATAAGGAACGTCTGGTAAAAATTTCAGATAAAAGGAATCCAAGGAATAGGTCCCGGACCGAGAGGAAACAAAATTGGAAAACTTGTTTCTCCGAAAACGAAACGTCCTGGCTTCTCCTCCTCACATCTTTTTCTTGAGTTTTGCTTTTGGACGTGCCTCCTTAGCTGGATGCAAACAACATATGAAGGTACTCGTGTGAATTTTTTCGGAATTTTTCAACGCAATACGGGCTCCGGGAGAAATTCCAGAAACCAGGGCCAGATTTCAAAAATCTGGAAAGAGGATAGCCTTGGATTGCCCCAAATTTATGAAAAATTCTCCCGGAAGGATTTTCTGCTGAAAGTCCTGTGGAAGGGTCCCAGTAGAATCTGGGACAAAACGCGACGGGTTTCAGGTCAAACGGACGAGTATTCAGTCTGGAAAAAAATCAAACAGTTTCCCCACACAGGGGCGAACCTTCCTTTCGGCCCTGGCAATGATGAACAAAACATCTACTGCGAGTCCTGTGGACCCAACTTTAGGCTGAAACCTTGGCCACAACACAGTAGAAACAATAAGGAACGTCTGGTAAAAATTTCAGATAAAAGGAATCCAAGGAATAGGTCCCGGACCGAGAGGAAACAAAATTGGAAAACTTGTTTCTCCGAAAACGAAACGTCCTGGCTTCTCCTCCTCACATCTTTTTCTTGAGTTTTGCTTTTGGACGTGCCTCCTTAGCTGGATGCAAACAACATATGAAGGTACTCGTGTGAATTTTTTCGGAATTTTTCAACGCAATACGGGCTCCGGGAGAAATTCCAGAAACCAGGGCCAGATTTCAAAAATCTGGAAAGAGGATAGCCTTGGATTGCCCCAAATTTATGAAAAATTCTCCCGGAAGGATTTTCTGCTGAAAGTCCTGTGGAAGGGTCCCAGTAGAATCTGGGACAAAACGCGACGGGTTTCAGGTCAAACGGACGAGTATTCAGTCTGGAAAAAAATCAAACAGTTTCCCCACACAGGGGCGAACCTTCCTTTCGGCCCTGGCAATGATGAACAAAACATCTACTGCGAGTCCTGTGGACCCAACTTTAGGCTGAAACCTTGGCCACAACACAGTAGAAACAATAAGGAACGTCTGGTAAAAATTTCAGATAAAAGGAATCCAAGGAATAGGTCCCGGACCGAGAGGAAACAAAATTGGAAAACTTGTTTCTCCGAAAACGAAACGTCCTGGCTTCTCCTCCTCACATCTTTTTCTTGAGTTTTGCTTTTGGACGTGCCTCCTTAGCTGGATGCAAACAACATATGAAGGTACTCGTGTGATTTTTTTCGGAATTTTTCAACGCAATACGGGCTCCGGGAGAAATTCCAGAAACCAGGGCCAGATTTCAAAAATCTGGAAAGAGGATAGCCTTGGATTGCCCCAAATTTATGAAAAATTCTCCCGGAAGGATTTTCTGCTGAAAGTCCTGTGGAAGGGTCCCAGTAGAATCTGGGACAAAACGCGACGGGTTTCAGGTCAAACGGACGAGTATTCAGTCTGGAAAAAAATCAAACAGTTTCCCCACACAGGGGCGAACCTTCCTTTCGGCCCTGGCAATGATGAACAAAACATCTACTGCGAGTCCTGTGGACCCAACTTTAGGCTGAAACCTTGGCCACAACACAGTAGAAACAATAAGGAACGTCTGGTAAAAATTTCAGATAAAAGGAATCCAAGGAATAGGTCCCGGACCGAGAGGAAACAAAATTGGAAAACTTGTTTCTCCGAAAACGAAACGTCCTGGCTTCTCCTCCTCACATCTTTTTCTTGAGTTTTGCTTTTGGACGTGCCTCCTTAGCTGGATGCAAACAACATATGAAGGTACTCGTGTGAATTTTTTCGGAATTTTTCAACGCAATACGGGCTCCGGGAGAAATTCCAGAAACCAGGGCCAGATTTCAAAAATCTGGAAAGAGGATAGCCTTGGATTGCCCCAAATTTATGAAAAATTCTCCCGGAAGGATTTTCTGCTGAAAGTCCTGTGGAAGGGTCCCAGTAGAATCTGGGACAAAACGCGACGGGTTTCAGGTCAAACGGACGAGTATTCAGTCTGGAAAAAAATCAAACAGTTTCCCCACACAGGGGCGAACCTTCCTTTCGGCCCTGGCAATGATGAACAAAACATCTACTGCGAGTCCTGTGGACCCAACTTTAGGCTGAAACCTTGGCCACAACACAGTAGAAACAATAAGGAACGTCTGGTAAAAATTTCAGATAAAGAGGAATCCAAGGAATAGGTCCCGGACCGAGAGGAAACAAAATTGGAAAACTTGTTTCTCCGAAAACGAAACGTCCTGGCTTCTCCTCCTCACATCTTTTTCTTGAGTTTTGCTTTTGGACGTGCCTCCTTAGCTGGATGCAAACAACATATGAAGGTACTCGTGTGAATTTTTTCGGAATTTTTCAACGCAATACGGGCTCCGGGAGAAATTCCAGAAACCAGGGCCAGATTTCAAAAATCTGGAAAGAGGATAGCCTTGGATTGCCCCAAATTTATGAAAAATTCTCCCGGAAGGATTTTCTGCTGAAAGTCCTGTGGAAGGGTCCCAGTAGAATCTGGGACAAAACGCGACGGGTTTCAGGTCAAACGGACGAGTATTCAGTCTGGAAAAAAATCAAACAGTTTCCCCACACAGGGGCGAACCTTCCTTTCGGCCCTGGCAATGATGAACAAAACATCTACTGCGAGTCCTGTGGACCCGACTTTAGGCTGAAACCTTGGCCACAACACAGTAGAAACAATAAGGAACGTCTGGTAAAAATTTCAGATAAAAGGAATCCAAGGAATAGGTCCCGGACCGAGAGGAAACAAAATTGGAAAACTTGTTTCTCCGAAAACGAAACGTCCTGGCTTCTCCTCCTCACATCTTTTTCTTGAGTTTTGCTTTTGGACGTGCCTCCTTAGCTGGATGCAAACAACATATGAAGGTACTCGTGTGAATTTTTTCGGAATTTTTCAACGCAATACGGGCTCCGGGAGAAATTCCAGAAACCAGGGCCAGATTTCAAAAATCTGGAAAGAGGATAGCCTTGGATTGCCCCAAATTTATGAAAAATTCTCCCGGAAGGATTTTCTGCTGAAAGTCCTGTGGAAGGGTCCCAGTAGAATCTGGGACAAAACGCGACGGGTTTCAGGTCAAACGGACGAGTATTCAGTCTGGAAAAAAATCAACAGTTTCCCCACACAGGGGCGAACCTTCCTTTCGGCCCTGGCAATGATGAACAAAACATCTACTGCGAGTCCTGTGGACCCGACTTTAGGCTGAAACCTTGGCCACAACACAGTAGAAACAATAAGGAACGTCTGGTAAAAATTTCAGATAAAAGGAATCCAAGGAATAGGTCCCGGACCGAGAGGAAACAAAATTGGAAAACTTGTTTCTCCGAAAACGAAACGTCCTGGCTTCTCCTCCTCACATCTTTTTCTTGAGTTTTGCTTTTGGACGTGCCTCCTTAGCTGGATGCAAACAACATATGAAGGTACTCGTGGTGAATTTTTTCGGAATTTTTCAACGCAATACGGGCTCCGGGAGAAATTCCAGAAACCAGGGCCAGATTTCAAAAATCTGGAAAGAGGATAGCCTTGGATTGCCCCAAATTTATGAAAAATTCTCCCGGAAGGATTTTCTGCTGAAAGTCCTGTGGAAGGGTCCCAGTAGAATCTGGGACAAAACGCGACGGGTTTCAGGTCAAACGGACGAGTATTCAGTCTGGAAAAAAATCAAACAGTTTCCCCACACAGGGGCGAACCTTCCTTTCGGCCCTGGCAATGATGAACAAAACATCTACTGCGAGTCCTGTGGACCCGACTTTAGGCTGAAACCTTGGCCACAACACAGTAGAAACAATAAGGAACGTCTGGTAAAAATTTCAGATAAAAGGAATCCAAGGAATAGGTCCCGGACCGAGAGAGAAACAAAATTGGAAAACTTGTTTCTCCGAAAACGAAACGTCCTGGCTTCTCCTCCTCACATCTTTTTCTTGAGTTTTGCTTTTGGACGTGCCTCCTTAGCTGGATGCAAACAACATATGAAGGTACTCGTGTGAATTTTTTCGGAATTTTTCAACGCAATACGGGCTCCGGGAGAAATTCCAGAAACCAGGGCCAGATTTCAAAAATCTGGAAAGAGGATAGCCTTGGATTGCCCCAAATTTATGAAAAATTCTCCCGGAAGGATTTTCTGCTGAAAGTCCTGTGGAAGGGTCCCAGTAGAATCTGGGACAAAACGCGACGGGTTTCAGGTCAAACGGACGAGTATTCAGTCTGGAAAAAAATCAAACAGTTTCCCCACACAGGGGCGAACCTTCCTTTCGGCCCTGGCAATGATGAACAAAACATCTACTGCGAGTCCTGTGGACCCGACTTTAGGCTGAAACCTTGGCCACAACACAGTAGAAACAATAAGGAACGTCTGGTAAAAATTTCAGATAAAAGGAATCCAAGGAATAGGTCCCGGACCGAGAGGAAACAAAATTGGAAAACTTGTTTCTCCGAAAACGAAACGTCCTGGCTTCTCCTCCTCACATCTTTTTCTTGAGTTTTGCTTTTGGACGTGCCTCCTTAGCTGGATGCAAACAACATATGAAGGTACTCGTGTGAATTTTTTCGGAATTTTTCAACGCAATACGGGCTCCGGGAGAAATTCCAGAAACCAGGGCCAGATTTCAAAAATCTGGAAAGAGGATAGCCTTGGATTGCCCCAAATTTATGAAAAATTCTCCCGGAAGGATTTTCTGCTGAAAGTCCTGTGGAAGGGTCCCAGTAGAATCTGGGACAAAACGCGACGGGTTTCAGGTCAAACGGACGAGTATTCAGTCTGGAAAAAAATCAAACAGTTTCCCCACACAGGGGCGAACCTTCCTTTCGGCCCTGGCAATGATGAACAAAACATCTACTGCGAGTCCTGTGGACCCGACTTTAGGCTGAAACCTTGGCCACAACACAGTAGAAACAATAAGGAACGTCTGGTAAAAATTTCAGATAAAAGGAATCCAAGGAATAGGTCCCGGACCGAGAGAGAAACAAATTGGAAAACTTGTTTCTCCGAAAACGAAACGTCCTGGCTTCTCCTCCTCACATCTTTTTCTTGAGTTTTGCTTTTGGACGTGCCTCCTTAGCTGGATGCAAACAACATATGAAGGTACTCGTGTGAATTTTTTCGAATTTTTCAACGCAATACGGGCTCCGGGAGAAATTCCAGAAACCAGGGCCAGATTTCAAAAATCTGGAAAGAGGATAGCCTTGGATTGCCCCAAATTTATGAAAAATTCTCCCGGAAGGATTTTCTGCTGAAAGTCCTGTGGAAGGGTCCCCAGTAGAATCTGGGACAAAACGCGACGGTTTCAGGTCAAACGGACGAGTATTCAGTCTGGAAAAAAATCAAACAGTTTCCCCACACAGGGCGAACCTTCCTTTCGGCCCTGGCAATGATGAACAAAACATCTACTGCGAGTTCCTGTGGACCCGACTTTAGGCTGAAACCTTGGCCACAACACAGTAGAAACAATAAGGAACGTCTGGTAAAAATTTCAGATAAAAGGAATCCAAGGAATAGGTCCCGGACCGAGAGGAAACAAAATTGGAAAACTTGTTTCTCCGAAAACGAAACGTCCTGGCTTCTCCTCCTCACATCTTTTTCTTGAGTTTTGCTTTTGGACGTGCCTCCTTAGCTGGATGCAAACAACATATGAAGGTACTCGTGTGAATTTTTTCGGATTTTCAACGCAATACGGGCTCCGGGAGAAATTCCAGAAACCAGGGCCAGATTTCAAAAATCTGGAAAGAGGATAGCCTTGGATTGCCCCAAATTTATGAAAAATTCTCCCGGAAGGATTTTCTGCTGAAAGTCCTGTGGAAGGGTCCCAGTAGAATCTGGGACAAACGCGACGGGTTTCAGGTCAAACGGACGAGTATTCAGTCTGGAAAAAAAATCAAACAGTTTCCCCACACAGGGGCGAACCTTCCTTTCGGCCCTGGCAATGATGAACAAAACATCTACTGCGAGTCCTGTGGACCCGACTTTAGGCTGAAACCTTGGCCACAACACAGTAGAAACAATAAGGAACGTCTGGTAAAAATTTCAGATAAAAGGAATCCAAGGAATAGGTCCCGGACCGAGAGGAAACAAAATTGGAAAACTTGTTTCTCCGAAAACGAAACGTCCTGGCTTCTCCTCCTCACATCTTTTTCTTGAGTTTTGCTTTTTGGACGTGCCTCCTTAGCTGGATGCAAACAACATATGAAGGTACTCGTGTGAATTTTTTCGGAATTTTTCAACGCAATACGGGCTCCGGGAGAAATTCCAGAAACCAGGGCCAGATTTCAAAAATCTGGAAAGAGGATAGCCTTGGATTGCCCCAAATTTATGAAAAATTCTCCGGAAGGATTTTCTGCTGAAAGTCCTGTGGAAGGGTCCCAGTAGAATCTGGGACAAAACGCGACGGGTTTTCAGGTCAAACGGACGAGTATTCAGTCTGGAAAAAAAATCAAACAGTTTCCCCACACAGGGGCGAACCTTCCTTTCGGCCCTGGCAATGATGAACAAAACATCTACTGCGAGTCCTGTGGACCCGACTTTAGGCTGAAACCTTGGCCACAACACAGTAGAAACAATAAGGAACGTCTGGTAAAAATTTCAGATAAAAGGAATCCAAGGAATAGGTCCCGGACCGAGAGGAAACAAAATTGGAAAACTTGTTTCTCCGAAAACGAAACGTCCTGGCTTCTCCTCCTCACATCTTTTTCTTGAGTTTTGCTTTTGGACGTGCCTCCTTAGCTGGATGCAAACAACATATGAAGGTACTCGTGTGAATTTTTTCGGAATTTTTCAACGCAATACGGGCTCCGGGAGAAATTCCAGAAACCAGGGCCAGATTTCAAAAATCTGGAAAGAGGATAGCCTTGGATTGCCCCAAATTTATGAAAAATTCTCCCGGAAGGATTTTCTGCTGAAAGTCCTGTGGAAGGGTCCCAGTAGAATCTGGGACAAAACGCGACGGGTTTCAGGTCAAACGGTACGAGTATTCAGTCTGGAAAAAAATCAAACAGTTTCCCCACACAGGGGCGAACCTTCCTTTCGGCCCTGGCAATGATGAACAAAACATCTACTGCGAGTCCTGTGGACCCGACTTTAGGCTGAAACCTTGGCCACAACACAGTAGAAACAATAAGGAACGTCTGGTAAAAATTTCAGATAAAAGGAATCCAAGGAATAGGTCCCGGACCGAGAGGAAACAAAATTGGAAAACTTGTTTCTCCGAAAACGAAACGTCCTGGCTTCTCCTCCTCACATCTTTTTCTTGAGTTTTGCTTTTGGACGTGCCTCCTTAGCTGGATGCAAACAACATATGAAGGTACTCGTGTGAATTTTTTCGGAATTTTTCAACGCAATACGGGCTCCGGGAGAAATTCCAGAAACCAGGGCCAGATTTCAAAAATCTGGAAAGAGGATAGCCTTGGATTGCCCCAAATTTATGAAAAATTCTCCCGGAAGGATTTTCTGCTGAAAGTCCTGTGGAAGGGTCCCAGTAGAATCTGGGACAAAAACGCGACGGGTTTCAGGTCAAACGGACGAGTATTCAGTCTGGAAAAAAATCAAACAGTTTCCCCACACAGGGGCGAACCTTCCTTTCGGCCCTGGCAATGATGAACAAAACATCTACTGCGAGTCCTGTGGACCCAACTTTAGGCTGAAACCTTGGCCACAACACAGTAGAAACAATAAGGAAACGTCTGGTAAAAATTTCAGATAAAAGGAATCCAAGGAATAGGTCCCGGACCGAGAGGAAACAAAATTGGAAAACTTGTTTCTCCGAAAACGAAACGTCCTGGCTTCTCCTCCTCACATCTTTTTCTTGAGTTTTGCTTTTGGACGTGCCTCCTTAGCTGGATGCAAACAACATATGAAGGTACTCGTGTGAATTTTTTCGGAATTTTTCAACGCAATACGGGCTCCGGGAGAAATTCCAGAAACCAGGGCCAGATTTCAAAAATCTGGAAAGAGGATAGCCTTGGATTGCCCCAAATTTATGAAAAATTCTCCCGGAAGGATTTTCTGCTGAAAGTCCTGTGGAAGGGTCCCAGTAGAATCTGGGACAAAACGCGACGGGTTTCAGGTCAAACGGACGAGTATTCAGTCTGGAAAAAAATCAAACAGTTTCCCCACACAGGGGGCGAACCTTCCTTTCGGCCCTGGCAATGATGAACAAAACATCTACTGCGAGTCCTGTGGACCCAACTTTAGGCTGAAACCTTGGCCACAACACAGTAGAAACAATAAGGAACGTCTGGTAAAAATTTCAGATAAAAGGAATCCAAGGAATAGGTCCCGGACCGAGAGGAAACAAAATTGGAAAACTTGTTTCTCCGAAAACGAAACGTCCTGGCTTCTCCTCCTCACATCTTTTTCTTGAGTTTTGCTTTTGGACGTGCCTCCTTAGCTGGATGCAAACAACATATGAAGGTACTCGTGTGAATTTTTTCGGAATTTTTCAACGCAATACGGGCTCCGGGAGAAATTCCAGAAACCAGGGCCAGATTTCAAAAATCTGGAAAGAGGATAGCCTTGGATTGCCCCAAATTTATGAAAAATTCTCCCGGAAGGATTTTCTGCTGAAAGTCCTGTGGAAGGGTCCCAGTAGAATCTGGGACAAAACGCGACGGGTTTCAGGTCAAACGGACGAGTATTCAGTCTGGAAAAAAATCAAACAGTTTCCCCACACAGGGGCGAACCTTCCTTTCGGCCCTGGCAATGATGAACAAAACATCTACTGCGAGTCCTGTGGACCCAACTTTAGGCTGAAACCTTGGCCACAACACAGTAGAAACAATAAGGAACGTCTGGTAAAAATTTCAGATAAAAGGAATCCAAGGAATAGGTCCCGGACCGAGAGGAAACAAAATTGGAAAACTTGTTTCTCCGAAAACGAAACGTCCTGGCTTCTCCTCCTCACATCTTTTTCTTGAGTTTTGCTTTTGGACGTGCCTCCTTAGCTGGATGCAAACAACATATGAAGGTACTCGTGTGAATTTTTTCGGAATTTTTCAACGCAATACGGGCTCCGGGAGAAATTCCAGAAACCAGGGCCAGATTTCAAAAATCTGGAAAGAGGATAGCCTTGGATTGCCCCAAATTTATGAAAAATTCTCCCGGAAGGATTTTCTGCTGAAAGTCCTGTGGAAGGGTCCCAGTAGAATCTGGGACAAAACGCGACGGGTTTCAGGTCAAACGGACGAGTATTCAGTCTGGAAAAAAATCAAACAGTTTCCCCACACAGGGGCGAACCTTCCTTTCGGCCCTGGCAATGATGAACAAAACATCTACTGCGAGTCCTGTGGACCCAACTTTAGGCTGAAACCTTGGCCACAACACAGTAGAAACAATAAGGAACGTCTGGTAAAAATTTCAGATAAAAGGAATCCAAGGAATAGGTCCCGGACCGAGAGGAAACAAAATTGGAAAACTTGTTTCTCCGAAAACGAAACGTCCTGGCTTCTCCTCCTCACATCTTTTTCTTGAGTTTTGCTTTTGGACGTGCCTCCTTAGCTGGATGCAAACAACATATGAAGGTACTCGTGTGAATTTTTTCGGAATTTTTCAACGCAATACGGGCTCCGGGAGAAATTCCAGAAACCAGGGCCAGATTTCAAAAATCTGGAAAGAGGATAGCCTTGGATTGCCCCAAATTTATTAAAAATTCTCCCGGAAGGATTTTCTGCTGAAAGTCCTGTGGAAGGGTCCCAGTAGAATCTGGGACAAAACGCGACGGGTTTCAGGTCAAACGGACGAGTATTCAGTCTGGAAAAAAATCAAACAGTTTCCCCACACAGGGGCGAACCTTCCTTTCGGCCCTGGCAATGATGAACAAAACATCTACTGCGAGTCCTGTGGACCCAACTTTAGGCTGAAACCTTGGCCACAACACAGTAGAAACAATAAGGAACGTCTGGTAAAAATTTCAGATAAAAGGAATCCAAGGAATAGGTCCCGGACCGAGAGGAAACAAAATTGGAAAACTTGTTTCTCCGAAAACGAAACGTCCTGGCTTCTCCTCCTCACATCTTTTTCTTGAGTTTTGCTTTTGGACGTGCCTCCTTAGCTGGATGCAAACAACATATGAAGGTACTCGTGTGAATTTTTTCGGAATTTTTCAACGCAATACGGGCTCCGGGAGAAATTCCAGAAACCAGGGCCAGATTTCAAAAATCTGGAAAGAGGATAGCCTTGGATTGCCCCAAATTTATGAAAAATTCTCCCGGAAGGATTTTCTGCTGAAAGTCCTGTGGAAGGGTCCCAGTAGAATCTGGGACAAAACGCGACGGGTTTCAGGTCAAACGGACGAGTATTCAGTCTGGAAAAAAATCAAACAGTTTCCCCACACAGGGGCGAACCTTCCTTTCGGCCCTGGCAATGATGAACAAAACATCTACTGCGAGTCCTGTGGACCCAACTTTAGGCTGAAACCTTGGCCACAACACAGTAGAAACAATAAGGAACGTCTGGTAAAAATTTCAGATAAAAGGAATCCAAGGAATAGGTCCCGGACCGAGAGGAAACAAAATTGGAAAACTTGTTTCTCCGAAAACGAAACGTCCTGGCTTCTCCTCCTCACATCTTTTTCTTGAGTTTTGCTTTTGGACGTGCCTCCTTAGCTGGATGCAAACAACATATGAAGGTACTCGTGTGAATTTTTTCGGAATTTTTCAACGCAATACGGGCTCCGGGAGAAATTCCAGAAACCAGGGCCAGATTTCAAAAATCTGGAAAGAGGATAGCCTTGGATTGCCCCAAATTTATGAAAAATTCTCCCGGAAGGATTTTCTGCTGAAAGTCCTGTGGAAGGGTCCCAGTAGAATCTGGGACAAAACGCGACGGGTTTCAGGTCAAACGGACGAGTATTCAGTCTGGAAAAAAATCAAACAGTTTCCCCACACAGGGGCGAACCTTCCTTTCGGCCCTGGCAATGATGAACAAAACATCTACTGCGAGTCCTGTGGACCCAACTTTAGGCTGAAACCTTGGCCACAACACAGTAGAAACAATAAGGAACGTCTGGTAAAAATTTCAGATAAAAGGAATCCAAGGAATAGGTCCCGGACCGAGAGGAAACAAAATTGGAAAACTTGTTTCTCCGAAAACGAAACGTCCTGGCTTCTCCTCCTCACATCTTTTTCTTGAGTTTTGCTTTTGGACGTGCCTCCTTAGCTGGATGCAAACAACATATGAAGGTACTCGTGTGAATTTTTTCGGAATTTTTCAACGCAATACGGGCTCCGGGAGAAATTCCAGAAACCAGGGCCAGATTTCAAAAATCTGGAAAGAGGATAGCCTTGGATTGCCCCAAATTTATGAAAAATTCTCCCGGAAGGATTTTCTGCTGAAAGTCCTGTGGAAGGGTCCCAGTAGAATCTGGGACAAAACGCGACGGGTTTCAGGTCAAACGGACGAGTATTCAGTCTGGAAAAAAATCAAACAGTTTCCCCACACAGGGGCGAACCTTCCTTTCGGCCCTGGCAATGATGAACAAAACATCTACTGCGAGTCCTGTGGACCCAACTTTAGGCTGAAACCTTGGCCACAACACAGTAGAAACAATAAGGAACGTCTGGTAAAAATTTCAGATAAAAGGAATCCAAGGAATAGGTCCCGGACCGAGAGGAAACAAAATTGGAAAACTTGTTTCTCCGAAAACGAAACGTCCTGGCTTCTCCTCCTCACATCTTTTTCTTGAGTTTTGCTTTTGGACGTGCCTCCTTAGCTGGATGCAAACAACATATGAAGGTACTCGTGTGAATTTTTTCGGAATTTTTCAACGCAATACGGGCTCCGGGAGAAATTCCAGAAACCAGGGCCAGATTTCAAAAATCTGGAAAGAGGATAGCCTTGGATTGCCCCAAATTTATGAAAAATTCTCCCGGAAGGATTTTCTGCTGAAAGTCCTGTGGAAGGGTCCCAGTAGAATCTGGGACAAAACGCGACGGGTTTCAGGTCAAACGGACGAGTATTCAGTCTGGAAAAAAATCAAACAGTTTCCCCACACAGGGGCGAACCTTCCTTTCGGCCCTGGCAATGATGAACAAAACATCTACTGCGAGTCCTGTGGACCCAACTTTAGGCTGAAACCTTGGCCACAACACAGTAGAAACAATAAGGAACGTCTGGTAAAAATTTCAGATAAAAGGAATCCAAGGAATAGGTCCCGGACCGAGAGGAAACAAAATTGGAAAACTTGTTTCTCCGAAAACGAAACGTCCTGGCTTCTCCTCCTCACATCTTTTTCTTGAGTTTTGCTTTTGGACGTGCCTCCTTAGCTGGATGCAAACAACATATGAAGGTACTCGTGTGAATTTTTTCGGAATTTTTCAACGCAATACGGGCTCCGGGAGAAATTCCAGAAACCAGGGCCAGATTTCAAAAATCTGGAAAGAGGATAGCCTTGGATTGCCCCAAATTTATGAAAAATTCTCCCGGAAGGATTTTCTGCTGAAAGTCCTGTGGAAGGGTCCCAGTAGAATCTGGGACAAAACGCGACGGGTTTCAGGTCAAACGGACGAGTATTCAGTCTGGAAAAAAATCAAACAGTTTCCCCACACAGGGGCGAACCTTCCTTTCGGCCCTGGCAATGATGAACAAAACATCTACTGCGAGTCCTGTGGACCCAACTTTAGGCTGAAACCTTGGCCACAACACAGTAGAAACAATAAGGAACGTCTGGTAAAAATTTCAGATAAAAGGAATCCAAGGAATAGGTCCCGGACCGAGAGGAAACAAAATTGGAAAACTTGTTTCTCCGAAAACGAAACGTCCTGGCTTCTCCTCCTCACATCTTTTTCTTGAGTTTTGCTTTTGGACGTGCCTCCTTAGCTGGATGCAAACAACATATGAAGGTACTCGTGTGAATTTTTTCGGAATTTTTCAACGCAATACGGGCTCCGGGAGAAATTCCAGAAACCAGGGCCAGATTTCAAAAATCTGGAAAGAGGATAGCCTTGGATTGCCCCAAATTTATGAAAAATTCTCCCGGAAGGATTTTCTGCTGAAAGTCCTGTGGAAGGGTCCCAGTAGAATCTGGGACAAAACGCGACGGGTTTCAGGTCAAACGGACGAGTATTCAGTCTGGAAAAAAATCAAACAGTTTCCCCACACAGGGGCGAACCTTCCTTTCGGCCCTGGCAATGATGAACAAAACATCTACTGCGAGTCCTGTGGACCCAACTTTAGGCTGAAACCTTGGCCACAACACAGTAGAAACAATAAGGAACGTCTGGTAAAAATTTCAGATAAAAGGAATCCAAGGAATAGGTCCCGGACCGAGAGGAAACAAAATTGGAAAACTTGTTTCTCCGAAAACGAAACGTCCTGGCTTCTCCTCCTCACATCTTTTTCTTGAGTTTTGCTTTTGGACGTGCCTCCTTAGCTGGATGCAAACAACATATGAAGGTACTCGTGTGAATTTTTTCGGAATTTTTCAACGCAATACGGGCTCCGGGAGAAATTCCAGAAACCAGGGCCAGATTTCAAAAATCTGGAAAGAGGATAGCCTTGGATTGCCCCAAATTTATGAAAAATTCTCCCGGAAGGATTTTCTGCTGAAAGTCCTGTGGAAGGGTCCCAGTAGAATCTGGGACAAAACGCGACGGGTTTCAGGTCAAACGGACGAGTATTCAGTCTGGAAAAAAATCAAACAGTTTCCCCACACAGGGGCGAACCTTCCTTTCGGCCCTGGCAATGATGAACAAAACATCTACTGCGAGTCCTGTGGACCCAACTTTAGGCTGAAACCTTGGCCACAACACAGTAGAAACAATAAGGAACGTCTGGTAAAAATTTCAGATAAAAGGAATCCAAGGAATAGGTCCCGGACCGAGAGGAAACAAAATTGGAAAACTTGTTTCTCCGAAAACGAAACGTCCTGGCTTCTCCTCCTCACATCTTTTTCTTGAGTTTTGCTTTTGGACGTGCCTCCTTAGCTGGATGCAAACAACATATGAAGGTACTCGTGTGAATTTTTTCGGAATTTTTCAACGCAATACGGGCTCCGGGAGAAATTCCAGAAACCAGGGCCAGATTTCAAAAATCTGGAAAGAGGATAGCCTTGGATTGCCCCAAATTTATGAAAAATTCTCCCGGAAGGATTTTCTGCTGAAAGTCCTGTGGAAGGGTCCCAGTAGAATCTGGGACAAAACGCGACGGGTTTCAGGTCAAACGGACGAGTATTCAGTCTGGAAAAAAATCAAACAGTTTCCCCACACAGGGGCGAACCTTCCTTTCGGCCCTGGCAATGATGAACAAAACATCTACTGCGAGTCCTGTGGACCCAACTTTAGGCTGAAACCTTGGCCACAACACAGTAGAAACAATAAGGAACGTCTGGTAAAAATTTCAGATAAAAGGAATCCAAGGAATAGGTCCCGGACCGAGAGGAAACAAAATTGGAAAACTTGTTTCTCCGAAAACGAAACGTCCTGGCTTCTCCTCCTCACATCTTTTTCTTGAGTTTTGCTTTTGGACGTGCCTCCTTAGCTGGATGCAAACAACATATGAAGGTACTCGTGTGAATTTTTTCGGAATTTTTCAACGCAATACGGGCTCCGGGAGAAATTCCAGAAACCAGGGCCAGATTTCAAAAATCTGGAAAGAGGATAGCCTTGGATTGCCCCAAATTTATGAAAAATTCTCCCGGAAGGATTTTCTGCTGAAAGTCCTGTGGAAGGGTCCCAGTAGAATCTGGGACAAAACGCGACGGGTTTCAGGTCAAACGGACGAGTATTCAGTCTGGAAAAAAATCAAACAGTTTCCCCACACAGGGGCGAACCTTCCTTTCGGCCCTGGCAATGATGAACAAAACATCTACTGCGAGTCCTGTGGACCCAACTTTAGGCTGAAACCTTGGCCACAACACAGTAGAAACAATAAGGAACGTCTGGTAAAAATTTCAGATAAAAGGAATCCAAGGAATAGGTCCCGGACCGAGAGGAAACAAAATTGGAAAACTTGTTTCTCCGAAAACGAAACGTCCTGGCTTCTCCTCCTCACATCTTTTTCTTGAGTTTTGCTTTTGGACGTGCCTCCTTAGCTGGATGCAAACAACATATGAAGGTACTCGTGTGAATTTTTTCGGAATTTTTCAACGCAATACGGGCTCCGGGAGAAATTCCAGAAACCAGGGCCAGATTTCAAAAATCTGGAAAGAGGATAGCCTTGGATTGCCCCAAATTTATGAAAAATTCTCCCGGAAGGATTTTCTGCTGAAAGTCCTGTGGAAGGGTCCCAGTAGAATCTGGGACAAAACGCGACGGGTTTCAGGTCAAACGGACGAGTATTCAGTCTGGAAAAAAATCAAACAGTTTCCCCACACAGGGGCGAACCTTCCTTTCGGCCCTGGCAATGATGAACAAAACATCTACTGCGAGTCCTGTGGACCCAACTTTAGGCTGAAACCTTGGCCACAACACAGTAGAAACAATAAGGAACGTCTGGTAAAAATTTCAGATAAAAGGAATCCAAGGAATAGGTCCCGGACCGAGAGGAAACAAAATTGGAAAACTTGTTTCTCCGAAAACGAAACGTCCTGGCTTCTCCTCCTCACATCTTTTTCTTGAGTTTTGCTTTTGGACGTGCCTCCTTAGCTGGATGCAAACAACATATGAAGGTACTCGTGTGAATTTTTTCGGAATTTTTCAACGCAATACGGGCTCCGGGAGAAATTCCAGAAACCAGGGCCAGATTTCAAAAATCTGGAAAGAGGATAGCCTTGGATTGCCCCAAATTTATGAAAAATTCTCCCGGAAGGATTTTCTGCTGAAAGTCCTGTGGAAGGGTCCCAGTAGAATCTGGGACAAAACGCGACGGGTTTCAGGTCAAACGGACGAGTATTCAGTCTGGAAAAAAATCAAACAGTTCCCCACACAGGGGCGAACCTTCCTTTCGGCCCTGGCAATGATGAACAAAACATCTACTGCGAGTCCTGTGGACCCAACTTTAGGCTGAAACCTTGGCCACAACACAGTAGAAACAATAAGGAACGTCTGGTAAAAATTTCAGATAAAAGGAATCCAAGGAATAGGTCCCGGACCGAGAGGAAACAAAATTGGAAAACTTGTTTCTCCGAAAACGAAACGTCCTGGCTTCTCCTCCTCACATCTTTTTCTTGAGTTTTGCTTTTGGACGTGCCTCCTTAGCTGGATGCAAACAACATATGAAGGTACTCGTGTGAATTTTTTCGGAATTTTTCAACGCAATACGGGCTCCGGGAGAAATTCCAGAAACCAGGGCCAGATTTCAAAAATCTGGAAAGAGGATAGCCTTGGATTGCCCCAAATTTATGAAAAATTCTCCCGGAAGGATTTTCTGCTGAAAGTCCTGTGGAAGGGTCCCAGTAGAATCTGGGACAAAACGCGACGGGTTTCAGGTCAAACGGACGAGTATTCAGTCTGGAAAAAAATCAAACAGTTTCCCCACACAGGGGCGAACCTTCCTTTCGGCCCTGGCAATGATGAACAAAACATCTACTGCGAGTCCTGTGGACCCAACTTTAGGCTGAAACCTTGGCCACAACACAGTAGAAACAATAAGGAACGTCTGGTAAAAATTTCAGATAAAAGGAATCCAAGGAATAGGTCCCGGACCGAGAGGAAACAAAATTGGAAAACTTGTTTCTCCGAAAACGAAACGTCCTGGCTTCTCCTCCTCACATCTTTTTCTTGAGTTTTGCTTTTGGACGTGCCTCCTTAGCTGGATGCAAACAACATATGAAGGTACTCGTGTGAATTTTTTCGGAATTTTTCAACGCAATACGGGCTCCGGGAGAAATTCCAGAAACCAGGGCCAGATTTCAAAAATCTGGAAAGAGGATAGCCTTGGATTGCCCCAAATTTATGAAAAATTCTCCCGGAAGGATTTTCTGCTGAAAGTCCTGTGGAAGGGTCCCAGTAGAATCTGGGACAAAACGCGACGGGTTTCAGGTCAAACGGACGAGTATTCAGTCTGGAAAAAAATCAAACAGTTTCCCCACACAGGGGCGAACCTTCCTTTCGGCCCTGGCAATGATGAACAAAACATCTACTGCGAGTCCTGTGGACCCAACTTTAGGCTGAAACCTTGGCCACAACACAGTAGAAACAATAAGGAACGTCTGGTAAAAATTTCAGATAAAAGGAATCCAAGGAATAGGTCCCGGACCGAGAGGAAACAAAATTGGAAAACTTGTTTCTCCGAAAACGAAACGTCCTGGCTTCTCCTCCTCACATCTTTTTCTTGAGTTTTGCTTTTGGACGTGCCTCCTTAGCTGGATGCAAACAACATATGAAGGTACTCGTGTGAATTTTTTCGGAATTTTTCAACGCAATACGGGCTCCGGGAGAAATTCCAGAAACCAGGGCCAGATTTCAAAAATCTGGAAAGAGGATAGCCTTGGATTGCCCCAAATTTATGAAAAATTCTCCCGGAAGGATTTTCTGCTGAAAGTCCTGTGGAAGGGTCCCAGTAGAATCTGGGACAAAACGCGACGGGTTTCAGGTCAAACGGACGAGTATTCAGTCTGGAAAAAAATCAAACAGTTTCCCCACACAGGGGCGAACCTTCCTTTCGGCCCTGGCAATGATGAACAAAACATCTACTGCGAGTCCTGTGGACCCAACTTTAGGCTGAAACCTTGGCCACAACACAGTAGAAACAATAAGGAACGTCTGGTAAAAATTTCAGATAAAAGGAATCCAAGGAATAGGTCCCGGACCGAGAGGAAACAAAATTGGAAAACTTGTTTCTCCGAAAACGAAACGTCCTGGCTTCTCCTCCTCACATCTTTTTCTTGAGTTTTGCTTTTGGACGTGCCTCCTTAGCTGGATGCAAACAACATATGAAGGTACTCGTGTGAATTTTTTCGGAATTTTTCAACGCAATACGGGCTCCGGGAGAAATTCCAGAAACCAGGGCCAGATTTCAAAAATCTGGAAAGAGGATAGCCTTGGATTGCCCCAAATTTATGAAAAATTCTCCCGGAAGGATTTTCTGCTGAAAGTCCTGTGGAAGGGTCCCAGTAGAATCTGGGACAAAACGCGACGGGTTTCAGGTCAAACGGACGAGTATTCAGTCTGGAAAAAAATCAAACAGTTTCCCCACACAGGGGCGAACCTTCCTTTCGGCCCTGGCAATGATGAACAAAACATCTACTGCGAGTCCTGTGGACCCAACTTTAGGCTGAAACCTTGGCCACAACACAGTAGAAACAATAAGGAACGTCTGGTAAAAATTTCAGATAAAAGGAATCCAAGGAATAGGTCCCGGACCGAGAGGAAACAAAATTGGAAAACTTGTTTCTCCGAAAACGAAACGTCCTGGCTTCTCCTCCTCACATCTTTTTCTTGAGTTTTGCTTTTGGACGTGCCTCCTTAGCTGGATGCAAACAACATATGAAGGTACTCGTGTGAATTTTTTCGGAATTTTTCAACGCAATACGGGCTCCGGGAGAAATTCCAGAAACCAGGGCCAGATTTCAAAAATCTGGAAAGAGGATAGCCTTGGATTGCCCCAAATTTATGAAAAATTCTCCCGGAAGGATTTTCTGCTGAAAGTCCTGTGGAAGGGTCCCAGTAGAATCTGGGACAAAACGCGACGGGTTTCAGGTCAAACGGACGAGTATTCAGTCTGGAAAAAAATCAAACAGTTTCCCCACACAGGGGCGAACCTTCCTTTCGGCCCTGGCAATGATGAACAAAACATCTACTGCGAGTCCTGTGGACCCAACTTTAGGCTGAAACCTTGGCCACAACACAGTAGAAACAATAAGGAACGTCTGGTAAAAATTTCAGATAAAAGGAATCCAAGGAATAGGTCCCGGACCGAGAGGAAACAAAATTGGAAAACTTGTTTCTCCGAAAACGAAACGTCCTGGCTTCTCCTCCTCACATCTTTTTCTTGAGTTTTGCTTTTGGACGTGCCTCCTTAGCTGGATGCAAACAACATATGAAGGTACTCGTGTGAATTTTTTCAGAATTTTTCAACGCAATACGGGCTCCGGGAGAAATTCCAGAAACCAGGGCCAGATTTCAAAAATCTGGAAAGAGGATAGCCTTGGATTGCCCCAAATTTATGAAAAATTCTCCCGGAAGGATTTTCTGCTGAAAGTCCTGTGGAAGGGTCCCAGTAGAATCTGGGACAAAACGCGACGGGTTTCAGGTCAAACGGACGAGTATTCAGTCTGGAAAAAAATCAAACAGTTTCCCCACACAGGGGCGAACCTTCCTTTCGGCCCTGGCAATGATGAACAAAACATCTACTGCGAGTCCTGTGGACCCAACTTTAGGCTGAAACCTTGGCCACAACACAGTAGAAACAATAAGGAACGTCTGGTAAAAATTTCAGATAAAAGGAATCCAAGGAATAGGTCCCGGACCGAGAGGAAACAAAATTGGAAAACTTGTTTCTCCGAAAACGAAACGTCCTGGCTTCTCCTCCTCACATCTTTTTCTTGAGTTTTGCTTTTGGACGTGCCTCCTTAGCTGGATGCAAACAACATATGAAGGTACTCGTGTGAATTTTTTCGGAATTTTTCAACGCAATACGGGCTCCGGGAGAAATTCCAGAAACCAGGGCCAGATTTCAAAAATCTGGAAAGAGGATAGCCTTGGATTGCCCCAAATTTATGAAAAATTCTCCCGGAAGGATTTTCTGCTGAAAGTCCTGTGGAAGGGTCCCAGTAGAATCTGGGACAAAACGCGACGGGTTTCAGGTCAAACGGACGAGTATTCAGTCTGGAAAAAAATCAAACAGTTTCCCCACACAGGGGCGAACCTTCCTTTCGGCCCTGGCAATGATGAACAAAACATCTACTGCGAGTCCTGTGGACCCAACTTTAGGCTGAAACCTTGGCCACAACACAGTAGAAACAATAAGGAACGTCTGGTAAAAATTTCAGATAAAAGGAATCCAAGGAATAGGTCCCGGACCGAGAGGAAACAAAATTGGAAAACTTGTTTCTCCGAAAACGAAACGTCCTGGCTTCTCCTCCTCACATCTTTTTCTTGAGTTTTGCTTTTGGACGTGCCTCCTTAGCTGGATGCAAACAACATATGAAGGTACTCGTGTGAATTTTTTCGGAATTTTTCAACGCAATACGGGCTCCGGGAGAAATTCCAGAAACCAGGGCCAGATTTCAAAAATCTGGAAAGAGGATAGCCTTGGATTGCCCCAAATTTATGAAAAATTCTCCCGGAAGGATTTTCTGCTGAAAGTCCTGTGGAAGGGTCCCAGTAGAATCTGGGACAAAACGCGACGGGTTTCAGGTCAAACGGACGAGTATTCAGTCTGGAAAAAAATCAAACAGTTTCCCCACACAGGGGCGAACCTTCCTTTCGGCCCT